>JBAMJR010000251.1:0-335000 GCA_038501785.1 Myoxocephalus aenaeus | reverse complement strand
TCCGCTAGCTCCGATGGAGATAACATGTCTTAATGCGACGGCAAACAGTGGAATGGCGCGCTGGGGCCAAAGTGATTAATGTGTCCGATTAGCGAGCTCACAAACTTATCGGCGAAAGGTAAACGGTCCGAGAGGGCGTGTGGGCTGGAGGCCGTCAGCTCATATCAGGCCCTTATTGCCTGCAGTAAGACTAATTACACTAATTAATGGGCCAAGCTGATAACTCCCAACAATTGTGTGGCTGTGTAGGAGGGGGAGCTTCATTTAAAAAAAAAAAAAGAGTATCTACACGATGTGCACAAAAAACAACAACACACAAATGGTAAAACAAGTGACTTAATAAAGTTAATAAAGGAAATGAAGCAAGAAAATATAACAAAATGCAGCAAAGAATGACCTGTGGTAAGATGTGTGGGGGTAAGACTACAGGTTCGTTAAAAGACAAGTTCTGTGCCTTGAAAAGAGAATAGTTTGGTGTGTCACACAACTACAGGTGAGACGACCGACACTTTGTTCTGATTGGGACGCTGTTGAGTCCAATGTATCCTGTTACAGTCTCAGACCGCTCGAGGGAATTACGCATTACGCACATCTCACTTCCTACACCTACAAATGAAAAGAATTTCCCCAAGGGGACAACATCTATGAAGTTCGGATACAGTTGGTCACGTGCTTTTATTTTGTCTTCAACCTAAACATAATACCACAATACACAAAACCCTATTGCACAAAGCGGTGTCTCAACGTCCACGCTGCGCACCAACTCAAAGCTCATTCTGAGTGCGTAATGGGTTCTAATTGTAAAAATGTCAAAATCATGAATAATCGAAAGAGAGACCAAGGCTTAGGCTGCTAATGTACTGCATACTACACACTCAATCAGAGTGTGCTGCATATAAGTGGGACTAAAGTAAACTGAAGCGACGGCAGGGCCGCTCTCAAGGACCCCCTTTGGCGGCGCAGATGATTTCTGAACGTTATAATATAACTTACTACAGCATTCTGGGAATTGATTGTTACTTTCTCTTATGCAAAAATATTAAAACTTAATAAAGTGACGCATATTAACAGTTTTAATGCCGGCTCAAAATCCCACGAGATTAACAGCTGGTCTCAAGCCACTCAAGATGCAATGCATTGTGGGGCAGTTAAGTGTGTGCAGTAAGTTCCCGTCTTCTTGCTGATGTAGACACATCAGGGCATTTCCCAGCAAACACAAAATCAACATACAATGCTATGTGAACGCACTACATACTCACTCAGTATGAGTTGTTTGTCAGTAAGCTAATTCAAATGCAGCCTATAAAACCCTTCCTTTTTGAGTGCGTTGCCAATGGACAGTATTCTCCCACAATGCAATGCAGAAAGGAAATTCAGTAGCTGCTGTCAACTTGCAAAAAAACTAAACTAATTGTGGATGGTGGTGAAATAAACTCCAAGAAAACCTCAGGAAAAACAATTGCTATGAATGTTTTGTAAAAAAAACTAAAATTACATCAACTGCAAAATACTGCTTAAATACGCTGCACATTCTAAAGAGGCAGAGTTTAAAAACGTTGTACTTCTTCACTTTGTTTGCAGCAAAGAATAATATGACATACGAAATGAAAACGTGACAAGTTTGAGATGTCTGACCATCATCAGTGTCGGATAATGAAACGGGCGCTGCTGAGGAAATATTTGTCTTGGCATTTACAGTTTCTATTACACCGATCACCTCTTGTGTAAACGCCCCTCCACCATCCTTCCACTCTTTTGTGTTTTGCCGACCACATCCGAGATGATGCAGGTGTGTGTGTGTGTGTGTGTTTTAGCTTGCACGTCTGGCCCCTTTGGCACCCATCGAGAGCTCATTCATTCATGCTTGGTTTGGGGTTTAATGTTTGACCTGGCTGCTGACACATTACTCACGGTGTGTTCCGGGCCGCTGTCAGCTTGTTTGTCTTGCAAAAGTAAAAAAAAAAAAAAATGAGTAGAGGTTTGTCACTCTGCCTCACCCGGCAAAGGGAAAGGCTGTCGCAACACACATTGCATTGCCACACCAGCTTCTGTAGCTACACTCACTTTATCTGAATAAGACTTCAAATGAAATAAAAAAAAATATATATATATAACAGAGTATGGAGCTGTGCATCAAATGCGAGTTATAAGATTTCTGTTAGACCAGACTACCAACCTGCATTCATAGGACCAGACACTCGGCCCCTGCCAGACTTCCTTGTCCCGCATTCTCTCATCTTCCCATCAAAAGCTATTACCTTGTTCCACATAATGGCAAATAAGTGACAGGCCAAACAGTGGGCTATTCTGGTGCTCAGTATTTAATGAGGGCAATATAAACTTGCGAATATAGGAAGGGCGGGGTGCCAAAGATAAACGTCATAGTAACAGTGGCTTTAGTTCAAGGGTGGCGAAGACCATCATGGGATAATCGGAGTGGCAAAAAAAGCCAGAAACTGCCGGATTTCGAGCGACTCGCCGCCTCTTACAGCTATTGTTTGTTTGCAGTTGTCAAGGGAGGGTTGGCAAAACACAACACACGCACACACACACGCACAGATTCAAAAAGATCAGCCAAATGCTATCAATAAAGCGGAATGTTTGCCTCAGTTTGTAGAGCTTGGAGGCTCGCAGGCACAACATTGGCACAACACAGTACAAACAGAGCGAAATGCCACCGGCGGCTCATGGCTGTCAGCCTGCTGAGGTTCAGCTACGACGCGCCCCGCCTTTCAGCTGCTCTGCGTGACGATGGGGCAACGCAGATGGCGCCCGTTGCATCCTCTGCTCTCTAACAACCCCTCCCCTTCAGTGGAAAGACGAGAGGCTATGACACACGACAGTGGACCGTCTTCGGCGATTAGCGGCAACAATGGCCCCTCATCATTTTCACGGGCTCTCCAGCAGTTAGAATGATGGATGCGCTGATGGGCTGTAAAACAATGTCCCCGTTGAGTAGGTTGGCCTGCGAGCGCTGAAAACCCGCGGTCGCACTCGGACCCACACTCTCGGAGAGGCTCGGACGCAGCACTTTGACCCAGCGCTTGCCGTTTGAGCAGCGCTCCTTGAGCGGGGGCCACGCGCGGAGAACAAGAGACCTGTTCATGTGGGAGATGCACACAGCTATAGGACTAACGTATACACAGTGGAAACACACAAACGCACAGGGTGACATCACTCGCGATGGGGCCTTCAGAGGCCAGGCATGTTGTGGGAAGAGCGTTGTTCGCAGGGAACAAAGGCAGCCCCTTGTGTGCGGGAGAGCCATCTGTGCGAGCGCTTCCTATGAGCCTCGATGAATTTCTCCCCCGGCGATTCTCTCGTATGTACTTATTAGCGGTTATTGAGGAGCTGGCGGGGAGCCACTCCATGTCACTTGACCAGAATTTCTCTTTCAGCTGAAGGGCAAAGTCATTCTGCTTTTCCTCTAGCAGGCCGTTTTGGCTCGTCCAGCAGCTTTTTTGGGGGAAATGTATGCTAACGTGCCAATGCTGGTCGCATGGTGCTTCCCAAGACAGTGGAGACGCGACTGTTTATCGGTTTCTACCACCTCGCTGGCCTACCTCCCGACCCCGGGGACCGCACTCTGCCTTGTGTCTAGACTTGACAAACACAGATACGAGGCACTGGAGCCACGCTGCTGCCTCGAGCACCTTCCCTTTGCTCTCTCTATACCTATTTAAAGAGACGATCGGCTGAGCTTTCCAAATTCCAGAACCTGAACAGGTCAACATCCATTTACAGCTCAAATTAGTAAGGTGGCAGGTTATTAGCCATGTTTCTCACGTTACCATGTCATCGGTTGGGTTGCTGTTTACGGATCCATAAATGCATCAGACGACGTGAATCTTAAAAGGCATCTGACCATGGCCGTAAGAACGGCACGTGAATGCCGTTAACCGCCATTCTGTTCGCATGTTTCCTTGGTTGACCAACAATCCTATATTACCATGCTATACCTCGCCAGTACCTACATGTCTTGTACTGTATGTATTTGTGTCTCCTCCCTCCCACTTTACAAAGAGACCCATGGGACATCTTCTCTACTCCCAACTTTCCACATATTTCCTCTCACGATCGTCGCACGACGTTCCACACCAACTCCCTGCTCTGAAATCACTCATGATTTGCCCATCGATGGACTTGTACCGCTGCTCTGATGTCACTCAAAATCTCCCTCAAAGCCCATTCCCGGTAACCAGGTTACCGGCAGAATACATTCTTCCACTGCTTCCTTATTGTCCACTGCATTTCCTCCTGAAGCCAGGGTCCCGATTACATTTATGCATCGATCTTGCGCAAAAAAAAGGGCAAAGAAATCAGATCAGAGGAATACTAAAAGCTTTCCCCTAAATCAATCACAATACATGAATAAGTTACTGGTGCCTTAGTATGTTTTAGGGGATATTACCTTAGTTATGCCATTTCAAATATGAAATCAAAAGTACCATAATGTGTAATAAAATGTACCATTATCTTCAGTCAAACGGCCCATGCAGCAGGCAGCCTATGCAAAGATAATGAACCGATTGTTGGCTGGAGCACCATGGATTAAACAGAGGAACAAACGCTAGGTTTGTTTCTGAACAAACGCTAGGTTTCAGATGAGCCCCATTAATTAATGGGGCTCATCTGTTCTCTCCCAGCACACTGGTTGAGAAAACCTGGATCCAAACATGGGCTCCTGTGTACGAGTACGTACGAGTCGCCCCGCAGCGGCCGACTGGCTCCAGGTCCAACTGTGACAAGGCCCGGACAAATTCCTCACCCCGGTGCCCAAGCACTTAAGACTCGTCAAGGCCAACCTTGACAGACAGCTTTTTAAAAAGTGAAGAGATGTGCATTTTTACGGCTCGCAGCAACGCAGGGGGAAGAATTTGTGTGTGTACTTGTGGCGACAGAGATGTATATCCATTCCAAGAAAAATAAAAGAAAGGGAGCTGCTGGCCAGGGATGCTTCTGCTGTAGTAACGTGGTAAAAAAATAAAATAGAAAGCTGGTGATACAATTTTCTCTGTGTGTACATCAGTCACTTTGTGTGATCCAGCCCTTAGTTCAACCTTGACAGCATGTCTCATTTCGTGACAACTTCTCATCCACCGCCGGGACGCTGGACGGAATTAACTCGCAGATGAAATGTTTGTGACTCGTATTGATTTATAGATTTCAACAAAAAAGAGCCGTGTGCACGCATGAGTGTGTGTGTGTGTGTGTGTGTGTGTGTGTGTGTGTGTGTGTGTGTGTGTGTGTGTGTGTGTGTGTGTGTGTGTGTGTGTGTGTCAGTGAGGGTGTGTTGCGCTCGGCCTGCATAAAAAAAAAAAGAGCAATAACCTCACAGATGGCAAGGGTCCGTCCAGAGCAGGCTATATGATGGAGAACAATTGTTGAGACTTGATTGCTCAAGGAGCACAAGGCAGACCTGACAGGGGGAGGGGTACTAGGATATGTGTGTGTGTGTGTGTGTGTGTGTGTGTGTGTGTGTGTGTGTGTGTGTGTGTGTGTATGCATGAAGTGGGAGGAGGGGGTTGTTTAAGTTTAACTAGGCTACTGCTACCCATTACATGCCTGACAATGATGTGGCTTGTCGCGCGCACAGAGTAGATCAAATCAAATTTCATATGCTGCTCCCGGGGCTTTCATCTGTTTGATTCATCATCACCTCAAGTGTGTGGAAATCATTTGTATTCTTCGATGGCGCCGCATTCATTCCTCCCCGCGGAGGGATGATTCAGTATTATATGGATAGGTGCAAAAGTCAGCCGGTGTAAAAGGACAATAAATCCACCTGTCACTTATGCAAAGTGATGTAAATGAGGTCCCTGATTAAGACACAGAGTCATTTAAAAAACAGCGACTGGCAGAACTTGACACATGCGCGCTCTCCCTCTCTCCCTCTCCCTCTCCCTCTCTCCCTCTCCCTCTCTCTCCCTCTCTCCCTCTCTCCCTCTCTCCCTCTCCTCTCTCTCCTCTCTCTCCTCTCTCTCTCCTCTCTCTCTCCTCTCTCTTCTCTCTCTTCTCTCTTCCCCCCCCAGTCTGGAGAGCTCACACTCAAGTTTCACACATATGCACAGACACACACACACACACACACACGCTCTGATAGCTCTATGTATCTTACTTTCTCACACACACACACTAAAATCCCCTGCCGCCTGCCACTAGAGCAGTTTATCAAGTAATTATTGTTTGATTACAGCGTTTCATTATCTGCACTGATTGAGTCACAACCGGCGGCAAAGGTCAAGCGCCATTAACGCGCCGCTCCCGAAACATATTTCCACGCCGGCCGCGTGTTTGCCCTCCCTCTCCTCTAAAAGAGCTAATTGCAAATGCATTTGTTTGAGGAAGAGGAGAGGAGACCACCCCGCTCCGGTCTCCCCCAAGTCCCACTGAGACGGAATATCAATGCCGCCCAGAGCAAAGACACGCACACGCACATGTGCACACGCACACAGGCAGGATTATTACCATTTCCAATCATACTTAACAACTGATACCCGTCAAACACCGGTCCAACAGCTCTATAAAACCATTTTGGACAATAAGGGGGTGATTGACTTCTTTTGCCTTCACATATTAATAATGAGTCCTTATGGTCAGCGTAGTCACTGCATTTACCAACAAGTGATGGTACCCTGCGGGGGGAAACTCATAAAAAACATCTTTTTGAAATGTTACGAATAAGCTGAAGGAGTAAGTCTAGTTTGAGACTTAATAAAGCATTAAAAAGCTAATAATTACCTTTAAAAATGTGTTGTATATATCTGTATATAGACACACACAATGGTAGAAATGACATACATGAGAACAGACGTCTCAGAAGCATTTCTCATTTAGAGAAGAATAACCCGCTAATCTATATATTCAACTTCACCCAGCCCTTTTGCACCTTGTGCAGCTGCAGGAACATGAACAACAAAAGCAGATGCACTTGCTGCTATGCACTTGCCGCTGTGCTATTAAACCGCCCTTATATAGAGCCCTAAAAGGGCCACAATCGCTCATTGTAATAGAAAACCAGACACTAGATCGGGAGATCACTAACAAACGTAAAGATCATAAATGTCTGCATCAAACTGCATGAAGACGTTGTGACACTCATCGAAATAAAAAAAGTTAGGGACACCATTTCAGTAGGATTTAACCTCTGGGGACCATGACATTGCCATAGCTAGACGCGTTAGACGCTGCTAGAGCCGCGGAAAAATACGTAAGGACCAGATATCATTGCACGAAAGCGAAGACAGGAGCAGAAATCACAGTAAAGGAATGATTTAGGCATTAGTGTGTGAGTGTGTGTAAAATGGCTCCATACCTGGGTGGGAATGAGATCTCCAGTTCATGCAGCCGATCCTTGAACACCGACAGCTCTTTGTCGTACTGTAAAAGCTGTGGCAAGAAAAGAAAAAAAGAAGATAACATTTTTGATCCAAGGGGAAAGTCAACCAGAATGCTCTTTTTCATGCTTCTTTACATTCACTCTTTGCAAACACGAATGGTGTTTATTTAGGCTTCAAACATTCTATTGAAGTAGTAGTATGGATTTCCCCCGACAAACGGACACATGCCAAAACAATTCAAGTACGATTCGAGGCCTCTTCTCATTCAGACAGTCAGTATTCTTCTTTCATAAGACCTCATTCTCAGTGAGGGGTGGATGAGAATAAACCAAACGAGAGTTTATGGGAGTAGATCATTTAGATAATTTAGTTATCTCTGTGTTCCCCCACGCTGGCAAAAATTGACAGCAGTTGACCAGTTGTGTGTGTAGGTGTGCGTGTGTGTATGTGTGTGTGTCACTAGCCCTGTCCTACTGGGGGTCTATCTCTCCACACTGACAGTGCATCCGCACACTCTTCATCAATCATGTCTCCTCACCCAGCTGTACTCACTCACCAGAGTGTACACACGCACGTCCCCCAATTCCCCCCCTCTCACAAAGCCCATAAATCATTAGTGAAAAGTGCAATTAGCGGCTCCTTGTACACATTAATTATCTGGGAGATGAACAGGTAGCCCGGGCACCTGCATGGCTGCCTCACTGAGAGACTTGACGGCGACGTTTCCCGGCTACCCCGAAGGACCTCACGTCACCCGCCCCCCCCTCTCCCTTATAGACAGGAAGACACCGAGATGAAGCCGGGACACGTTTGTACCGTGGTAAATTGGGCTATTGTACACGTTTCAAACACCCGGCGACAATTGCGGCCCGATGAAGACCTCATCCTAGACGGCGCGAGTGGGACAGCGGCTGTGCGGGCAGCTCGACGTTAATGACATTACATTGGTGTATTACACGCGGCGATGTGTTGATGGCTACATGATGAAATATCATGTCGGGGGACGACGCGGTGCACACGGGTAATACTCGGAAGGACGTCCTCACAAAGTGGAGGCACGGCAGGAAGGGTGTTATATCAGCAGAAGGTAACTACAGTCTTCCATCTATACTGACATATTTATGTTGTGCATGTATGGCTGCGTATAGATTGTTTGTCTTGTTGAGTGCACATGTATAAAAAAATAAATAAAATAAGCCAAAATCCGGTATGTGTCTTTACCATACCGCTCGGTCAGTGTGTGTGTGTGTGTGTGTGTGTGTGTGTGTGTGTGTGTGTGTGTGTGTGTGATTACGTGTCAGTGGTGTAGAACAGTGGCCATTACTTGCAGGCAGAGGGGCCTCCCAGACGGAGTCTCGGCGGTTCAGGAGGGCAGATGTGCTGCATTCATCAAACTCACACTGCCGGGGTCACAGGAGAGACTCGCACACTGTGGATGAGGGATGACTGAGCAGGGGATGCAACCCCACGCTCCACTGTACACCCCATCTCGCCATCCACCCGCTGACACCTTCCTCTAGCACGTGTGTGTGCGTGTGCGTGTGTGTGTGTGTGTGCGTGTTGCAGCCTGACTGACATTGGAGGTTGATAGCAATACCCATAATTTTGAGATAAAAGATATCTGATAATTAATTGTGAAAATGAAACTTTTAAATATATAAATATATATATTTAAAAAGCTGAACGATAATACTAGTGGTATAAATTATTTATGAAACAATGGATTCCTGATTTTAGACTAAGGAAGACAGCGGAATTTATTAGCAAACAGTCAGCTTCATGGGTTGGGTGGAAACGCTGTATCTGGCTAATTTGTTAATGTTACAAATATATTTCTTTCGAAACGAGAATCCTGTAAAGGGATGTTAAATATACACTTGGTGGCTAGGTACATGATTTTGTGCTAAAAGATTGCTGCGGTCGAATAGTAAAACATTGCGTGCTGTCTTTTTCCTCACCAGTTTTCCTTGAACTTTGATACCTTAAAACTGCATTCTCTCTAATGGCCAGCAGGGGGTCCTCTGGTTGCAAAAATACGTCTAATTGTATAGAGGTCTATGAGAAAACACATTTTCATCTTACAACATTCACCCAGATTGTTTTCCGTTGATAAAAATGTATTGCAGTCTTATTTAGCATTTGGTTGTACTTGCTGAACCTTAGGCTTCAAAACCGCAGACCACAAACCACTACATTCACTTCTTATTAACAGTCTATGGGGTCGGGCTACTGGGCTAATGTTGTGTATTCTGAACACAGCATAAGAGTAGTCTACATGCTCAAACTGGTATAACATTGAATGCTCAAATTAATCATTTATTAATTATTAAGACTTTTCTACACACGTGAATCCTGTTGAGGTAAAGCAACTTAGTGTGACAGTTTAAACAGGGGATGAGCAACATATGGCTGTGTGTATCTATGAAGTGTGCCTTAAGTGAATGACAAGTCATTCATTCAAGTGAATAAAAAAAAAAACCCTGAAGCTACAAATTTCACACCACATTTCATCCCAGGTCAATTAAGCATAATGCTCTGCTGCTCTGCCAGGTCAGTGGTTCTATTGGTTCAAGGCCTCATGACATTATAATGCCAGGAGTAGTTTGTCAACCAGAAATGACCTTGGGAGTTGTGAAGGAGGTGGCCCGGCAATATCAGAGGGAAAAAGATGAAGAAGTGTCTGGATAAAAACTACCCTGTCATGGACTAAAATGTCTGACTTTGCTTGGACGATAGACGCGCTCTTAAATCAGAGCGGCAGTGATAGCTAAGCGGCAGGAAGTTGAAGAGATTACAAAAAATAAAAAATCAGAGGGCTTTGTCGCCCCCCCACCTCCCAACTGTTCCTCTCTCTGTGATGGCGGTTTATCCACCACCTGTAATGGTGCTTTGATTTACACGTTGTCAAATATCCCCTGTGACAACACCTGCTACCATTAAAACCCATCAATAAATGTTGGGGTGAAAGGTCATTTAATTTGATTTTTACACTGCGCACTTGGCTTTCATTGCAGGGGGCCATATTTTTCCTTCTTTTTATGGGATCTTCATTATTTTGTGTGGAAAAAGCGATAAACTGTCACTGCCGGGGTGGGGAGGGGCTGATTGGTGTTGAGAGGGAGACCAACCCAAACACAAAAACAACACTACAGTGCACTGCCCCTCTGAACTATGAAGAGGAAGGAAATTGAGAAATTATTCTACGGAGGAGTTGACGCGCTGCTCGCCGCGCTGCTCGCCGCTGCAACCTCCACAATGCAGAGGAGGGATTGTAATTATCTGTAAACTCATGTCTCTTATTCATTGACTACTGTATCGCCTTTCTACAAGCCCTTAAAAGAAAGAAATCAAGTTTTAAATGTGTTTATAAAGAAACAAAGGCTGATTATATATTTACTCCAAAATGGCCACAGTTTGGCCATTTTCCCCCAACTCAGAGGCTTTGTTAGCATAACTATGTAATGTCTGTAAAAAACATAATTTAAATATATGACATAAATAAAGCATAGATTATATTCGCCGCAGTGAAGCCAACATGCGTGTGCCAGAAAATGACAAAATGACGGCCCGCGCATCGCCAAGGCTCTGCAAGTGGTCACGCGCCACTGAATATGCGCGTGTGATCAGAGCTTCTGCGACGCAGCTGTTGCAGATAAAAGCACTAATAACAAGGATTTCACACAGAAGGCAAATACATTTTCAAATTTGGAGTAAATATATAATCAGCCTTTGTTTCTTTATAAACACATTTAAAACTTGATTTCTTTCTTTTAAGGGCTTGTAGAAAGGCGATACAGTAGTCAATGAATAAGAGACATGAGTTTACAGATAATTACAATCCCTCCTCGGTATTGTGGAGGTTGCAGTGGCGAGCAGCGCGGCAACTCCTCTGTGCCTCAAGCGTGAATATAAACAGAGCTCAAGGCCTCCGGCTCGTGTATACTATCTATTCTGAGAAGGGTAAGTAAGCAGTCAACACTTTCTGAACCATTCCAAAGAGAGGCGGAAAAAAAAAAAAGAAGAGAGAAAGAGACAACCAAGGGACGCTATACAGCATCCGTTTATATAAATCCTATAAGGTCCCATTTCATTCAGCATGGCTTCTATAAGAGATTTGACAGAGGAAAAAAAATGTTGGAGCGGCATTTGTTCTTTATTCTTCTATGTCGTCTCCGGGGCTTTTGAGTAATGCTGAGAACTACGCCACCAGCATGACAAGGAGAAGCAGGCCAGACAGGAAAGGTTCATCACTTGCTACAGCCAGTACACAAATGCACCCTCCTTCTCCTGGTCCCCCCCCCCCTCCCTCCCGCCGACACCACACTGATAAAGTCACAATAAAGAGATACTGAAACAAAATCGATGGGGACGGAGGAGGCCCCCCCCCCGACGGGTGTGTGCTCCAGGAGAGGAAAGGAACGCTGCAGATCTACAGACGTACAGCACAGAACACGCCACGCTTACACACAGACACACACACGTGCAACACGCTCCTCCCATCTCTCCACCAGAGCAAGGCCCCGCGGTGCCCCTTGACGCCACGAGCGCCTGGAAAATGTAATCTTCCCAAATACTCATCAGGGCTCTCCATCGTCCCGCTGTGACAGCGCCGGGGATAATTAATTATACAATTTCGATGGGAATATCGACTAAACAAACCTATTAATCATAGCAAAAGTCAATAGGCATGGACACATTCAATCATGTCCCGGCCAATGATTACTCCTCTCAAAATACAATAATTATTTTCAAGAGCTGCCTCGAATTAAATTCCTGTCAAGCCGGTACAAGTCTTGCAGTTGATGAAGGATGCAATGGATTTTTTTTTCTCCCCCACCCCCTTCCCCCAGTGGAGGAGTGTGAGGAGGGACATTTATCCTTTTGGAAAGGTAGTTTGTTTTATAAGGATCATAACATGGTGTGTTTAACTCGACCATGACCATCAGATTATCTCTGATGCCCCCATTATGTCATCTATCTTGTCAGGCTTGGTGAGGAGGAGGAAGTTGGGGGGAGGGAGGCCTCAGTCTCTTACGGTTACACTTCCTGCACATTTCTGCTGATCGGATTCAATGATTCTTCCCTGTCCAACTTCATAATGTTTAAGGTCAAATCTGCCAGCATCATGTCAGAGGCTTCCATCTTTGCCATCTTTCCATATCTGACTGATGTCCCGTCCTGCTGTTTAAATGCCCATTCAGGAAACATTATCACAAGATAACATGTATTCACAACACGGATAAGGATGATTGAAAACAACCCGATTTCCGGTTTGGAGGTCAACCAGACAGACTTGTTCACACAGCTGAAGTTGTGCGTCCAAGCGTCACTAAACCCACATCGCTGCGCTGGATTCTGGGTAAGCTTCGTGTAACTTCAGCGCAGTACTGGAAAACGCTCATATGGAACACAGTTATTGTGCGACATTGTGTTACAGTGCAGGAAACTTGCCATCGTCTTAAAAAGGGACAGTTCGCCACCTTTTAATATGGATGTCCAATCAGTGTCCATGGTAAATTTGGTCGATGGAAATTATTGCTTCTTGTTTTACCATCAACGGTGGTTGGACATCCACATGAAGGTGGCGAGGGAGAAGTAGTGGAGTAAAATCCACTTCCTTTTTCGCGATTTTTATGACTACAGGGGACTGCGTTCAGGACTTGCTCTAGAAAAGAGCATCAGTTAGGTTTTCACAGATAAGAATACTCATTGACCAAGTCAATAAACATGTTATTTCCCATAAATGGGAAGATCACACATATAAGCCACCATTTTAACAATCCTCAATAACAAATGTAGCTCTAATATACAATTTCTATGGAATCTAAATTTTGTAAAACACTAAGATAAGGATATGATTCCAATTGGAGTAAATACATTTGACTGTTAAGCCCAACAACATTAATAAACTCTAAAGCTCCCAGACAAGTGACTTCACAGTCCATTCTGTTGACGTGTGTGTGTGTGTGTGTGTGTGTGTGTGTGTGTGTGTGTGTGTGTGTGTGTGTGTGTGTGTGTGTGTGTGTGTATTCTTAGTGTTTTAATTTTTTTTCAAGGTCTTACTTTGAACTACTTAATGTAATGTACAGCCATATAAAAGTAGAAATGTGTACCGGGTGTCTTCTCTTTTTCTCTCTGCAGACATTTAACACTCACCTCATTTACACTCAAGTCTCACACAAAAGTTATTCCAAAAGACATTTGGCCCCACGGGGGGGGGGCGCAAAGAGGGAGAGAGAGTGTGTGTGTGTGTGTCGAAGCATCGTATGATTGAGGTTTGCCCACCAGCTACCAGTTTACTTACCTTTACGCTTCCCTTTCTGTACCGGCTATTTAAATATGAAAAGCCCTCAAATTCTGGAGCTGCAATTAAACTTTTGACTTTCATTCCTTTGCACTATGCCCCTCTCCCAGGTAATCAATTTGAAAAGTAGTAAATGGCAGCTGTAGTCAGTATACATTGGATAAAGAACATCTATACAGCTGATGAAGTGAATTGAAATGTATAATAAACAACTGGAAGTGGAAAAATGGGAGAACAGATTGATATATAAAGGGTTAGGAAGTGAAGGGGGTGACTTACCGAGGTCCCATTGTTTTCCCGGAACACGTCCTGGTTGACATAATTAAAAAGCTTCTTTTCAAGTTGAAGAACAACCTGAATGGTCGGTGAGAGAGAAACGGCGCTCTGATTAAAACCAATGCTAATGTGAACTGCACTTTGTAATTAGAGCGCTAATGAACAGCAGTGTGCTACAGCAGTGTGCTGCAGCAGCGGACAGCGCTGGAAGTTCTACACGTGTCTTACTGAGGCATCACGCCACTTTACAATGCGTGTTAACACACCTGTGATAACTCAGGTTGAGGTGTATGACGAATATAGAACGAGAAAAATAATTAGTATTTGAGGGTTTAATTACAAGTGCAATTTTCTCTCCCCAACATGCAGCATGGATGCATCATTGTATTCCTGCCGGGGCCTGGTCATTCTGCAGCCAAATCAATTCACGTCGATGGAATCGCCATAATCGGTGGATTAGCACGCAAATCATTCACATTAACTTCAACTCTGATGCGCACGTTCTCACCACTGACCAATATGAAGCAGCCATAGCTCATTAGGCATTTTATTTAGCGCTCCACAGTTAAATAAGAGAATAAACTGCAAAGGTGCAAATATTTGTCTTGTATATGTTGCGTGAGCTAGCAAACAATCTTGCTCACACGTTCAGTTAGCAAACTAGCTTGATCAATATTTGTTATAATTGTTCTTTATTGAATGGCATGATAAAAATGACCACAGAGTACAGAGAAAATATAGAGAAGCTCTGAGAGCTGTTGTGACTGACTCGCGCCAGCATGTGACCCTGCTTGCTAATGAGTTTGCTAGCAAGCTTCGTCACAAGTCGCGACAACATATTATTCCTATTGTCTGAGACAGTCCAAACATATGAGTAACCATGAACAACTCTCTCCTAAATCCCCCCAAAAATAATGAAGTAGGAGAGCTGTTATAAATTTGAGACTTACCTCCCCGATTTTCTGGGAGCACATGCTTACAGATATCAATTGGCCTTTCCTATGCCACGGAAATAACATATTCAAATTCTAAATAGAAAGTGGTGTTCTCCTTTAATAACTTATAGCTCACCTTTCGGTCATTGTCACTCTCTTGGAATATTAGCTTGTCGACTTCATTGGTGTCGGCGGCTCTGACTGTCTGCATGGTGGCAGTGGAGCAGAAACTCTGGAGGAGAGAAGGAGAGTGAGTGATCAGACAAATGCAAAGAAGAAGAAAAGAGGGTAAAGGGCAAATCCTGTTGGGGATACACACTGGTTCATCAGGAAAAAAAGATTGTTAGCATGGAAACCACTTGTTTATATTTATTTTACGTTGTTACCCACATGTTCACATTTTGTACAGTAGTTGTAGAAGTAGAGCCCAACACCATGCACGATTTTTTATTTTTTAAAAGAACTATCCTACAAGAGGAGGGACAGTGAGGTGGTCACTGTCCCTCCTCTTGATCCGGCTCTATGTACTGACCACATGGACTGTGTGCATGGTTAAATTCCCCTTTGTGGACTCTTTTAACAATTAGTTAAACATTCGACCATCTGTGTTTGAAGACAGTTGAATGAGGTAATCCCTCAGCCAGCGGTTCCCATAGCACACGGCGGAGACCGGGTGACCTGATTGAAATTCAAAGCACAGATTAGATAATCGGGTCAAGCCAATATAGCGGGGCAGAAAAAAGGGACCCTTTAGACTGAAATGTCACAAATCAGTTCGCTTCGGCCACGGAGAAACAGCACGCCAGATTAGAACAAACACCGTGCACTGAGAGAAAGTGGAACAACTCTCTGGAGCCCCCCAAACCTCCCCACCAGTGCCTCAACCCCATTCCTTCATCCCCCCCCCCTCCCCAAAAGCAACTTTCTAAAGCCCTAACAAATCGCTCCATCTTTCACTCATTTAGGCCATCCAAATGCAGGGTCAATATGGTCCCCTGGCAGCCAAATGCTAATGCGCTTAAGTGCGCTTAAGCAGCTTTGTGCGATGAATAGGCCAAACAAGGAGCTGGTGAGAAGGGCAAGAGATACTTTCCCTGTCAAAAAGTCATTGTAGCCACAACTAGCAAAGACAATCGCTAAAACAATCACAAACAGTTTTTGTCATCTCCGATTAGCTCCAACTCCACCGCTTTTTTGTTTTGTTTAATACAATATTTCATTAATATGTGTTTTTATTGATACAAAACTACAACCTTTATGGATGGTGAAGTGAAGGATGTGAGTTTGAAATATTACTTTAAAAAAACTAAACTTTTTCAAATGGACCTTAATGTTTAGGGATTCTGCGAGCGTCTGGGTCTTGTGATTCTTCCAAGCGAGCGCGCCCCTTCTGTTGGCCGCTTTGCAAATCCAAAAGTCAGTCAAGCAGAACTCCCTGGCCACTTCCACAGCTAATACTGAGGACAGAAGCTCACGCCGCTTACTGGCACAATACGCATCAAAACAGCATTGAAACCCGGTCGTGAATGTGTCCTCTCTGCATTCGGCAGTGGTTGACATGCACAAGGGGCTGTGAGCAGATAGATATGGTAAATGTACTTGTATAGCGCCTTTCTAGTCTTCCGATCACTCAAAGTGCTTTTAACACTACTTGACATCATTCACCCATGCACTGGCAGCGTCAGGAGCACCATCAGGAGTACCTAACATTCATAGACACGTAGGCACAGTGTGAGGAATTTGGGGCAAGTATCTTGCCCATGGACACATCGGCATGGGCTAGCGGAGTCGGGGATCGAACCGCCGATCCGCTGATTGAAGGACGACCCTGCTCACCACTGAACCACAGTCGCCCATAGGTACATATGAAGGTTTCTACCTGGAGGGGAGTGGGATGACATCGTTCATAGATCATAGAGATAATGGAACCACGGATTTGGTATTCATGTTAGCGTATAACTTATGCCAAGAGTGTCGCTGCAAGGAAGACTCAATTAGACAAGAAAAAGACAATTAGCTAATGCTGCCTTTTCTTGTGGGGTCTTTTCCCAAAACAATTACAATCTGGGTTCCAGGGGAAACTAATGATTCCAACTGCAGATGATTTTTTTTTGGCCCATCGCGAGAGTGACAAAGACACTTAATTTATTCGAGACGTGTCTTACGTTCACTCGAGAGCTGGACAAAGCCATTTCGTTCCATTTATATTTCAAGCAAGCTTAAGTTGACGAGCGTATCCCTACTGGTGCCGGCCAGAGCTTTGGGTGTCCAGGGCTGGACTCTGGACTGGCGCATAGCACTGGATGCCGACATGTGGCTGATTGATCCATTCATCAGCGCATTGACTGACCGATCAGTGCGTCGGCTGATTGCACCCGATTGATCACAGCTACCCTACTGTCGTCCTTTGTGAGAAACATCCCCCTCATCCGACACACACACACACACACACACACACACACACACACACACACACACACACACACACACACACACACACACACACACACACACACACACACACACACACACACACACACAGCCCCTCTCAGCCCAGTGCCTCGGTCATAGGATCTGCACATCCCAACAAATAATTAGAACCCCATGCTGTCACTTAGGACCACATCAACATCTCCTCCTCGCTGCCAGCAGAGCCCAGGTGCTTGTGCCGAAACCTGTGCGGATCTCTTCCCCCTTTCTCGCCCCAAAGCACATTACACACGAACGAGCTCTCACTGACCACCCCGAAAGATATTATCCTGATTCATTTGGCTGCAATCGGCTCCTTATTCAATGACAATTAGTGTTTAGTGCAACCGATCGATGGGAAAGAGCAGCCAGGAGATGCGGCTGTGGTCCTGGGGACAGTGGGGATGTCTTCACTCCTCTGGGCTCCTTCAACTGAGCCTGCGAAGTGACTTGGCATCACATCTCTGCATTATGGGTCATAGGTCAACACTGAGTGTTTGTGGAAGGGCAGGGGGGGGGGCAGGGATGAGAGGTTGCCGAGGAAGGCGCTGCCTTTGTGCATCAATGGAGGATAATCTCATGACTGTCGAAGGAGGAAGCGGCTGTTTAAAAGGAGCTCTCTATTCCAGCTGCTCTCCTTAGAAGAGAGGTTAAAGCAATCTGTCCCACTTCAAAGAGCAAAGACACACACACATTCAGGCCTTCTGTCTTCGGGCCCGCCAACAGATGGAGGCGATCCACTGTGCCCAACTTAAAACACTGAGAGACCCGCACGCAACACCGAGACATTCATGACAAAGCATATCGCACACAGGGGCGTTTTACATGTCAACAGATTAATGGGACGGACCCAGAGGGAAAGAACATTCAATTACACTGATAACAAAATATTGAATATATTAACAGCAATAAAACTCTCCGATGATTCTTGTTAACATTCTTGTTTCTTGGAAACGGAGCGAAAAATAAGGCTGGGGTTATTCTGTATTTTTCTTATTGTCAACAATCCCACAAAGATACCAAACCAACAATGCGTTAGTTTATTAATTCAACCTTCATTTTTAGAGATTGAAAATCTCCTCTCAGAGGGAAACAGTGAAGGCAAGAAAGCAGCATAAAATCACAAATATCGAAGTTAAAAACAAAACAGCCCAAAACAAATTCTAAAGATTTACAGACTTAAAACAAACAGCTTAAGATACACACTTTTAAACAAAGGTCACAAATATAAAGTTGTATTCAAAGAAGGTTCACCAGTTTCCTAACTGGCCAAATGTAGTCTTCAGGAAACATTACTCAAACAGGAGTGATTTGGCATTCGTTGGGGACTATTTTCAGCCGCGGATTGACACACATTTGACACAGCGAGTATGTACCGCAGCAGCAGGACGGTGTGCGTGGGATTGTATCAAAATAAACTGCAGTGTGTGTTCATGGTAATGAAGGAACATGTTAACTAGTGCAACAGTGTGATTCATGGAGATGTTTCTGGAAAACAATGGCACATGTTTTAAAAGTGTATTTGTTGACTTGCAACTCTTTTTCCAGTGTATTATACAGCATATATCATTATAGTGTATGATTTATTGTAATTGGATATTGGCTATATATTGCAGCTCCAGCCACATTTGACATCATGTTTGACTTAAAATCTAACTGTTGACTACATACATATATATATGTATATATATATATGTATATATATATATGTGTATATATATATATATATATATATATATATATATATATATATATATATATACACATATATATATACATACACACACATATATATATATATATATATATATATATATATATATATATATACACACATATACATATATATATATATATATATATATACCCTTGTTTACCTGAAATGTGCAGTGATTTTATTTTGTACCGCCCTGTTTGGCAGTTGTTTTTCAATAAAATAAAGCAAGCCAATCCACTTTTTCATGTTGATAAGAGCATTAAAATGCAAAAAAAAAAAAATTGCGATTAATCGCGAGTTAACTATGACATAAATGAGATTAATCGCGATTAAATATTTTAATCGCTTGACAGCACTAATATATATATATATATATATATATATATATATATATATATATATATATATATATATACACATACACCAGCGGACAGAGAGCGTCAACAAATATGTCGCGTGAAAAGCAGACCTATATATGCGTTTTAAACGCTCCCAGGGTGAAGATGGCAACAGCAGCTCTCATGTGAGGAGCACCGGAGCAGCTCTCTGAACCCAGAGCAGCTCTCCTGCTGAAATGAGACAAAGTGCTCGTGTCTTCTACCAACAATGAGCTGCTTCACATATTACAAAAGTACAAAGTACACGGACATAAAACTAAGTCATTAATAAATACATGGAGAAAAGCCTGTACTTTCGAGTAAATGTTTACGTTACGCCGTTAACAGGTTACGCTTGCGCATGCGCATAGCGACTCGCCGATTTTTGGCTCTTTGTCAGAAGTCTCCGTGACGTCCTTCCTGCTGCTGCGTCTCTCAAAACAGAAAACAGATCTCAGATCAACGTTGAACATGAATTGTATCAAATCTACAACCCCGTTTATAAAAGATGTGTAGAGGCTCACTGCTCCACTAATACTGATGCAACCTGATGCTCACATCTCACTCATTCTGTTTTGTTTGGCAAAAAGAAAATAGCTTATTGTTTTCCACAATGAGCTATTTAGTAGTAACTAAATATTATTATTTTTTTTGCACAGATATAACTTTATTTTCATTGTTCTAAGTGATTGCAATTTAAAAATAAAAAAATGTCCGATGGAGCAATCTGATTTACTTGAAAGTGATTGCAATTTTCTTTATTCTGTTATTTCTAAAAGCACAGATGGAGTCACAAAATGAAGTTATTTACAGAAAAAGTTTGAGAACCACTACTTTAAGTGTTTGTGTTGGTGTCGTCGCCGCCCCCGCCGCCGTATGTGCTTTATGAGGTGCGGTACTAGTAGTTGTCTTGATTGTTTGTATTTTCAATGCAAGCAGAACTTCGAGTGTAAACGAGTCGCAGAAATATGTGACACACCCTGGTGCCAGCCAATAGACAACTCCTCTGGGGTTTATGGTCCTCCTCCCTCACCCCAATCCCATGCAATGATTCACACTAAACTGTCATCGCACCAATGTAATAATCCAATGAGTGCATTTAGAACTCGGCGATTAAACCCCAATTAGGTAGAGAGTGTGAGACTGTGTGCAGAGAGAGAGAGAGAGAGAGAGAGAGAGAGAGAGAGACGATGAGTGGACAATGAGTGGACAATGAGCTAACTATTCATTCTTCATTACCAGAGGCAGGGGACAGGGGCGCCCCTTTGTGTCAGCGGGGGCAGTGGCATTGTCAGATCGCACCATTATTTTCCGCGCTGCCAACCGAGCTAAGGTGTGCCAGCGGGGGGTTGGCAGGTTCAGCGCAGATTGCTCGCTGCTCCAATCACTTCTCTCCCCCGTTCGCCAATCGTACATCACACCGCAACCCCGGACGTGTGATTGCTCGAGGTAGACGGGCGGGGGCACCCACAAGAGGCGACAACAAACTCGGCCGCCTGCCCTCCTGCCAACCATTACGTTGGGGGGGGGGGGGGGGGGGGAAGTAAATCAGGCATGACCCTCCTAGCCCGATCTGACTGGACGCAAGCCAGAGTTATCCACTCCTCTCTCGCTGTGGCTGGCTAATTTAATGCCTCCAAACACCGTGGATTCATCATGGAGGAGGTGAGAGTGGACGCATTATCGCCTCGTGAAGTTACCCTGTGCGTGACCCACTGGTCAACAGTTGACCCCGGTAAACCCGGCCTGTGTCACCCCTAAAAAACAAAACAGGAAGCAACCCGCACACAAACCCCCTCACCCCCTTTTGACGATGGCGGCGGCTGCACATCGTAGGGGGTCTCACGACTGGCCACGCCCTCTGCAAAAAAATAATTAAAACGAGCTTGGAGAGGTAAGAGGGCGTGCAAGGTAGCAATAATGTGGCCTATTTATCTTGCGCATCAGAACATCTGGGAAACTTCTCTAAAAACAATGGCGTGCATTGAGGGGCCGCCATTCTGGCCTTTACCTTCAGAAAGCGGCATTTGTCCCCTCGGAATGGGTAATGGACAGGCCACAAATCATTCAGGACAACAGGACGGAGGGGTGTGTGTGTGAAAGAGAAACTATGAATGTAAGTGTATGTTTTGTGTGATTGTGTGTGTGTGTGTGTGTGTGTGTGTGTGTGTGTGTGTGTGTGTGTGTGTGTGTGTGTGTGTGTGTGTGTGTGTGTGTGTGTGTATGTGTGTGTGTGTGTGTGTTCCCCCCTGGTATTTAACTTCTCTGCTAGCCCATTCTGCAGGGCCCCGCAGGACAAATTGCCCTGCATGGTTGTCTTTGAGAGGCAGTGCAGCGCGCAGAGAAAGGGACAGGGCTGAAACACAGGGAACAGGCCTATAAAAATTCATCACTTTGACCCCGACGACCTCCCACTACTGGGGGGTTGTGCAGGCACACACACACACACAATCGGATGCACAAGCACGCCCCTTTGCCCACCCACCCGAACTGGGAGCGAATGTTCCGAAATAAAACATTTAGAAGTAAAGATTCATACTATTGCGCAGTAAGTTAAACAAGGCCAGTCGAGCCACAGAAATGTACTAAGCCCCTGATCTCTTTCTCTCACACTCTGCACACTAGCAGGCATAATGGCCGTGACAAAAAAAACAAAAAACAACAACTACTAAAAAAAAGAAACAGCCTTCTACGCAGGAAAAAGGCCACCAGATGCTTCATTGTGACTGTGTCTCTGTGTAAAGCGGCGGCAGTAAAAGGAGGGTGGGTTCTCCTGAGGCGCATTAGTCCTACTGAGAGGAGGACATTGTCTCAGGCCGGGCTCTTGACACATTACTGCCACCTGTACAAAGAAATCCTAACGGGAGATTTAATCTGAAGAGACCTCCCCTGCCACTTTCAGTCAGCACTTTGAAACCAACCGCGGCAGATGTCCGCAAGACTGTTTAACGCGCCGGCTTCCCCAAACCCCTCGAACAAGGCCATGCATGTTTAAATTGCCCAATAACTTAATGTTAATGTGGCAGTCATTTGAATGTTAATTGTGTTTCTGGAAGAAAAAAAAGGTGGTGGTGGGGGGCTTTGTGATCTGAAGCGGCAGCGCTGCAGCCATTCAAGTTTTTTTTAACACTTAAAAAGAGCATTTGTCCCGTTAACGAGGAATCAAACTCCCATCCAGCCATGAAGCAATCATCGGGGCGCGTTCCAGTGCGGCCGACGGGGGAGCTATTGATACGGAGCATAAACACTTCCCAGACACCAGGAAACACTGCACTCTCATTGCATTTACCTCATTCTACCGCAGCTGTTGCTGGGAATCAATTAAAGGAAACAGGCAGCAAGGTAATTTGTCGCTGCCAAGTCGATCACAGTGTATCGAGGACCCAATCGGCGAACGGTGATTAGCGGCGGTCCAATAGGAGCCCATCGAGTTCATTACTCCGCATCCGATAGAGATCAGGACCAAACAATTAATGAAAGTCTAATTCTGTCCTCTTTTAAAAGACAGCTGGTGAACACCGTCAACAAGAATACAAACACTACAAACCTGCAACCTGGCGAGAAAAAAATCCCATCAGTAGTGACATGATTGTGTCAAAGATGAACTATTTGATTTTTTTACGAAAATGTTTTGACTTTTCACTCCTCCATGACAGCAAACTGAAATACTTTCAGATGTGGACAAAACTAGACATTCAAAGACGTCGTCTTCGACTTTCTGAGCGACATCTTTCCGACATTTCATAAACCCAACGACTAATCAACTAATGAATCAAGAAAAACAGTCGACGGTGATGATGATCGCTAGCTGCGGCCTTAATTGCGACACTATATCTTTGCTGGTGCTACTACCAAAGCAGTTGACAACCAGCCACTCTCCTCCCAGGGCGCGCTGGGAGGACAAGGCCCTGGCGGGGCACAAAAAACCCTCCTCGCCACACAAAGAACATTGATTCATTTGAAGCACCACCCTTTAATTTGGTTGCACCATTTCATCGAAATGATGTGCTTGTCCGCCAGAGTGAGAGAGAGGTGTAATTCAGCTGAGGAAAGGGGAAAGTACAGGGATGGAGAGAGAGAGAGAGAGAGAGAGAGAGAGAGAGAGAGAGAGAGAGAGAGAGAGAGAGAGAGAAGGGCTTCCTGACACCCCACCGCAGGGCGCTAGGCAACCATCTAGTGGGTGGGCTTTGTGATACATTTTACCAATTTTTCATGCCCATCCCTCTTGATGTGACCCCACTCAGGGCCTTTTATGCCCCTGACAGCTCTGCGCAGGAAAACATGCTGCCGCTCTGATAGCATGAAATCGGGAACAAAGACCCCCAGGGAGAGGAGAAGGGGGCCACCGAGGCACGCCGTGCTCCGGTCCCGCCTGGCTCCGGACACAAACAGATGTTAGGCCAGCCCCGGCTCCCTCTGACGCCCCGCCACCCATGAAAGAGGAGGGGCCCCCTCTTCTCCTGTCTGAGGAATGGGCCCGGGATGCATTGTTTTGGGCCTCCTCTAAGACAAAAAGTGGAGCCACTCCTTCTGAAAAGGGCCTGGCAATATGGCCGTCGCAGATAAATCACACAAGGAAGGGGAGTGAGGGAGAGAGAAGCCCATGAATTCTCAATGTGGCCATTAATGGGCCCCCTCTTAAATATGATGGGATAGTTGCACTGCAATGTGAATGGAGCCTTTCGGAGACGACTTCTCATGTCAGAAGGGCAGAGTTGTTTAAAAAGCCTGTGGTGCCAAACACCGGGTTTACAGCTGAGTTACAATGAGCCACTCTGGAGGAGCGTCACTCTGCCGCCGAAGGCAAGAGATACGCGCCGGGGAAACCTGCCGGCCGAGTCGTTCAAATAATCCCAGCTCCTTCCACTCATCATCGCCTCACCAGTTGTCCTTTTTTTCCTCTTGCGACAGATTTAGCCAACCAACGAGCACCGCGAGCTGTAACCCCCAAACATGTCGAGCAGGGCCGTGTGAGATTGGGCCGCTCTCAGAGAGACGGCTTCTTTGCACACGCATTAGAACAAACCATAATGATGCCGGCGGAGCGCGGTGCGCTCGCTCCCTTTGTGGAGAGAAAAAAAACAAACGTAACAATTATTGTGCTCTGTTCTACAAAGGCAGAGGACTGCATTAGTCAAAATAGACTGACATCATACAAGTCGGACACTATGTGCCAGGCACAAAGAGGTCCCTATCCTTCACGGTTTATGCCACATTTCATCTGGACTAAATAACGGCCTCGCCCTTAGCTGTTGCTCCTTGTGATTTAAAAGCAAAAACCATCAATAAAGCGAGAGATAAAGACAGACAGACTGACTGGAAGTTGATTATTCGTGATTTATAGAGCAACTACATTGTGTGGTGGATTAAATCAAAAAGACACAGATTGAGTATTGAGTCCACTTGAATTTACGGATTGATGGGATTATTCGCTGATTAGATTTAGAATATTTATATTGTATGCATAATTCTGACAACCGCATCATGGTTATAAATAGACTAATAGCAAATTACTAAATACATGCAAGACATGGTGAGACTTATCTCCATCATTTCTCATCAACTGTAAATATTCTAAATTGCAAAATATAAAACATTTGTCATCCACACCATCAGGTGTCTGTGTCCGTCCAGTGAAAGAAGGCTCAGGGATATTTAAGGATGCGTCATTTACAAGAGTACAAGATTAGTGTCCTTGTGTTTGTAACATAGAAAGAGGTTCAAATAAACTGCATATAATCTGCTTCACACAACAGATTAAATAAAGGAGGTTTTTTTTGTGAGAATGGAGCTCCTTGAAAGAGACTTAACAACTTGAGGTAGATTTATTTCCCCTGATCTTTTAGGAATAAACATAGATAAACACCTTTTGTCGAAACAGACACTTCATTGCAACCTTTTTGAATATCAATTAATTTTTAAGCAAAACCATAGAAGAAAAACATTTACTGGTTCCAAATATGAATATTTGCTGGTTTTCTTAGTTTTCTATGATAACTGAATATCATTGGATTTTTGATGTTTGAGTGTGTGCCTTTGTGAAAAGGTGATGGACAGGTTTCCATTTTATAGACCAAACAATGTATAATTGAGAAAATAATTGCAGAATAATTGACAATGAAAATACCTCTTAGTGGCGTAACTGACTTCCTCTAACATTCTGTGGAGTGCAAGGAGACATTTCGGAATAACGAGGAAAAGAGCTGTAGAGGATGTTTAAGATGACGGTGCAGGACAAAACAGAGCAGAGAGACGGGGGTTGGGGGGAAAGACAGAATGGAAAGATGACAGGACAAAGTAACAGAGAAGGTAAATCACCTGAAAGAACAAACAAGATTATTGTGCTCTGAACGAGAATGATTTTGAGAACCACAGGAAAAAGGTTGTGTTTATGAGCTACTAAATTGTGTGGAAGTACTTTCATGTTTCTAATTCATCTAATAAGCATTAATATCAGAGCTGACAAATCTTTATTGGGTGTATCAATATTTTCTTTCTACTGTCCGTCAAACTATTCTGGGAGAAGGGGTGAAGCGCAGCAGTGCGGCATCAAACATCGGCTCCAGCGGGCGAGCACAGCGGCGGTGAACGATTGAGGGGTAACTCAGGTTACGTCCCTGACCCGGGGCCAACCCCAGGGGCCCGCGAGGCAACGCGCCCTCCCCGGGCCCTGACAGTGCCAGGCTCTGCGCTCATCCTTGGCTCGTCGCACCATCCCACCGTTGGCATGGTGTTCCCAGCTGCCAGTCACAGCCTCCCCCCCACACCCAACACCCCCACTCCAAGCACACAATGGCAATAGCATGGCTGGCACCGGGCTCAAACGGCCTGTTGTTAATGAGCAGGACCGACAGAAGCCACTGCTTGTTCTTCATTTGCCAGCGTTTTTAATTATATGGACAGCGCTCCCATCAAAGCTGCATCGCTCAAGTTACGCCCTTGTAGCTGAACTCCTTTTTTTTCCTCTCTCCCCTCCCTGTCTTCAGCACTGTATTCATTAGCATTGAAGGCACACACACACACACACACACACACACACACATAGAGAGAGAGAGAGACAGAGAGAGAGAGACAGAGACAGAGACAGAGAGAGAGAGAGAGAGAGAGAGAGAGAGAGAGAGAGAGAGAGCGCTGTTGTCTGGAGGGAATAGTCTCCTTCTATATCCACATGGGTTATCTGTGATATAATGGGCCCTCATTGTGATAGATTGGACTCTTCTAGGCAGATAATATGCCTTTATTGTATTGTAAGGAAACGTCTCCATTACAGGCCTTCACCTGTGTGGCCATAAACAAGGGTTGGGGGGGTAAATGGGTGGGGTTTACTGCGTCAGGACAATTGAGACAGTGTCAGGTGGGTTGTCTTAGAGAAGTATATTGATTTAGTGGGCTACAACAAGCCATGTAAAGGATTTGTCAATACAATTTGGTCTGGCAATAAATCAGTCCAATGCCTCTTCTCAGTAACTTGAAACTCAATATTTGTTCAGAGACGTTCCTTCACAATTTTGATTCCGATATCACAATTTGCACATCTGCAAATGCAGAGTACTCAGATTCCTCTTAGTTTCTCGCCAAAATAAAAATGTACAAGATTACATTTGAACACATCCTGATTGCGCTGTAATTTTGAGTAACTAGAGCTTGAACACATAGATATGTAACCTCCGCTAACGTTAGATGTTAGCTCCATTAATTGTTGACACAGTTTCTGATACTGGTATCGGAAACTGTGAAATCGTCAAGCGTCTCTTTTTAGTCAAAATTAGCTTGAGTACATGAGGGCCGGTGTGCGTGTCTACATCTGTGGCTCTGGGTGTAAATGCACGAGTGTATCTGGGCAACTGAGGGCAGCCGAGGAGGGTCGCAGTCCCTGGTGTCAGAAGTTCCACAGAACAGAGGCCCAATCAGTGCTGGCCCGCTGGTTAATGGATGGATGGCCCCCAAAATTAATTAGCCTGACTAATGTAGTGTACACTTAATTACGCTGGCCACCTTTTGATTTATAGCTTTGCCAGATACACACATGCTAGTCAAAGTCAGGCTGAAAAAGGGGAAATTGTTTACCCTTTACTGGAGCAAATTATTTATATTTACTCGGACTAGGTTCAGCAGCCGGGACAGCAACAGCCATCAGCTAATGTAATTAACTTGTGGTCGGCAGCACAAAGACTGCAGGTAACATACAAAACATAGAGCGTTTCCTTCCATTACTTAAACTGTGACATCTATTAGGTTATTAATAAAATGTAAAGCAGATAGTTAGTCACTTTAACCTTTCTTTGGTTCTTTCAGATTGGATTAAGCCAATGATATCTTTCAAAATGTACACTTTGCATCTATAAACAGAAGATCATAAATGTAACAAAAGTAGCAATGCAAACCTCCCCGATTTATATGTATAAAGCCTGGCACATATACGCAATAAACACAAATAAAGGTGAAATGGCATTCATATCTTTTCACATGTCTCCCAAAACAAAACAGCTTGCTTGTAATTCCATCTCTATCGTCATGGGCGTGTACGTCGAGTAACTGTGTGTTGTGAAAAATGACTGATCTATCACGATGGCCTGTCATTACCAAGCATTTTACAGCGTTCATTAGGAGCGGGGCTCGTCCAGGGCCCCACCTTTAATTTCATGCTGCTCAAGCGAGAGAAAGGACATGGGACAAAAGGAA
The DNA here is from genome assembly GCA_038501785.1 of Myoxocephalus aenaeus. Classification (NCBI taxonomy): domain Eukaryota; kingdom Metazoa; phylum Chordata; class Actinopteri; order Perciformes; family Cottidae; genus Myoxocephalus; species Myoxocephalus aenaeus. The sequence continues at coordinate 306,900 of JBAMJR010000251.1, read as the reverse complement.
GGAAGATTGATGCCTGCTACCGGCCCCCTGCGCTTCCTGCAGACGCAGGCGGGGGGCGCTGGTCCAAACCGGTCTCCGGTCAGAGAGAGAGAGGGAGAGAAGAGAGAGAGGAGAGAGGGGGCAGCTAGCCTAATGAAATCTGTCCGTGTAGCAGCGGATCAGCCCCAATTAAAACAGCCCCACACCATGTCACGAGGACAGTAGATCAAGTCAGCAATTAACCTTCCCGCTGGCCTCTATCAATCCTTAAATTGGTGCTGGCCAGGGCCAGCAGCACACAATATCTGCAGATATTAAATTTACATTCTATTAAGTTTAATTAGGAGGGATTTTAAATATACTGGGAGTCCAGGCACGGAGCCCTGAGCCTGTCATCGACGCGGCTGATTCACGGCCGCCGGCCACCTCGGGGGAAACACACACACACACACACTAACACACACACCTTTTACCACCCTCTGACTGAAGCGCCAAGGAAAAGCTGCGTTTGCTGTCGGTGTGAAAGGGTCAACAAGGGTCATGTGACCCGGCGTCATGACTGAGTTGGGCTGTTCAGGGGGTTTTCAATGTTATTATTGTAATCTTATTGTTACTACAAGCTAACTGTACATAGTGGCAGTGACTAAATCACCGTTCCAACCGGTTCGCGAGCCTGCTCCTGCGTGCTCCCCCCTGCGATTCACTTATACCTGCAACAATGTTGTCTGCCGTAAATCTGTCTGCCCCAATCGCCCTGGTTAGAGTCGCCATTGAGACACAAACTGGAAACGAGGCATATTAAATGCCTTTGTGAAAAAAGCTTGAGGCGGTGGGAGGTGAAAGTGTATTGAAATGTTGATAAATGACTAATTGTTAACGCTGATTCCTTTTAACAAAACAGATAGCAGAGCTTCAGAACAGCAGTGAGTGTTTACAAAGAAACAGATTGGAAGTGGTCGAGGGAGAGAGAGAGAGAGGTCAAGAATAAGATGAAAACTATTTATCTTAATTGAGGCACACAGTTTATTGGAGGGAAATGGATTTACACGCATGGTTGAGATCAATAATATCAACCTCTAAAAATTTCATCTCACATCAATCGCATAGTGCTCCCTGCCTGCTTCCATCTTCATTGTAATAACATTCTCCCCCCCGTAATTTGGGCCCTCCTTGAGAACTCTGCAATACAAGTAGGGTCTGTGTTACTGCAACAGGTCTGGGACAAGATGCACAGCACCTTTGTTTTTATGCAAGTGGAAAGAAATCATAAAAAACACTTTAACATCTTTATTTTACTAAGTTACCATTAGACAATGCCTAATTTAAATATTTAAACATTACATTTCAGAAAACTTGTAATACAATTTTGTTTTGTTTTAATATAAGTAATAACTGGGGAAGTTTAATGATGATAAATATATATTAGTTACTTTTAACCCTATTCCCCTAGTGTTTGAAAAATGTATGTAATTTTACAAAACATATCTTTAAAAGGCCATTTTCTATAAATTAGTGAGCCAGAAATCTCCACTTCAGTAACATTTACATACAGCAAACTTTCCATTTTCCTTCCTATCTATATTCTGAAGGTGTTTTCACAGAGGGGTTTGTTTATCTATCTATAATAGCCTGATTTATACAACATTTGAGTGAAGAGATGTTGAAAATTGCCCCCAAAAACATTGACTCTAATATGTCAACAAAATGAAACAAAAAGTATGAACCTGGCTGTGCAGAATTTTGTTCTGGAAAAGTGTATATATATATATATATATATATATATATATATATATATATATATATATATATATATATATATATATATATATATATATATATATACACACACACACACACACACAGTATAAACATAAAAAATTTTAATACACAAAATTATTGTCTCAATTTACGTAATGAACTTGGGAAGTTTCCTGGTGTCCTCTATTAGTTATAATGTCCACTCTATTCACCTGTGGTGTCTGCTCTGAAGTCCCTGGCTTGAACATGAGGGGGTTCAAAGAAACTGCAAGCTCCGATTCATCAGACAAAACCTTCAAAAACCGTTCCTCTACGCTTTCCTGTTTTATCAGCACCGATGCAAAGCGTGATCAAGCCGTAGCCCGATCACACCCATGGGAGAGGAGAGGGAAGGCTGGCGGGGATGGACCACCTCCAGGCTGCTCAGCCCTAGCATTAGTCTCCACGTGGCTGTGTCCTTTGTCTGCCAGTCAAAGGCCCTGCTGAATGGGGGTCAATTGAAACCAATTCCCTCTGTCGGACACAATTAATGGGGTTGCCCGGACCGGGCGGGAAGGGGGGTCCGCGGGCCTTTGGTTACTGATCCTGCCGCACAAGCATGCCAGGAATTTGCCACCTGGAATTTATCCTGTGACAATAATAAACCCAACCTCCCCCCCTCCTTTCAAACCCACCTCCTCCTCTGTACACACATGGATACATCCCAAAATACAAATGACCCCTGTCCCATCCAACCCACCCACAGGACGGGATGGGTGACGGGGGAGTGGCTAGCGGTTGTCCACAGTCTAGTCACCCACAATGGACCAGAGCCAGAGAAGAAGAGGAGTGGTGTAGCGTGCAACTGTAGAGAAATGTCCTGGAGACTTTTCTGACCCAGTGACTCCCAAAGTGGGGCTTGGCGAACCCTGTGGGTGCTTGAGGGTTGCCCCTGGTGTTCGACAAATCAAAAACAAGTTTAAAAGAAGTGATTATATTGCACACTTAACGAAGTAAAAGTGCCTATACATCTGCGAAGCGTTTTTGGGGCCCTTCCCTATCGATCGAAAGTGGAGAGAAAAGAAAAAAAAGAAAGAAAAAAAAGGGACTCCAAGACGACGGGAAACGAACTCCGTGTCTGAATCAATCTTCGGATAAGTATGGACGATCGATCCACCCACAGGCCCATCTACGTTTAAGCACTTCGGTGGATGTGCGCTAATTGTCCTGTTGACATTAATTGTCATTAAAAGGGCTTGAAACGGCCTCCCGCCTGTGAGTTACATCTTCCGCCGAGGTTGCGACCCGTTTGTTTATTGGTGACATCACAGCTCTCCCTTGCAAAGGTCCCTGTTAAATCAGACCAGGTTGACCACAACACAGGACGGGTTTAGATCATGATGACATCATCGGCCTACTCCATTGTCCGAGTTAAATGGTCGGCAGGTTCGAGGGACCCTCATTAAGCTGGAGGGGAAATGTCTAGGTGTGTGTGTGTGTGTGTGTGTGTGTGTGTGTGTGTGTGTGTGTGTGTGTTTGTGTGTGTGTGTGTGTGTGTGGTTTAAGCAACAGCTTCAACTTCCTGAGGGGAAGTCTAAAAGGCCCCCCTGCATTGCTGTCACACCCCTTTAAAACGGACTGAATCAATCAAATGAATTTGGCCTAACAAATTGGTTTGTGTGTGTGTGTGTGTGCGTGTGTGTGTGTGTGTGTGTGTGTGTGTGTATTCGCGCTAGATGTGAATGGGGGCCAAGGTGCATAAGAAAGGAGCCGTGTGGATGGGAGAGGGGAGGGGGCACAGCGATGGACACACAGCGGTGCAAGCCTAACACATCCCTGGAAAAGGGGTCGCGACCCCCTGCCGCACTCAAACAGCATTTCAGAGCGGCAGAGACACAGAGAGGGTGAGTGCTTACCTCCCACCGAGCAGCAGGGACGAAAGAGAGAAGAGAGGGGAGAGAGAAGACGAGAGGGGAGAGAGAAGAGGAGAGAGATATATCTAGATCAGCTGCACATGCTAAACACGCTGAGAATTATCTCATCTGAATCGGTGTGATTGGATGCTTTCCTGTCAGCTTAAAAGGTGGACAGTTCACCCTAAAATATATATATTTTTTTAAATGTCCTTTTACCTCTCGAATATTAGCACCATATGGCACTCGGCTTGCCTGAAGTTACTTTAAAATCCCTGTGGCGACCTCAATGTGTGCCAGGTGACATCTGACTCCTGAATAACCTCTGTGTTTGCACATCTGCTGTTGTGGATTCATTAGCTCCAAAGCAACGCAGGTTCACATGATCAGCCGATTACAGTTCTTTGACCCAATTACGCAAAATAACAAAATCTATTGCACAAATGTTCAGGCCGTCAATCAAGGGCCCTGTCGGCTGCTGATCCTAATAAGCCGACTGGGGGGTTACTGCCCCCCTAGTGGCCGGTTGACTGAACTACAAAAGGTTTCTTCTCCTGTGCCACACAGAGTGAAAGTCCTTCCGAAGTCATTCAGAAAGCCTTCCCTCCTCATCTGAATGGTGGAACTGAACAAAGCCCACACCTCGAACAGGCCCACCGGCTCCTGGGCCATTGTGCCGGAGAGCGGGGAGACAAACTGCCAACAAGTGGCTCTTCCACTCTGTTATCACGGGACGCCAATGTCTGTAGGGCCTTTATGACTTGTTACGCCACCCCCGCCCCACCATCTCCTGGCGCTGAAAGGCCGCGCTTTACCTTTGGCTCTCACCGGCCTCATTTGCACCAAGGAGGAGGGGAGGGGAAGGAGGGGGAAGAAAGAGAGGAGGGCGCAGGAGAGGAAGGGAGAGAGAAAGAGAAGTGAATGGCACCGTAACATAACAATGCACTTGGAGGCTCAGTTGGCAAACACAGCTGGGCCAGCGACAGTGAGGCGTTTAATGAGTCATAACTCTAAAGAGACAGTGGGCTCCTAAAACCACTTTTACTACACGGCAGTCTCTCTCTAATGCACACAAACTTTATATTGCGAGGAGTTTGACACTAGTTAACCACATGTGTACAGTACATCAGCATACAGTTGAGACACAAATGTCCCCACATCTATCTTTCATCACCCGAAAAAAATACTCACCTCAATGACCTGCTTCGAGTCCAGCCTGAAGTTAAAGTCCCCAAAGACGAAATATGGCAGCTTCTCGTGCCGCTGGTCCGTGATCCTGGAAAGACACGACAAACACTTGTGAGCGGGAAAGGTTTTTCAGCCACCGGGATGGATGAGAGCCGGCATTACTCCTCATAATCCACAACTCTACACATACGTTTAATCGCCGCATTGGGAGCCCGGCTGCTAGTTGTCAAAAGTCTTTACATCTGATGATTCCCCACACCTCAGGGTATTTAGTTCTCGAGGGCCACAGCACCACCTGGTGGTCCGGACACTCGGATTGGAAGATGTTCACCTTTGTGATCTTTTGGTAAGTGTTCATGTTCCCACAGAGCATGCACCCTGCATGCTCTGTGGGAACATGAACTGGCTGTAAGGAAGGGGCTGATGGAGAACGAGATCTGAGATGCACAGGGAGGCCTAGGATGAGGGTTTATAGGTGAGGGGGATGTGTAGGTGTTTAAACTGCTTGTGAGACTGAAATTGAAACAGATGTCCTAACTTAAATATCCTAATCTCTATCTAGGATAGAATATCTAATATTACTGTTTTCCAAGTCCAATATAAAAAATGTTCCCCAACAATCTGGACACCGTACAACTTGAGTAAGACCTTCAATTCAGATAATAAATACATTGATAAAAAAAAAAACTTCAACAGGGGAAATCAAATGGAAGAAACAATTATACATCTACTTAAAACCACAAGTAGTTGCCTTCAGGAAACCCTGCATGGTGCCCATCTAGAGATATTTTTTAGATGTTTGCAGTTTCCTACGTGCGGCTGAATTAAGAGACTGAAGCAGCTCAGAGATTCAAGTAAACACACCGCTAATTCTCAGCTGACACCACAATTGAATCAATAGACTCTGAGAATTCTTTGATGGCAAAGAAAATTCACTTTGCTAAGTCGATCAACCGAGAGAGTGAACCAGACCCAACCCCTGAAGATGTTCTACCGAGCGGTGACATGGCGGCAGCTGCCATAGAGAAAAGACAACATCAACAAACTCTGTGGATTCCTAGTTGGGCCACAAACAGACTTGTAGAGCTTGACCACAAGTGCTGCCCTGGAGTGCACCCCAAATCTTGATGCCCCCTGAGGGTATATTTTCATCTGGCCCATTTCATTGTCTTTTGTCTTGCAAATATTGTTAATGTACTGTATGCATAGAGAGTACAGTATCAGACGATTCATAGAGTTTAGATCATCTCCGTAATGGACCACTTCCAAATTTCCAGAATGTAGCCACAGCACCAGCTTTAATGCTTTAAAATAAGTTTTTAAAAAACGCATCTAAGCGACATATAATTAACTCCTATGACTCGTCTCCTACTTAAAAGTGGCTCTTCTACAGAGCAGAGACGGGGAATTAAGGTGGACGCGGCACGGCCCCTTGTGTAATTAATGATTCAGGATGCTCAGCTCACTATCGCCACTAACCGCACGTATAAATCTTGCCCAGTGCCCAGATAACAATATATTTATAGGGCCGTAAAGAGAGAGGAAGCCTCTTCTTAGCGGTGGGTCTCGGCTCTGGCCTGCCGGGCCGTCGTAAAGCACGGCGGCTTCTTCTCTTCAGAGAGAGGGAGCGGCAGGGAGGCGAAGATGACTGGAGTGAAGAGGCGGGGAGCGCAGCTATTATATTAAATAGAGAGTATGCGACTTTGACATCCCATTACATTAAACAGAAACTCGTCTTTCTGTGAGAGGGGTCGTCGGAAGGATTTACAGTTCCGTCCCAAAATAACAACTGAAATGTTTCATGGTTACGATTGATGCAATTATTATTGTCTGTCCAGACGGTTCCATCTTTATGATGGACATCTGCTCTATTCTTTCCTGCACTTATGCGGGAGTGGATGAGGACTTCAAAATGAGATCTAACAACACTTCCGGGTCTCGTACCGCGGATCCGCGCGGTACGATGTTTACGTGATGTTTCTATTAATAGCTCCGCGAAAAAACGGCACAAAAATATGGTTTGGATGTTGCTGGACGCTCCAGACTCTTCACTTCCGCGTCCTTGTGCCCGTTAGATCGTACACACAGCAAGCTCTGAGCCTATAACGTTTCTGTCGAGCTCCGCCTTTCACCGTGAAAATCACTAAGGACCTACCCACCTTACACTGCAAAAAGACACTGGTTTCAGTCAGAGCTATGACAGACCTACCCACCTTACACTGCAAAAAAACACTGCAGTTTTCAGCCAGAGAGACGTCAGCTCAGCTCAGATCAGATCAGCTGTTCAGTACTACTCTGACGCAACACACGACCATGCGCTGGTAAAGAGTACATAGTACATACCTACAGAGTACATATTTTGTTCATTCCAGCTCTGCTCGCAATCATAGACTGTGTATAACAAGTGAATGTAGTCATAACCATACCAGTTGGTTTGTGGACTGAGGTTTTGATACCTTGAGTTTGGCATTTTGGCCGTTGCCATCCTGTTTTTTGGTCCTTACCATCTTGGTTTTGTGCAACCAGTGAAGGGAAATATCCATATTTGTGGAGGCATGACGTTGTGGTCAAGACACTGTATACGGCTCTGGCAGTGATAATCACCATAAACCCTGCTTTATATTCTATTTTACTATGAATGGGACCATAATTTACTAAACAAACATCATGCTGTGTTGAGGAAGACTTGAAACTAGAGATTGCGGCCATAAACTCATTTATTCAGCTTTAATGAGGTAATAAATAAAGTGAGGAGTATCTATCGAATCAGACTTCTTTTTGCAACCAGAGGAGTTGCCCTCTGCTGGCCATTAGAAAGAATGCAAGTTTAAGGCGCTTCCGCATTAGTTTCACTTTTTAGAACCGGAGGTTGCAGTAATAGACCGAAGAGGTAGGTCTTGAAGGTGTGTGCATGGACACACCAAGAATCCGTATCACTATGGACACAATTCTGAGCTAAATGCCCCATCAAACTGTACCTGTAATCACACGCTGACAGCAAACTGGCACTGGTGTCATTAGTGACCTTACATCCTGGTGCTAAGAAACCGAGCTCTATTCAAACAGGGTTAGTGGTCAGCGTGTCCCACTGGCTCGAATGGAGGGCAGTAAAAAGGCTGAGCACGGGCGTCAAAGCGGTTGTTATAGGCGTGGGAACTCCTGCGCCCCTTGTGCTAATAGAGAATTTACCACATCCGTTGCTGCTGACGAAGAAAAAGAAAAGAGTGGGTGAAAAGTGAGGCAGAGGAAGAGAGTGTGTTTCCTCAGAGGCTTCCTCCTCTGTGTCCCGTAGCTTTATCCCGCTAACAGGCATGTCTAATACCCGCAGCCCGGCTGTTTTTGTCTGCTGCTCCAAGGTATCAGCCACAGGTCAGAAGGTAACACTCTGTTTACACGATCATTTCCTAAAGCACTCGTGGTGACCCGCTGGTGCGAAAGTTGACTTTTTTTCTTGGCCTTTGTGGAGGATGGAGGGGCGGTGGGGGGCGAATGGACGGACGAAGAATTGCGACATTAGCTACAGCTACTGGGCGTGAAAGGGGCCTGAGAGTGGGGGGTCCCAGAGCTTGGGGGGCCAAGCTCCCCCCAACTCCCCTTCCCTCGCTGACCCTCACCCCCGACGGGGGCCCCCATTAGCCTCGTCATCGCAGTTCATTCAGGCAAACTGTAACAGTGTCGGTGACATTCTCCCACAAAGACACACTCCTTTACACAGTCTATAAACATGCTTCTCCGGGCCAATTCATCGCGCAGTGACACCCCTGAAAGAGGCTCTTCACAAGCGCCGTTCCCACTGAGGTTTGGGCTGGGGCCTTCGCCGGGCCGTCCTTCAGGGTGGGGGGGGCCGCACAAAGACAGGGGTCAGACGCTAATTTATAACACTGCCCCTGACTCTGCTCCCAGGCTCCTTAAATCAGCAGCACAAAACAACGGCGGTGCATTCTCCATTTCCAAATTTGACTTTTCTGTAAACACGCAAACATGCCGTTACAAAAGTGAACAAACGGAAAAAAGAAAATCACACACCTGTGCCCAATAGTCTGAAAATGCTCTTACGCCAGAGGTCAGTCTCATAGAGAACACTCCTGTATACACGATAACACTTATCGCCCGCTTGTAAATCTCTCTCTCCCTCACACTGGTCTCAATCCCTCAGTGACTCCTCGCCAGATTACGTCCTGTGATTGACAGGTAAACTGAGCTGTAATAGACAGTCTGAATGAGATTATGAGGGTGCATGGGGGGGCCATGTCACGATCATATTGACAAGGTGACTAACCATAAGTTGGCCGTTCGGATTCCACTTTGCACACAATGGCCCGGGGGCTGACCGCGGTCGCCTATTGTAGGCAAATGTTGAGAATTTGGGAGAATGTTAACATTGTGAAGAATGTGCTCGGTGACGTCTCTCTGGTCCCGCCCATGGGACCTTTGACATGGCAGGACCGCCTTCCCCTCGTCCCCCTGTGGGCACCCAGGCACCTCAGGCTCCAAGAACTCCAAGAAGGTTGGGTGCCGAGGGTGGGTACAAGGATGTCGGCGCGGTCACGCAGAGGTTAATGAATAATTCAGCTTGAGCCGAGGCTCTGGCGACACAAACTAGAGGAGGGGAAAGACACCGAGCAGAGCCGACTCATGGGAAAACGTTCTGCAACGGTCACCGAGAGGTGTCTGCTGAACGGTGTCTAAAAGGGACTACCTGGTATCTGTAGATTCTGGATTTGAACGTAAAACCACCTGCACCCACAAACTGGATTACCAGCCGGGCAAAGCCAACAACTGCTCCAGACACCCTCGAGTCCCAAAAGCTGACACTGTCATACAGTACTTGATGGGATCATGGATGCAATAGTGGCCCCAACAACAGACAAACAAGTAACATTTGGTCGTGGCTGATAAAATGCAACATGCATGTAAAGACGATAATGGACAGCCAAAATCTGTCCACATCCTCTTGGGAGACACTCTGCTTGATTGCTTTAGTTGTCTGCCGTGTTGCTGTATTACTGTATATTTCATTTAAAAAGAAGAAATTCTGGCATTGCAACAACACTAATGGACAGCCAAATTAATTACAAATTCACACAGGGTTTGTTTCAGGTCACTTTTGGTTATCTGCATGGTCGTAAAAAGGTGGCAAAGTGATACCCGACAAATCTCTGAAAGGCTCATGTCGATCTATAAAGAGAGTGCCTGCTGTAGCAGAGTGTGTGTGTGTGAGAGAGAGAGAGAAATAAACAGGTCCACTGAGTAGAGAGACACTGGGGAAGATTAACCTCTGCTCCTGCAGGCCTCCCAGGGTGAGAAGGCAGTTCAGAGTCACAGTGACACACACACACACACACACACACACACACACACACACACACACACACACACACACACACACACACACACACACACACACACCTTGTTAAACATTGCAATTTGAATTCAGCCGCTGTATGATAATAATAATAAAACATTTGCTGCTTTTCATTTGAAATGGACACATACAACATCACATACAACATCACTCACTCACACACTCACACACACACAAACCACTCCCTTTAATAAATTCATTCTGGCTTTCTGGAGGATCTCCCTGAGATTATCCAGTCCTCCCTCTTGCAGCTCAACATGTCTATAGGCTGGAAACTAGCTGGCCTTTCTCTGCTCTTTCAGCCTGTTGTTCTGGGAAAAGCCTAAAGGGAAACATTTAGATTGGAGGGCTCTTTGAGACGCTCTGACAGTTGACTGATGACCGTCCATAAAATGACAAAGCGTCGCTGTGTGGTGGCCAGTGCGGCCCACTGCCTCCCCATGGGAAACTAATTGCTTTGAATTGTTAACGGCAACATTATTTTTCTGCCAATCATTGCTTTTCAATGCCCCGAAAATGAGCATGAAACAAGTTCCTTTCAGCAGACAAAACAGTTAAATGTCCCCAATGTTGATCAAATTAACTTCAGCACTGTGACAATGGACTATATTTGTGTGAAAATAATGGCGTGCCACAAAGGATGCCTTTATGCCAGGATTTCACAGTTGTAATGTAAAACTGTTCTCCCCTGAACCGGACCAGCCGCTCTGAATAGGGGGGTGGAAAAAAGAAACAAACTCCTACCCACAAAAGGGATTTTTTGGTGTTTTGTTAGAAAGAAAACATTTTTTTTATTTTATCTTATGGTATCATTTAGCAGCCGTGTCTTCTGTCTTCGAGAGCGGCATCACTTTCATAACTTTCATAATCTTCTTTATAAACATTGTTCCTCAAATGTATTGACATATCCAATTTAATTATTCTTGAAAACACATCACAAAAACTTATTTTTTCACATTGTGTGCACACAAAAAACTATTAACCTTCATCATAATTATAAAACAATGATTCTCCACATCAATGTGTAGCTGAGTCAACAAGAGAAATAATGTCCGACGCAGGCCCGAGCTCATATCAGCGTTTTGTAGAGGATGCGTTTCAAGCGGAGCTTTGCTTTTGCTTTCATGGAAGTGGGGCCCAAACATGAACGCGGGCCACAGAGCAGTGCTTTTTGTTGTTGTTGATGTGGCTCAATAGCTAGGGCCTGGCCGGCTAAACGCTGTTCCTTCTCGGCATTGTTCCCCCGAGGCCTTGAAGCACTTTGGGAGATAAACACCGTTTAGCAGTTAAAAGGGCCACAGAGGGAAAGGCTTATCAGATGTCTCCTCAATGGGCCTTGTAAGCTGCATTATTAGGCCTGGGCCTCAGATAAGATGGAGGCTCAAGTTTGATTCCCTGGCCCCGGCAGCAGGGCTGCGTGGAGCGGGCTCCTGCGCCGGCTGGTGGTGTGTTCGGCAGCCCCCTCCCCTCCTCTCCTCTCCTCTCCTCTCCCATCCCGCAATGAGAGATTAGAGCTCGGAAGAGGAGGGAGAGAGCAGCGGAGAGAAGAGGGAAGGAGGCAAGGGGTGCTGGGGTTTTAGATATTTCCCCCCTTTTCCCGCTTGGCTTTCTGGGGGTAGGAGTCAGAGTTAGGACAATGGCCAAAAAGATGGTTCCCAACCAGCCGCTGAATGGGAACACTGTTGGTGGTAGCGCTTCATTCAAAGCCTGGGCCCGGGCACATTGTCCTCCCAGATCGGCGGAGGAGAATGGAGTTTGCTGGTGGCTGCCAAAAGGTTAGCAGCCTCTGTGAAAGGACCGGCCCATTATTCACTGCCCTTTACAGAGCCCGAGCACCCTTTGTGCTCCTCCTCCCTTCCCTCTGCGCTGCCAGCTTTTTCTCACTCCGGTGCCCCGGATCTGCGCCCGGTGATCTCTCCCCCCGCCCCAAAGTGAGTGACTGAGGCGCGATGCCACCACTATCCCACCCCAGGAATACCAGGGGGAGCCTGGATATATAACAACCCCCCCCCCCCCCACCATGCCTTGCACCACTTACCCCTCATCCTCACCCGTCAAAAAAAAAAAGAACCTTTAAATGATATGGCCCAGAAGTAACAACAAGGTTACCATTCACGGCACAAGGGGATTTAGAAGGAGGGAGCGTGGAAACTGCCACTCAGCCAACACAATTTCTATTCAATCCTTCCTCAGCCGCAGCTCAACCTCGGAGACTCGTCTATTTAGGTGTATTTACAAGGGAAGGGGAAATAAATCAACTGAAAAAGCATGATGAAAGCAGAGGAAATACAAGGAAAATCACTCCAATGTAAGCAACAACGGAGGTCCTTTTCAAGCTTCATTATGCCAGTAAATCCAGGTAAGTTACAGCATCATAAAACAGCAAAAGCTGCCATATTCTTTAAACGCTCCAGCTTCCCTGTCCATTAAAAGCGGACCATTCTTGCATCAAATCAAGAATGGAGCACAGGTAAAATATGACCCTCGCAGAGAATACTTAAAAAAAGTGCCTCGTAATTCACGGGTGCGTCAGAGAGCTGGGCGGTAATGTATGGCACCCGTATATGCATGCAGTTATTCAAAGTGGAGGCGTCGGGAGCCACGCCGCGCATTCTCATGCCATTTGAATGGGAGGTCACCTGCTGTTGGGCTTTCAGGAGGAGCAGAGACACTCATTCTGCTCCGCCGCAAATGGATAACCCATAAGTCACATTAGTGTGGCCTGTGAATGGATGGCCTGTTTGTACAGAGGCCGGCTCGACTCAGTGCAGGGCCAAGACGTCTTTACCAACGCTGTCGTGACTCCCAGAGCCTCGCCAGCACAATTAAAGTGCAGACGTTATTCCCTCTTGGGAGCATAAATGTGATGAGGATATGTTTAATATAGAATTGGAAATGTTGGCCTGATGGCCTGATGGTGGTGGAACAGGAGCAGTGAGGGTCACCAAAATATTTAGGGTTCATCCTCTGTGTATTTCCAGCATATCTTAAGAAGTTCGCTCAAGGCTTTCGTGAGAGTGGACCAAACTGACGGACGGACAACCCTACCACAAAGGGCAATCATTTTTGTTATTTCTAGTGTACTTAGTTGACAATCTGACTTTTCGGGCTGAGCTCATGGAGTGTCCAAAATGGAAAGGGTGCCTCCTCTGGGGAGTGATGAATGAGCTCCGGAAATGTCATGGCGATGAAACCAGGATTTATTCTTTGGGGACCAATATTATCCAACGTAAATCAAACCCATTTCGAGATACTTCCTGTGTACCAGATCTTTCTTCAGGGGAGACACCGAGGCAAAAAGGTACCATAAGATACCAAAATGATCCCTTTTGATATTATGGCAATCGGCCGATGTGCGTCCCATTCAACAAATACGTTTGCTTGCCGCTAGTGTGGGACAACAACCAAAGATAAATGTAGGATTACACACAGAAAAAAAAGTTGAACTTTAAGGAGGCGTTAGAGAGGGGGACAAAAAAATGAGATAAAAGAGAGTTGGGAGTTCACAGACCGTGTAGTGAGCCCCTACTTTTACAGACGGATGTAATCCCACCGAATCCCACTGAAATCTTCTCCGCTGTACCTCTCCTGCTCGCTCTCACTCTAAGCCGCCATTACAATATCAATACAGGTTTTGCTATGCTAGACAGGACTGGGGGTAGTGAATAGTATCCACAAAATTTCAGCATTTCCCCCCCCCCCCCATTCTCAAACATTAAATCTCCTTTTATTTTATTTATATTCTCATCTCAGTGAAAAAAAGAGACGTTCGGCGTGTACAGTACCTGTCTAAAGCGTAGCCCAGTGCCTTCTGCCTGGTCCCAGAGTAGACGGAGGGGCTTTTCTCCAAGGCCACCAAGTTGGAAGCATCGTGGAAAAGGTGGATGTTGACCAGATCAAAGGTACTGGGATGAAAGAACACAGTCTGAGAGTCCTTCTTCAACCAGAACACCGTAAATAAACTCATGAAAACATTCCAAGTGACAAAACTGAAGCTAATGTTCAATTACGAATCAATCGCTGCTTCGTGAATATATTCTTCTTCAATGAATTCATCAACTTCATTAACACTTTTAACATAGTAATCAACTTAAGCGTTGATAAAAGCCCACTGTGTGTATTTTTAAGAGAGAGAGAGAAGTTTGTGAATGGAGGCATTCGATAAGCTTTTTATTAAATGATAGACGGTAACAAGGAAGTCATTTTATCATTACCAACTTACACGTCATCTGATTTATCATGATGGTAAAAAAAACAAGTTAAAAAAACACCCATCGTCGTAAGAGGGATAGGCTAAAAGCTATCAGCTTCAGGCTGCACCATTATGGCCAAAAGTTGATCATTAGTGACATCATGATTATTTACCCAGATCTTTTGGCGGTGGGGGAGATTTTTAGGGACAAAATGTTTTTATTGCACTTTCGGTTTATTATTCAGAGCATCTCCTCTGATCAAAATAGGACCAAATGTTTTTTGACCAAAAATCGATCAACAGAGCGCTGCTTTCACTTTCACGCTGTGCTGGATTACATTCCTACTAAAGAAACAAATCCTTGCATAGAAATAAGACTTAAATACGTTTTTTTTTTTTCAAACAAGTAATATAGAGTATAACACTCTCCTATGGGAACGTTTCTCACAGGGCTATCCCAAATAAGCGAAGCAAAAACCTTTCCCGTCTGGTAGTTCAGGAAGCGTCTGTCCCGTCAGAAAAGACCTCTCAATATAGGCAGTGATGAACCCCGCCTGCTGATCCTATCAATCTGAGGGTGTTTTGTCAGCGTGGCTTTCGTCGGGGGGAGGAGGAATTGGCCCGGAGGAATTGGTCTTATCTCAAGGGTTTTCTTTTATTCTGCGGGCGACATCCTGAACAAATGAGTACATGCGTGCCTTTGGCGTTCTCCGTCTATACCCATCTCCACCCCCCATTCTTCACCAGCCTCTCTCTCTGCCGCTCTTGTCAAACGTCATGCCCCTATTAAATGCTTACCGTTTCAGCTCTTTAGTTCTCATGTCATCCTTCTATTAGATTACAACCCCCAACCCCCCGCACCCCCTGCTCTGCTCACACTGGAAGCCAGCATTTTCTTTCCCCCGTTCATGCCGCACAGGTTCAATTGCATGTAATCTTTTTGGTCATCTGTCATATGCAACTGCTTGACTAACGCGATTACGTCTAATCAAATCCCTGCCGTCTACCGCACACTGTCCGGAGAGGCTCTCTCTCTCCCTCTCTCTCTCCCTCTCTCTCTCCCTCTCTCTCTCAGCCCGCCGGGGCTTGACCGACATGGTCGGCTACGTCTCCAATCTCAATGGTGACTGCTGTAATGATTCAGTGAGGAACAGAGATGAGGTGGGATGTGTCGCTGCAGGGGGGACTCACCAGTCAGCCAGGGCCCATCGAGTCCTGATGAATCCCTTTCTGGACCACTTGCACTGCGGAACGGAGAGACTCAATTTAGCAATCGGGAGGGACAGTCAGCGTGAGGCAAATGAAACTGAGCAAGTCAAATGATGGTTTCACATTTTTCAACACCGTCATGAACTATGAAGTTGACTTTCAGAAAATTCATTCTTGAAAACAATTTACATGGGTTTTAATGAAATTAAACCTTCTGCACTTTTGGTTGTTGATGGATGGATACAGTGAACATGACTGATTAAAAAGCGACAGTGTGTAGGTTTTGGTGACATCTAGTGGTGTGGTTGCAGATTGCAGCTGACTGAATACCTCTCCCTTTACAAGACTGCAGGTACCGTGAGCGAGAACTACAGTGGATGTAACACTGGAGCCAGGGTTTGCTATGTCCCTTCTGGGCTACTGTAGAAACATGGCGGTCCAACATGGCGGACTGCGTGAAGAAGGATCTATGTGTAAGCTAACAATGATTCTTAGCTTCAGGTGATTATACACTAATGAAAACATAGTTATGAACAGTGGCGGCCGGCCAATAGAGGGCCATGGGGCCACCAAAAAATAAATAATTATTATAATATTTATAATATTATTAATTATAAAAATTATAATAATATTAATAAATTATACAAATTGTCAATATTTGTGTTTTTGAGCTATGGAATATACCCAGTAATATTTGTAAAATAGGATATCTGCGCTAAATATATGCTTTTCCTGCTTGTCCTCTCCACTAGTGCACCTCTCAGCTGCCCAGTGCACGTCTCTGCTGCACTGTGCATGTACTCGAGCCAAGTCCATTTTTCCCAAGAAAGACGGTCTAATAAGCAGTTTAGCCAATCACTGATTAAAGATATAAATGAGTGACATACAATTGATCCAATCAGCGCCCTAAAAAAGAATCACCGTGGGGCCACTCTCATTTGGCCCCAGGGTGCGCGTTCCTGTCTCTCGTTCTCGTCAGGGATAGTCTCTCGAGGTGCCATTATAACAACATGACAGCGGCAAGTGCAAGCACGAGCACTGCTCTTCAAAGGAGACCAAACGCTAACTCGGTATAATCTCTCCTCCAACACCCATTTGTGAGAAGAACTTTGGCGGAGAAACTACAGGTAAAACACCTTGTCCCAGATCAGCCGGACCTCACCATAAGACAACAGATTGGCGTGAAAGGGAAGCAGCTTCTGTGGAGACGGCTAAGCTACACCAGGACGGTTTGGCTAAGCTAGCTGCTGGATGCAGTCGTGCTAACGCCGTATTTTACTTTCCATCCTTGCTTTTTAAATCGACGGGGATCCAGCATGGACAGCTACGGGAGTAAGGGACATGAACACATGGATAACTCCGTCAAGCTACTAAGCTAGCATATCAGGCTGAGTCAACATCGCTACCCGGCTGTACGACGGACACAGGACTGCATGAAGAAACACAATGAGGTGGATAAAAACGGGCACATTTTATTCAAAATAATTGATTGTGTGAAGTTTTGTGGGGCTTTGGAGTTGGCCTTGCAAGACAGCCAGCGTTTTTAAAGGCACGTCAAAGACGGCACAAAACAAGCTGTTGGACGTCATGCTGTCGGTTATTATATGATATGTAAGTAACCCAATTTGTGTTCTGGCTTTAGAAACTGTTTGTCAATCAATGTTGTTGTTTTTGTTGCCTGCGTTAAGTTACATTTATCTGGTTTCCTGTAAAATGAGATGCTTTTATTTTGAAGGCGGCTCGCAAGGTTAAAAAGGAAGTCGCAATGTGCACGGAGTGAATGTCAAAAGCTACTGAAAATATGGTCAGTTGTGTATACAAATTAGAAACAGTAACGGTATTAGCACTGTTCTAAGGAAATTGGCATGAGTGTTGGCTCTAGAACAGGAAAAAAGCTTGACAGGGACCAGCCACAACATTACAATAATTGTTAATACATCAATAGTATTGAGTCAATAATATAATGTTTATTATAATGATAATGACACTCAGAAAGAGGCCAAACTGCAGTGTCAATACTTCTACTTTTAAACGCTTTCAGTAGATTCTTCTTAGTAAAATATTGAATGCATGTTTCTTTCATTGTGGTTTTAGTACTTTTAACAAAGTAAAGGAGTTGACTTCTTCCCCCACTGGAGGTGAGTCAAGTGACTGGACTAATTGATATTCAGATACTTTAGTGAAAGTAAAAAAAAACACAATTGTTTTTACTGAAGGGAGTAAAGATACTCCCTTCAGTAAAAAAAATTTAAAAGTACAGAAGTATTATCGGCAAAACATACTTTCATTATTATTATCATTATTATTATTAAATATGGTCATATATAATTATCAAAGGTAAACTTGTTTAGCAAAAACACTCAGTTATATTATTAATAATACATTATATTATTGGAAACTAATGTAAAAAATAATGTCAATGTGCAGCCAACGTTAGATACTACTATATACACCACTAGCTTGTTTAATAACAAGTAATAATAACATCTTATAAGTTCTTCATACGTTTCTTTAGAAAATAAAAATCAGAAAATTAATAACTAAAGCGTTCAAATACATGTAGTGCAGTAAAAAGTACATTTCTCTCTGAAATCTTGTGAGAAAGGAAGTAGCATGAAATGGAATGGAAATACGGTTGAGTATAAGTACGCCAATATGTACTTAAATTCAGTAGTAAATATATACTTAGTTACTTTCTTCCATTGATTACATGTCGCCCCCAAAAAGGCAGAAAACCTGTTTATATGTTTTAATCCAGCTGACAGAAAAATCACCTCGAGCACTTTTTTTCTGAAGACACTTCAAAAAGGTAGTTGGTCTGATAAACACTGCGGAGAAAAGGGATACGACTTCAACATAGAAGCCACGGCCCCTATGGGCGAAAGTCACACAGCATAAACAGAGCCTTTCCACTCGGTGGAAGACATCTAGCATGCAGCTGTTTGATCAGATCCCACCAGCCTTCAGTTAATTATCTAATCACAAGTCCAAAGACCTCACTCTCTCTTTCTCTCTCTTTCTCTCTCTCAAACAGCACATGGTTGACCGTGAAGCCGGTTATTAAACGGGAGACAAATTGATGCTGCGAGTGTTCCCATTCTGAAAAGATAAATAAGTCTCTTTCCCCTCAGCCTGTCCATCTCGCTCCGATACTCCTAATGAGGAGTTAACTGCAGTGATGAATAAACTAATTATGGGCCAGGTCACATAATTACAAATTGACTAATTTTATTTTAAAAAAGAAAAAAGAAACTCTGAAATAAATTAAAAGGGCTAAGAGGTATTTGATTGCACCTCACATCCTTCAATCTGCATTAGTGCAAGATTAACTGTATCAAATTGAATTACATTAGCATACTTGAATTAATCCATACGGCCTCGGCAGGATGTATGGGCCCAATTATAACTCGCTGTCCCAACATTGTGACTTTGAAAAGGAGCAAATGGAATTGTGTCGCACTGACTGCGGCACAACAGATGAAACAAAATTGTTTGAAAACTGAATCAGAATGTATTAGAATGTTTGTTTTTAACATACACTGTACCGGATGTGTTCGTTGATGTAAAGTTGAGGAAAGAAAGTCTAAAGAGGAGGAGGGACGAGATTAAGAGTTGGTGTTGTGGGGCGGGGGGCTGCTCTGACTGCAGCCGTTTAATCTCGATTTAATTTAAAGAGCCATTAACTACAATCACGGCATTAAAATCCATCACTTTCCCTGACACCCGGCCCCAGATTGCCCCATTTCCTCCACGTATGACTGATTGACCCCCTGCTTCATCGCTTGCTTATAAAACACACACACACATACACGGGTAAAAAACACACGGACCGGCCGGTCCGAGTCGAGCGAAACAAGCATCTAGATATCGGTAAGTGAGGAGGAACCGTCTAGTTCACCCAATCTAAGTGCTTTTATTTTGTAATGGGGGTGCGGTTAAGATGATTATCTCATGCAATCAATCAAAGTGTAGCAGAAGAGAAGTCTCTCTCTCGCTATTGGCTGACACAATGACATCATGATTTGGTCGCCGCAGCTGATGTTGGGTAGTGGGGATGATGACAACAGATGCTGTCCAGCCCCATTTAATCTCCTGCTGAGACATCATCATCACCTCCCCAGACACACACACACACACACACACACACACACACACACACACACACACACACACACACACACACACACACACACACACACACACACACACACCCCTTAAAAACAAATGTTTTTCGTCATGCTCTGTCTCAGTCATGACACGTAATCATATCACACGTCAGGGTTTGGTGGCTGTGAGGAGTCAGTGGCACAGAGAGGTGGACGAGAGTTGGGGGGGGGGGGGGGGGGTCAAAGGGTGACAGTAAAAGGTCACAAGGCTTTTGGGGCTGACATTGGGTGACCTCCCCGCAGGTCAGTGATGGCGTCCCCGCCTGTGGCAGTGATGAACGGCAGCTACACAGCGGGTCACATCCAGGGGGGTGTCTCTCTCTCTCTCTCACTCAGACACACACACAGGATGAGAAAGAGACAGACAGACAGGAAATAAGACAAAAAATATAGACGAGATGGGGTGATGGAGGGAAGAAGGATCGTTGGATTCACTGGGAACCAACTACATAAAACCCCCCCCCAATTGTGACCAATGGAAGATTACGCTACGATAAAATGTCAGACGTGACACACACACACACACACACACACACACCTCGTCCAAAACACCCTCCTGCCTGGCGTGTCCCGTTCGATTCTTTGACCTTTCTTATATTTCAGCTCAAAGTCCGACCCCCATAAATAACATTATGGCGGGGTGATGTTTGGAAGTGTGTGAGTGTGTGTGTGAGTGTGTGTGTGTGTGTGTGTGTGTGTGTGTGTGTGTGGTTTACACAAAGGCCCCGTGACAGAAATGCACTGTGAGTAATAAGTAATACACAGAAACGTTGATTGATTTGAGCTCCGGCAGACAGTCACATTTATCTTTATTCCATCAACCGGAGGGGGGGAATAAAGAGAGGGCCTCACATAGGGTTTATATGGCTGGACAGCACGTGAACATGTGTGTGTGTGTGTGCATGTTGGGAGAAAGATGCACCACCATGTCCGTTTCTGTCACCGCTCGGCACGACGCAGGAACGCCGAGTGCTCCACGATGGTGAATTTGAGAAGTCATGAAAAAAAGAAGCTTTGGATATAAAATTGGATGTTTCAGTTGTAAAAATCAATACGATGTACGAATACAGTGTATTCACTCTTTCATTTCAACATCACCCCCTCCTTTTACAAGCGCCCCTGCCATCACCGCAGATCCCGCCTGTCGCGCCATCGGTGTCACAGGTGTCTTGTGTGGCAATAAACGCGGCGAGCGTTTTTACAAGCAATGCCAGCTTGAGTGACTTTCGTCTCCTGGACGCCACCAGGGCACCGCGTTCGTGGATCGCGCAGTGTTTAAATCAAAACGGGGGGGATGGATGGGGATGGGTGTGTGTGTGTGTGTGTGTGTGTGTGTGTGTGTGTGTGTGTGTGTGTGTGTGTGTGTGTGTGTGTGTTTTCAAGTAATCGTAGCTCGAGTATCGGAGCTTAGGGCGCTAAAAGGGTACGAGGAGTCAATGCTTTTATGGACGCACTTCGTGGTGCCAAACAACAAACAAACTCATATGGATGTTGATCTACAGCCTGTTCGCCACTCCCTTCTCTCAGTCCTTTTTTTTTTTCATCTTTTTTTTTTCATACCGGGTGCGTAAAACAATCAATAGCAAGGGCACATTAAGGTCTGGGTCGTATACTTTATTTATATTAGGCATTGACAAATCCTTATGATGCAATGGCTTTTGGAGGCATGTATTACCGAAGCCAAATAAATAAATATATTAACGCCCCCAACCGAGAGTGACGGTACAACGGGGGAAACGGCAAGCCGCAGAATCCATCACGCCGACCTTTCAGGAGAAATGTACCGATGATTTTGTCCACTTCCGTCTTATACAGCATTTCAATTAACGTCCCCGCGTCTCTCTCTCTCTCACTCCCTCTCTCTCCCCCTTCACTTACAACCGTAATTCAAGTGAAATTTAAGGAGGGGGCTGATGTTTTGCATATGGAGAGGGTTGTCGCTTAAATCAGAAGCAAACCAGTGTGGGAGCAGAAGAGGGCCGCGAGCAGGAAGTGTGGATGTCAGGTGCCTTCACCCAATATGTTCCTTACTGTGAAACTAAATACCACGTGTGAAAAGTACTAACCAATTTCCACCAGATAATATCATGACATCCATGACCATGACGCACTGTGACTTTAATAATGTTTGTGTAACTTTTATGTCAGTGTAAATTTACCATATTTTAGTAGCAATTTAAAGACGTCACATCGAGTTCTGGGATATTGCGGTCGGTCAGTCTCGCGGCAAAAAATATTTGCAAATGAATCGATGATTCATTTCTGGATGCAGCCCGTCTCTGCAGGTAGGACCAACCTTCCCACCGCGCACCACTCAATGCACAACATAACATTTGGTTCCTCTTTTATACGCCCGGCCCTCCCACCATGATGTCACCAGCAACCCGCTCACTGACACTTTATTAACGAGGGGGACGGCGAAGAGAAGACACACAACACACAACACAGTCTGCTGTCACTCTAACCTTCCTGGGAGGATTCGGTGTGACAAACTGGATGCATTTATTAAAAAAAGAATAAGAAAAAAAAGAATCTCCCCTCTCTTACGAGCACGTAAACAAAAACACGACACCGGCCCTCGTTTTTGGCAGCTTGAAATAATCCGGTTGTGGTCGTTTTTCACCATTTTTTTACGATATTGTGAGAAACCGAACCGGAGAGCGAGCAACTGGTTTCGGGGCTCGTGTGTGTGTGGCGTTCTGTCCAGCCCAAGATCCTCCACCACCCCACCCCACCACCCCCTCCCGGTGTAATAGGATTCCTCAAAGCTGCAGATGGATGGCAAATCTAGGCGGTTTCATCTACTAAAAGAGGGCATAAATCACGGGCGGAGGAAGCGGGGACGAGGCAGGGGTTATCACCAGTCTGCCTCCCTCATGAGAGCTTTGCATTAAAGCATTAGTGAAATTAATTCATCTTTCATAAGAGGTTTGAGCAGTATCTGTGATCTATGATAACAACCAATTTCTCACTACGGAGGGGTGGCGGAGGAGGGCGAGAGGGAGGGGAAGGGAAGGGGGAAAAAATAAAATACTCGGCGACCCTGATAGACTACACAAATCTGCTCTTTTTAAATGGGCTAACATTATCTGGAGTGCTGCTCTCCGGAGCATCATCCCAGATTCATATCCCGGCCGGGAAAGAGGCATAAATCACCGGGGCAAAACTTTTTCTCATCTGCCCCCCCGTCACACACACACACACACACACACACACACTCACCGTCCCCTCTCTACCTACACCTCCCTTCCCTCTACATCACTACCCTCATCCCTCTCACCAACGCGTTTGTTTGGCGGTTTTCGATGCTCGTCCCGCTAAAAACGCAAAACAACAACGAGACTCGCTGCAATCACTACGAATGGCTTTTTGTTTTGTTTTGCCTCAAATCAGTGTAATTGGTTTTAGATCATCTCCGGAACGGGAACGTGGGGAAACCTGAAGATGTTTGGATGTGTGTGTGTGTGTGTGTGTGTGTGTGTGTGTGTGTGTGTGTGTGTGTGTGTGTGTGTGTGTGTGTGTGTGGGACGGCTCAGGGTGGGGTGTCCTGGCAAGTGTGTGTGAAAGAGACGGAAATCAGGGGGAAGTGTGTGAAGGGGCCGTATCCATCTGTTTTGCATATATTTACGGAGGCGACCACCGGAGCATGGTTGACAGATGAGTGGGGAGTGCGGGGATGACACACGGGCGGCCGTGCTCTTTATTACTATATCAGCAAAGCTATGCTCGGCGCACACACACACACACACACACACACACACACACACACACAGGAACCAGAAAACACGGCAGAGTGAGCCGGGGAATTGCTCCACGGGACACAGCGAGGGCCCCCCACCCTCTCCCCGGTTCTCGATTAGAATTTTTGTGACTGATTTGTCTCCAAATCAGGCATGTGTCAGCCGGGTTACCTCAAAACAGAAAGAAAAATTGAGATGCGTAGAAAACAAAATTATTGAAAAAGTAGGAGAACAAATATTTTCAGATTCTGTTAAAGATTATTAACTGAAGTCTGGCATTGCATCACAAAACAACTATCAGTGGCTCAGGTGTTTTATGTGATTTCTTTTGCAATCTTGTTTAGGGGGGAAATAAATCCAAACTCATTGGTTTGTGTCTGTGATTGATGACTTTTTCAATTCAGCGGCTTTATTAAGCCTGCATGTGATGTAAAAGAGCTCTGTGTTCATTCCATCCGTCAGGCCCTCGTCCCGGCAGAGGGTTGCCGTGAGACGACAACACAACAACACAACATCAGTCACGTCACCCACCTCGGGAAAGTAGTCCTGTGGAAACTTCTCCTTCTCCAGCGAGGGTGTGCTCTCCAGTGTCTCCGAGTAGGTCTCCTTCCCCACGACCTTCTTGAATTTCTTGGCTTCAAGTGGAAACGGAAAGAGAGAGAGGAGGAGGAGGAGGAGGAGGAGGAGGAGGAGGAGGGCAAAAGGGGGAGACAGTTTATTGTTGCAAAACATGGCTAGTTCATTTTTTGGGAGACCCCATGTGTGAGGCTGACTCTCCTGCTGCAATTAAAAGCTCAATGAAAGCAGGAGCCACTTTGGCTTCCTCAGACAACTGCACCACCTGCTGGTAAGAAAGAGGAATGACTGGGTTTTCAGCTGGAGAGGAGAGCGGTGACAACACGGGGAGGGGGGGTACGAAATACATATGCCTGTCTTTGATCTCTCCTCTGGGCCAACCGGCGTCCTCTTCCTGTTCACGTTGCACAGTAAAGACAAACACCTATGTGTCCGCCCTCTGTTGGTGTTCCTGTATGGAGCCGTGTGATCAAGTTTTATTCTAGTTGTTAGAAAGCAGCGTAGGAAAATGTCACAGGAGGAAAAGCGACGTGAGTGATGGCTGAGTTCCAACGGGGTGGGGCTCTAACGAAACGCACACAAAAATAATCAGTAGTTTTTGTAATTCTGACTTAAAAATCACATCTTTCAAGTACATGTGTGTACGTGGTTGGTGGGTGGGGGTGTGTCCTGTCTCCTCTCGACCTCTACCCTGCCTTCGCCCTGTCCTTCACTGCAGGGCACTGGTTCTCTAATGCTGACTTGGGTCTAATATGAAGTGGCACTATCTATATCCCCTCCTTTAATTAGCGCGGCCGCCGGACCTCAGGGCCCTCTGACACCGCAGCCTGATGAGACCGCCGTAACTGTCCAATAACCCGCCGCACACCATTACCGCCAGGCCCGAAATCTTATGAATTAAATCCTAATATTAATAAGCATTACCATCCCCTCTGCCTCACCCTTTACATTATCCTCAAAGCCAATCTTAGCTCCACTGGTTTTTGATGGAAATGGCCCGCGAATGGTTGTGTGTGACGTGCTGGGGGTGGAGGGGCGGGATGATTTAATTTCATTGTGATGTCTGCGTGTGTGAGTGTGTGGGTCTTGTGGGGGGGTGTTGGGGTACTCACCTTTGAAATCAAACTGGTGGATGTTTTTCAAAGACTCGTGGATGAAGTAGAAACTTCCGAGAGCCTGCGAGAGGGGGAAGGGAAGTGAGATTGAGAGAAACATTTTCCCATAAATTATAATTTTTTTCAAGCTATTGATCGAGGATCAAGAATCATCACTTATATTACATTTTTTTTTACCAAATTCCCAACTTGCTCAAGAGCAACAATTGCTCCCATTATTTCTCCGTTTCCAAGATGCTCGTCACCTCTTCACCATGTTAAGCGTGTGCGAAGGATCGATCTCCAATGGGAGGAAGCTCGACTAATAACCTGGTCTGAAAAGGAGACGCCTTGCTCACAGGGGGAAGCCACGAACACTACACACCGCTGACTACACAACAACAGGTGCTCCCGGTACAGTACAGCCCGCCCCCTTTACCCCATTCTCTTCTGATGTGGCGCGTCAACAATTCCAGCTCTCAAAAGGACATATTCAGATGAACGAGCAAAGATCGACTTCAATGGGCTTAAAATCTTAATTTTCCCCCGCGGCCAATCGGGGAACTTTCCCAGTCGGCGGACGAGCCAATCAAAGTTTGTGGGAAGGAGCAAGAGGGGGGGATTTGATGCGGTTCACAGTCCGCTACACTGCTTTCTGTCGTCCTCTTTACACTCGGGGGGGGGAAGCAAAGCTCAAAGCTCAATCCCCTGTGTCTTTGAGATAGCGGCCCTCTGGAAGAGAGAGAGAGAGAGAGAGAGAGAGAGAGAGAGAGAGAGAGAGAGAGAGCTGAGAGAGAGCTGAACTTTTAGTATAAAGACCATATAAAAAACACGAGAGAGGGAAGAAAAAAAAAGCGTTGTGCGACAGAGATGGAGGGAACACAGTGCAGTTGGGAGGCGAGACTCAGGTACACTAATAGAAAGGAGGAGTGACGGAGCGGGCTTAGAGGGGTGTGATCAGAAAAAGGAGGAGAAAAGCTTCTGGGCACCAAGGAGGATTTAGTCTGAAGGGTTTTTCCTGCGTTTTCCCCTATTGAGGCCAGACGCCTCTCTTCGTCGGTTCCCCCCCACACCCATCCATCCACCCCCCCCGACACCCTGGCCGGCCTCTGCATTATTTATGAGCGCCGGCACATCTTGAGATTAAACATTTGCTGATTTGTCAAAAGCACAAACATGAGGTCCTGCCCATCTCCTTGACACATAAGTCCAGCCGACGGGGGGGAAAAAACACTGTCGCACATTTAATTGATGAGAACAGAGGCTGGTGACCCGAGCCCCCCTGCAGCGCACCCACCCTCCACCCCCACTTTCTCCTACTCTGACGGAGGAAGGCGGTGGCGGTGTTGGGCGAAAGGCATGGACTCAAGGTCACAAGCTCCCCAACGCGAGAGGACAGCTTCCAGGAAGCCTCCCCCTCGCCTCCCCTCCCCACCACCACCCTGACACTTAGCTGCCGTGCTCGCTTGTCTTTATGTTCTCTTTCACCTTAAAGTGCCGACAACAGACCCAGAGACAGAGATGGATAGGAGCAGGCAGCACAAGAGTTTGTGTGTGTGTGTGTGTGTGTGGGGGGGGCATGCTATTTGTCAAAGCGGTGCGCCACCTTTGCTAGCTGCTGCTGTTTGTGTAAATATTTCAGAGGGCAGTCAAGTGAAATATGACATGGGGAATTATGGATAGAAAGGGATATGTTTCATCAATCTATTGAAAATTAAATAGCCGGATTCCTCTGGAGACTGCTGCTACGGAAACAATAAGCAGATCAATTGTTGATGGACCGAAAATAAATTGACAAAAAAATAAACAAACTATAATAACTGATAGACTGTAATATTTCTTAAAAAATTTCCTGATAGTTTAGAATTGCAGATTGAATATTTTTGGAAAAGACAAAGCAAGACATTTCACCTCGAGCTCTGGGAAATAAGGATGGGCTTAATTTCCGCACAACAGAATGATCAATTAATGGGAAAGACATCAGTTACCCGCAAAATCTGTCCTTAACCTTGATTAATGGCTGCTTCAACAACTGCTATCTGCAGGGGGAAAAAATAACAATAAAGAACTTTAGAAATAAATTATGAAACCTTCCACTTCAACAGTCTCTCTGGCAGAGTAAGGACCCTCTGCAGGACCCCAAATCCCATATTAATATGAAGCCAAACTAATCGTCCTGAATCAATTCTCAAATAAAATGATAAACGACGACGCTTAAGTGGCTCTCCGTGTAATCGCGGAAAATCTACTTAACCCCCCCCACCCACCCAACCTGATAAATATTTATTTGACACCGGGGTTCAGAACCTGGCGGCTGCGGTGGCTCACTCCTCTCCTCTGCCTCCCTCCCGCACTCTTCATGAAGAAGCTATTATATTAGCCGGGTGCAATTAATCCATTTGTCTCCTGACATGACATGACATGCCTCAAAATATTCATTAGGGCCGAACTGCGCTGACAGGCCGCGCTTATCTTTTACCAGCGGCTTTACAATGGCCCGTGTCAAACGTATGTTTGTCACGTCCCTCTTTATTGATTAGCTGCCAGATTCACTTGAAATAATTAAAAGTATATTTTACATATTTATAAACCCCCGCTGCCACGGCGGCTACTTAATTTTCCATTAGTAAAATGCAGTCTATTAAGTGCACCGTGAAGGCCGCG
Organism: Myoxocephalus aenaeus; assembly: GCA_038501785.1. NCBI lineage: Eukaryota > Metazoa > Chordata > Actinopteri > Perciformes > Cottidae > Myoxocephalus > Myoxocephalus aenaeus. The sequence goes on along the minus strand of JBAMJR010000251.1, from coordinate 279,077 downwards.
GTGGGGGGGTGAGGGGAAATGAGTAATCACCATAATTGTAGACAGAAAGACAATAACCACGCCATAAATAGCCGGGGTTTTATGACTCGCTCTGGCAATGCCATCTCTTATCGTGGGTCGTATTGGCTACGCCGCTCACAGATAAGTTGTGTGTGTGTGTGTGTGTGTGTGTGTGTAGTTGACATTTCCACAAAAAAATCCCAGCAGATACGTGCTGAACAAGTCCCAATAGACTGGCTGCTAGGAAGGGGGCGAGAGATAAGAGACTTGAGAGCTGCAGTACATAGCCGTGCATACTTTGCTCCGCTGAATGCTTTATCGATACCGAGGGCTGCAAAAATGAGTTCCGGCCGACGGGGGGAATCGGGAATCTTGTGACCTCCGCATGGATTTTCTGCGGTTTAATGTGAAAAATGAGCCATAAAAGCAAACATAAAAGTAATCATTTTTCCTCCAAGGTCTCACCTCCAATCTGTGCTGAGGGAGAGTGTTCCAGTCCCGGGAGAGCTGACACCACGCACACTCCGGGTGTCATCGCGGTGTCGCTTGTACAACTTCCGAGGGTAATGTTCTGCTGTACTCGCGAGGGCTCTTAACAGGGAAATAGATGCTACGCTCGTAAAGTCCTTTAGCAAGGGGCAGTTTACTCAACCGCCGCTGGACATGATTGTTTTCATTAAGATGGCCCTCCTTTTTTGGGTTAACTGAGGCTCCGGTAGTGAGGCTTTTGGAGTATTCTTTTGAACCATTGTTAACGGCAGGGTGGGTAATCTTGAGAAACAAAAAGTAGTATGCTAGATTTAAAAAAAAGAGCACAACTTGTCTTGTCTAGCTTGCCACGCTAGCTCCAAAAGGCACTAAAGCTAGCAAGAAAGTTGTCAACTTCAGTAAAATCTTAATATGAGGGGGGGGGCGGCCCATATTAATACGATTTTACTGGAAACACTGACAGTAAAAAGGATCAGACAGGTAACACAAGTCAACCTAGATTTTCTAAACAACTTTGATTTGATTAGTATCCATTAGTCGACAAACTTTTTGATCGTGTTCCCCTTTAAGCAATGTTTTTTTATTTTTTATTCAAGATTTTAGAAATGAACGCGGCCTCGTTATTATCAGGAAGGATGGCCAAAACTACGAGAACATGACGGGCTGTAATAAAACAGGAAATAACCGTTAACGACACTTCCCTTAAAGTGATACAGCACCTGCGCCGTGATCAGGGTTATCTCAGCGGCCACCTCAGAGAAATATCTCCTCAGGGGGTTCCCGTGGCATTTCGCCCTTTGGACAGCAGAGACTAAATGGGCTGTTTTCCAGTTTATATCTCATTGCTCAGAAGTCCCTGGAGTCCCCTCATCTGTCAAATCCAGAGTGATCCGCATAAACCTGCACGTGGAAACATCGCCACAGAAACCCACGGAAGTGCGCACGAACACACGCCCCCACAGCACGGTCGGTCGGTCTTATCGGAAAGGTCAATCAGATGTGCTGTCATGAAGAAATGGTGTTGCGATATATCAGGAACGCATGTTATGTCAAAACGGCTTAGAAGAGGAGGCAGAGACATAAGCTCTGACTAATAGCTACATAATATCCTCATTAGTCACCGAGGACCAGCATTCATACACGGCTGCGTTCTCGACGTACTCCAATACAAAGCGCGGCGGGTCGGCAGACAATAGAGCAGCATGCTGCGCGCTCCGACGGCAACCGGTTGGAAGAATCCACGGCATGAGACCTATTGACATGCAGGATCTGGGGGGCTATAAAGAGCACCTTTGCGGTAGAACCTCTCCTCACGAAATGCAGTGAGCAGCCTTAGTGTTTTCTACCCCTCCTGAGCCCACCGCCCACACCCTGACTGCCATATGTATTTGCCAAGGCCCTCTCCCACTGCCATTGATTGAGTATTCAGAGTATTGAGCCACAGTGTCTATTATTCATCGGCTGCCTTGGAAGCCCTGACTGGATACACAGACAAAACTCTCATTAAAACTTCCTCTGTCACTTCCTGTGATTTGAAAGCGGCCCGAGTGCCGGAGCCATCCGTCACGTCCTGAAGGAGCCCTTGTCTCGGGGGAGGGGGTCTTGGCGGGAGGGAAGGAATTAGTTTAGAAACAGTTCAAAGATATACCGATAGGAAACATGTTAATGTACATTTACTTATTTATTTCACAGTAATTAAGATTTAAATTGAGCTTACTCTCCATCATGCTCTTCCACTGTCCCCATGCGGGACCCCAATGAGCAAACCTTGCTAGGAAATTGGTTTATATGGCAAACCAGGAGCAGTATTGATCCCTTAGGATTGAAAAAGGAATGGCAGATTCAGACCACCTGAGCCTCAGTTCGACTGGTATTATGGCCAAGGCGGATCATCAAAGCACGGCTCGTTATCCTGAAATGTTGTGACAATGTTGGCATCGAAGACGTACGCTCACAAAACCAACAAGACTTAAGAGTTTACTGCAATGCTTGCAGCTCTGCAAGGCTGTAACGGTCATTGTACAGAAAAATAAATGGAAAATTAAATTAGCAAGATAAAGCAAAAGTAGATAAATTAAGATTTTGACAAGATGATGAATGGGGCAAAAGTAATAAACAGGAGATCACCAAAAGTTTACAACAAACATGAATGTCTGCATAAAAATATATGTCAACCCGCTGGTGGCGCTAGAGGAAAACTCATCATAGGATTCATCTTCTGGGTACCGTGAATTTCTCCACCAAACTTGCTGCCTAATCCACTTGTAGATGTCGGGATATGTCTATGAATCAGTAAAAATGTCTGATTTTAGACATTAGGATTCAACTTCTGGGGGCCATGGATGTCTGTTCAGAATATCACGGCAATCCATCCATTGAGATATTCCACAAAAAAATATAAACTTCATAGTGGAACTATATAAAAAGGTAGTCAACAGGATTCAGCCTCTAGGGCATGAAAGTCTGCACAAAGGTTGCATGGCAATCCACTTGTTCAGATCTGGAGTGACCGACCGGCCGATATTGCCATCCCTATTATCTAGAATCAGGAACCGCTGTATTTGCTGCATTTCCCAAATCCCACCTCCATTTATTGATCTATTTCAAACGAACCCCCCACGGCTGTGTGGATCAGTTACGATACATGTATTTCAGCTCTGTAGACCGCGCTTCCGGGCTTCCACTTCATTATTCTAAAATCTCCCAGAATGCAGAGCGACATGCGCTCATGATTGATCTCAAAACCACTGATGTTATTTTCTTTTGAGGAAAACATTATGGATGGGTCTAAACAAGGCATAATTGGCCAAAGCCACGGCAGCGGCTGACCTGCCAACAATCCAGACCCACTCCCAAGGTTGGCTGCCTCCCTGGGAAATATTGTGCATTAATTTCATTTAGTCTCCCCTCCAACATTCAATGGTAGGACTTAATTAAATTGCTTGTCCATTGTGTTCATCCACTTACAAAGTTAATGATATTGTGCCGGGGAATTAAAGAGCGTTTTATAAAGCGCACGGGATGGGAGCTGGCAGGCACTACATTGCCCAGTTGAACCCTGTCAGTCGGCGGGCTTCTGGACCCCCTAATTAGCGGTGAAATGGATGCTTCCATCTGCCAATTTCCTGCCATGCTCATCAGTCGTGCAGTCGCTCCTCTAACCTGCCCGGCAGAAGGGTCTAAAGCAATAAAACCATCACAGCAATGACATTCAACAAAAAAAGAAAAGTGAATACGTGTATACATGATATGACTCAGACTTTAAAAGAAGCTTCTTTATAATGCCTGGGCTTTTTTTCTTCTTCTTTTTTTGCTTTAAACCACAGCATTGGCTTCTTCAGCATAATCCAGATGGAAGAGTTTGATAACTTTGTTAAAAATGTTGGATACATACAGTAACAGCACCTCGTTTCTATTTTCAGAGAGAGGAGTGGTTTGAATAAATGTCTTCTGATAAAGCAATAAGACAGAGATGTGGTGGGGCCATACTTTGATGTAATGCTTATAGGTATGGAACAGAACTCCAGTCATAATTATAGGATAACATTCATTTCAATGCATAATTTCTGCACAGTGCCCAATTTGCAGCGAAGCAGCAGCGTCCTGTCCAGAATGATTAATACTCATATGTATTCCAGCTGCGTATTTACTAATACCATGTTGCTTCTTCAGCAGCTTTTAACGAGGACATAAAAATCAGAGGAGCAAAGTAAATGGGATTACACCTGTGGGGCCGATGCCGCTGTTGACCTCTTAAGGAGGCTGGGCCAAATGTCCTTCGCATGGCAGTCTGTAAATTCACAGTGAAAACCGAAGCCACGTTGACGATGGTTTTCTTGCAGCTTGACCCAGGTGCAAGCGCAGGCTCAAAAGCGTAAAAGCAGCGAAAGATGATGTCATCAGGGTTTCCCCTGATTGGGCGTGAGACTTAAAAAAAGCAAAAGAAATCAGATATGTGGGGTTTGACAGGCATTTAGGAAGCAGGGAGGCTCAAATGAATGGCCCTTTTTTTATTGCATTATCGGAAGTGTAGGTTCCAGTTTCTGGAGCCTGACCAACATGAAAGACAAAATGCAGAAAATATCTCTCGGCCTCTGCTGCCGTTTCAGTTATAAAATCCAACTCCAACTTTATGGAAAAGCAATCCCAAATTACCCGGGTACCTCTTTTAACCTCGAGCCAATGTCTTATCCTGAGATCCTGCAGGAAAAGTCTTCCCTTTATGAAAATATCAAATTTGTATCATTTCTATATTGCACTGACTGGAATCAGGCTGGTATCTAAGTACACCCATTAACCTGTTACATTGAAAATTATTGTTCTCAAGAACCGAAAGATTATTATTTTAAAACCATTTCTTTATTTAATTTACAAAACAATTACTGTTGTACAAACAATGTGATATAAAATAATATACGGTGCTAAAAGACTTTATCAGTCAGCCCTACTGTTCGGAACATCTTTAACAAGATGCAGTTTCCTTATGGCACCTCATTTTAACGCGGAGATACTTAAGATTACATCTCCAAAGACTCAAGGGGTCATCGGGACCTTATCTGTATTTTAACTTAATTACAGAGCAATGTCAGAGAGTACTCTGCGCTGCCTCTTGCTCTGGTGAACCGCTGTTGACGAGAGCATGCAGAGCCCTTTAAGGTCACGCAGCGCCACAATTGACACACAGCTGTGGTCGGGTTGTTCTGGAACTTCATAATGAAGCTCGGGTCAAAAACGCTGTAGCGGTGCACAATTTAATCAGGACACCAGGCACAACTAGTACTAAAACAGGATGTAACATTTATCCAATGACAAACAGCGAAGAGCAATATGTGGGGCAATTATGGTTCGGAAGGGACATTTTACAATGTCTGTCCCTGCTAACAAGGTCAACGTCTCGGGCCTAAGTGTATCAGACATCTACAATTGGGCCTGAAAAGACCTCCTTCTGTCTTCACGGGAAAATAATCTTTTGAAAGCAATCTCCAAATAAACCGTTGATCTCGGAGAACAGGACGCTAAATGGCCACTTTCTTTAAACAACTGCGCTGTCTAGGCTCGGAAAAATCATCGGTTTAAAAGGGGATATGAGGATGATGAATATTTGCCTTATTAGATTGCTCCCAGAGATGAAAAATCAAAGTCTGAACAATTGAGGTATCCATTAGTAATTAAAGTGACATTACCTCCGCTCCATTTTCTCGGGCCTCTGCCTGGATGCCAGTGCCATTATTCAATTGTTTCGGATGCTGGGGGATAAAATGCCCTTAATATACTTACGCTCATTAATGTAAATCATATTTGGCTATGGATGTCCAATAATCAAAAAGAATATTTCAACTTGTAATTCCCCGTCTGTAAAAAGTATTCCCATTAGGGGAAGAGGCCCATGCAAATGACAGGTCTTTGAGCTCATTGATTTCTTTTTTTCTTCATCTATGCATTTTGAAAAGGCCTGCTAATCTTGTCATGGACTGTTCATCAATCTATATTATTATCTGATTTAATACTGCGCCCATTCACGTGGCCTCATTTGTGAAGAAATTGATTGGATTAGGATCATACGTTGGGGGAATGGAAGCAATATCATTTTAACCGTGGTTGAATGAAGACTGTAAAGAAGTTTTAAAAGTTTTGATATATACTGGATATATATATATATTGGCTGAATGCACGACTTGTTTACTTGCCTTCATTGAGCACTTGTAAGGAAGCACATGTGCACGCACACCTGTCAACATCTGGGGTAACGTGATGCAACTTTTCATGTCAAATAATCAGTATTGAGCAAACTCAACTCTCCCTAAGGACGTCAGCTGTCAGAGCGGCGTTGTCAGTTAGAAAAGTAATCAGTCTGCTTCAGTCCGAAGGGTCGCTTTGACCCCCCCATCCCGTCCTGCACTGCCCAGGGGCCGCTCACGCGGCCTTGTAATGACGAAGTGGCATCCTTGGCCGTCCGGTGAGATACAGCTCCATCGCAGCGTCCCGTAGAGAGATATATTAGTCTGCTACATCTTAGTGGCATTACTTTGTCACTTGTGGGAAGAATTTATCAGGAAGGCACTCATTTCTCTGTATCGAGAGCCCTTCCTCCTCCCTTAGCGCAAACACAACTCTTCCTAAATGAAGGCAACATCGTCTAGATCATGAGCCATCTCGTGAAACATCTATAATATATGACGGCATTCGCGACGCGGGGACAATCGATGGCGGTCTCCGGTATCTCCTCGGGGCCCGGAGCGGTCCTCGGAAGATCACCCCATCAGAAGAGAGGAGGTTCAGATTTGAGATTGCGTTCAGAAAAATATTCCCCCCCACCCCACCCCTCTGCTGGAAAAAAAGACATAAGCAGCTTTCTGTCTGTGTTCTGTCTGGGTATGAGCAGAGGCGTTCTCGGAGCACAACAGTGACCACAGGACCGTGAAGCTTTAGAGGAGTCTGCAAAAACACGCGCAGCGGCTCGTCTCAGGCTAAGACGCCCGTCCGGTGGCTCTTTGTGGCCTTTCTTTGTCTTTATGTAAAAACGATGCTCGCCAATGATGTGTTATGTAAAATTCCCAGAGGCTTGATTTAAATGGTTGGATATCCTCCATGCTAGCTTAGTTATACTCCAGTGCATCGCCCCTGAGAGCACACGGACGCTGCATGAAAAGCAAATGTAAATGCAGCCTCAGCTTTCTTAGATAACAAGAAATTATGTCATGGGTTTTTTTCTGCCTCTTATTGTATTATTATAATAATAAATTTAAAAAAAGAGAGCGAACAACAGAGGACTTTTCTTACGCAGATGTTTCTCTCTTTTTCTTTTTTTTTATCCGTACAATCGCAGCATCCGGCCCTCTCTCCCCTGGCCCCAGTTAAAAGACAGCTTTGAGATGCTGAGAGTGAGCAGAGGTCCTGTGCCAGGGGTAAGAGTGGCAGCGAACCCACGTCTGCTCGCTTGTAAATATCACAGCCACAGAAATGTGGGAGGAAAAGAGGGATTTGGAGGGGCCCACGCAGGTCTGCGACAAGGCTCCTGGCCCTCGCCCCCTTTGAGGGGCTCCACAGATGACCAGGTGGTACTGTATTGTGTGTCATTGGGTCACGTGTCGGCGGAGAAGAATACGCAATGTGCAGTGCATCTGTTACATCTGCGAATCAGACTTGAAGCTTGGCTTCGGCTTTGCAGCGGCTTTGCAGTGGCTGTGCTCAAACGAGGGCGGCGACGTCCCCAGCCGAGCTCCAGTAGGGCAGCTTTCTTTCCACTTCGACCTGGAGATGTGGTTGAGGCGAGTTAGGTGATTAACAGGACGATGCTACGTCTACGCCTCTAAGGGAAAGTGCTAGTTCATAAAACGTGAATACATGTCTGTAAACTGTGTGTATCACAAATGAGAAAATTTCGAACATGTACCCACTCTTTTTAAATTGTGTTAGTGTTTGTGTCTTGTTTTGTGTAGCTTTGGAAGAAAAAAAAAAGAAGTGTTTCCTGACTAAATCTTGCCAACTTCTTCACATCAGAACACCCTTTTTTGTTGTTGTTAATTGTTCCTAAATAAATCAAAATTACCACCAAAAAAAAAAATCACAGGAGGAGGAGCACCAGGTGGAACCAATAAGCAAACAATTAATTGATTAGTTACGCCTGAACGAGGCATGCCATCTGGTTTTCAACCAGCTGTTCCAACCCACTTTTGCCCAAAAGCTTTGGGCCTCCAAAAAAGGCCACCAGTGACAATGCTAGATCCTCTACATTAGGGGTCACTAATAGGCGGACCGCGGTAGTAACCGGACCTGGACCTAAAACCGATAGATAATTGAAAACTATTCAATTTTGACAAAGCACTTCTATTTTAACCGGCACAGCTTTTCCAGCCTTTACGGCACTCGTTCAGCGGTCCAGAAAAGACGGACCAATTGCAAGTGTTGTAAATCATATCACATGATGCCACTTAGCCAATCCAATAGCTGTATTTTGATAAGCGTCGCGGCTTGACTGAGATATAAACTGACAGGAGAGACGGGACAAGAGGCCGAACAGTCGGAATAGTTAGGGAGTCAAAGAAGATGTTTTACATGGCATTCTGCAAAAAAGAGAAAAGTGGACAGCGAAACCAGATCCTTTAACCAAGAATGGATCGACTCCTTTATGTTCATTCTTCCCACGGGCAGTTCAAAACCAGTATGATTATTAAAAGCGGTAATGTGAAGCACCACATATTTTTGGAGCAAACGTAGCCACTCGCATCAAAAATGAAGTCACAGAATTTATTTTATTATATTTTAAGATAAATCATTTTTCAAAAGCTTTCTGTAATGTTTTTTTAAATGTTTTAATCCAGTCCATATTTTACTTGAAATGAGAGAAGAACATTTATTTAATATCAGAGTATTTATTGTTTATAATTCATCCAGTTAAATTTGAAAACTGACTTTATTATTGAGATATTATTCAATTGAACTTTCTTTATTTGATTTGACAGTAAGTTGTTGACCACATACGGATGTTAATACAACTGCTAGGTTACTTCAATATGGGACTAAATCATAGCGCAAGTTAGACATTATTGTATGACCTTTGCATGAGGAAATTCTCTCTAACTGGACCTCATTAATTGAATACCCCTGCTCTTCATCAACAAAATAGTCGTACATTGCTATAAGCTCATTCCACTACGCTCAAGTCTCAAAGATACTCACAAAACGAAAGGAAGACTCAGTTCTCTGCAGCTCAGTGTTGCTTCAAATGCTTAATTTCCAGTTGGCCAAAGGGTGCTTTGAAAACTGTTTTGTTTTTTTCCCCTTTCAGAAATGTAATTAGGCAGTTAAAATTAAGAGCTTGAATTTAACAGAAAGAGCATAACATCCAATCTAATTAGAGGGCTCTTTAATGAGTTGTAAATTAGCTACAGCATGGTGCACACAGGGCGCCATTGTGGCTTGAACTTGTGCAGGGACCCTGCTGACTGGGTCACCCTTTGTGTTAGATTGGTTCCCACTTGGGAAGCATTACTCACTGATTACGCTTTGCCATCAAGGCAGCCAACGGAAGGATATACAGCATGAAGCAAGGGCAACAAACCAACATTGGGGTGAGTGAGTGTAGTCAATAAACGAGCCTATATATTTGCTTGGTCAATCATAGGGGATGCATTTCGGTGTGTGCATTAAACAGCACAGAGACAATACATCATAAGCTATATTGCGCGCTCCGCCCTCAAACAAACCCCCGGTAAGTTTCATCAAGCAGACTCCTGGAGGTCCCATATTGGCGTGCTGCCTCGCCGTGTGCCAAGCACCGCCCCTCATCTGCTGGAACCCGTCTACCTCTGACCTCCAGAACCCTACAGCGACTGCATTAATTTACCCAACAAAAATCAATCGGCCGGGGACCGGGACAAGGAGGAAGGAAGGCCCTCGTTATTACGCCGGGCAGGACACACCCTCTCGCTGGGAGTGTGCGGCTGATTTTATAGGTAATAGTTTAACGAGGTGTGGGGGGGGTGGCGGCTAGGGGACGAAGGCATTGCTCATTTCCCCTGACCCAGTCGCTTCCAAATAAACTCAGATTTAACGTCATTAGAAAATGAGGCCTTGAGAACATTTTGGGGTTATTTCATGTGAAATTGTTCCACATTAATTACAAGGGAGGCGGGGGAGCATATGAGACTCATTTGTTTTAAAAGATGCCATTGGGAGTGTCGAAGGTTTGGGAAAGGCAAACAAAGCATTCAGTCAAGGACAGGAGAGGGCATATGACTGCTAAATTCCCAGCCACGTGGCTGTTTCATTTTTGTTCGTTTATTTATGTCCTGGCCGGCCTAACAGACTTGCAAACATACTCCAAAATCAGATTAGGAAATTATGAGCCCTATAATTAACCGGCTGTTTTGGTCGAGAGCTCCGGCTTCCTATTTTCTAATGAGGAGCGAGTGAAAAATGATCTAATAATGCAACAAATGTGCTTTATGGGCTATTAATATGTAGTACATAACATAAACATGACAACAATACTGGCTGCGCATTTAAAGATCTGAATAAGCTGTCCACGGTGGGCCGAGTGCAGAGTTATGACAGTTAAAGAGGAGCGACGGGCGCCTCACGGGAGCCTGCGATGCCATTACTCAGACAGCAAGCGGGGGATCATCAGCCCAGGGAGGGACAGCGGGGTGACTGAGTGTGTGCGTTTGAAACGGCATATGTGTTTAAAATGTGCTGCACAATACCTGCTAATTCTATTAAGTGCCTCTGTGGTGTAGCTGTGTGGCTATGGGTTGATGTAAATGGACGGCTGGTTGACTAAACAATGCAATAGCATTAGAATAAGGTGATTGGATGACAGAGTGGAGTAGAAGGCCCGAGCCCAGCCACCTCGGGCCTTGCCAAGTCCATTACGCGTATTGGAGGACATCTCGATATCAGTCATGCAGAGTTGCCAGCCGAGAGAGAGAAGTGGGTTGTTGTTTTGTTTGGCCTTCATTGTCAAGATGGCTTCCACCTCGCTGCATCCAGGTGTAGGTAATGCAATCAATTGAGGACCTCACAAACAATTCCCCCCCCCACCCACCCACCCACCAACCCACCACCGCACACACACACTTTCAATCTGTTCTGAGACCATTGGGGCTGTTTTAGGAAACACTGGTAGTCATCTGGCTCAAGGGCAAGCATAGACTTGAGATCTGTTTTGACTTTGCTACCGAGCCATCATCGCCGTCTGATTTCATGATGTGTACCTGTTACCATAAATCATTCCTGAAGCTCTTGACAGCTCAGAGTGGAGAACAACAAGAAAGTAAGAGATGAAGAAAAGCGCCTGCACAGCGGACTGTGAGGCACAGACTGGACGTGGTCACCTCAACGTCGTCCATTGGTATGTTTACTAAAAGCCTAAAGTTCGTCATTTTGTCCGTCGTCGTCTTGGTTTTCGATATAAGACATAAGAGGGCAACTGAAGAACCGAAATGTTACGATTATCACAGTGAACTGAAAACACACTGTGAAAGGAATGTCAATGACTGGAATGTCAATGACTGATTAGACTTAAATAGCCGAAGTTAGATTAAGAAAAAATAACTGCTTGTGTTCATATAAAGTTTATATCAATGGTCATTGACATACTGCAACAACAAAAAACAAGGAAAAAAGGGGAATTTTTTGTATTTGACGCTTTTTTATTTTTTTGTTAAAACCTATAGTGGAAACTAGCTACCAACCAGGGCCGGCGATTGCTATAGGCGAACTAGGCGACTGCCTAGGGCGACAAATGGGTTGGGGGCGCCCTCACAGCGCACATTTCAGCACTGTGAGCAATTCGCGACCACGCGACCGGGGGGTGGCGCTGGCTCCCGCAAACAGGGACGATTCAGCTGTGAGTTTTCTCATCAAGTACAGAGAGACACGCATATTGAGAAACGGGCGCTGTAAACATCTGAACGCTGATTGGCCAAGACACGTCACATCAAAGATGTTCTATTACGGAGATGACAACAACTCGGCCAAAAATCTGATTTTTTTTTTTCGAGAAAACGGGACGCTGATTGGCCAAGACTCGACACGTCACATCAAAGATGTTCTATTGCAAAGATGGCTCACTCCCAAAAAAAAATTGTTTGTTCAGTCTGAAAAATGTGCACGATCTGAAAAATCTATTGCGCGGCCACTTTGACTGGTCTAAACCATCTGGAGCACAGGGACGAAAAAGAAAAAAGAAAGAAGAGGAAATGAAAGTCAAGTATAGAGGTAAGCAGTAGTGTGTAGCATGCCATGAACTTACATTTACGTTGAGATCGGTCGACCAATGACAGTTCTCTCTACAGTCAGAGCTTGCGCAAGAAGGTGGAACGTGAGGGAGATACCATTTCCAAAACTTGTAAGGGGGTAATAAGTATTTTCCCGGACGTACCATTTCAAAAACTTGTAAGGGGGTAATAACTATTTTCCCCGACGTAGCGAAATCCCGGACGTTTTTGGAATCCCTGCCGGACGCTTTTTTTAGGTCTCGAAAAGAGGACATGTCCGGGAAAAAGAGGACATGTCCGGGAAAAAGAGGACGTCTGGTCACCCTAATTTATGGTTCTCCGTCAGGTCGACGGCGTACCTACGCCGTAGCTACGCCGTCGACGCAGACCCCTACGCCGTAGCCTGACGTGCACCTCCAAAAAATCCTAACTACGCGTCGCGTTGACGCGGACCGCAACGCTGTGATTGGTCCGCTCAGAACGTAATTTCCGGCGGTTGCTCTTTCCGGTTTGTCTTCCTACACCGCCATTTTTACACAGCCTCGATTGGTTTAGTGGTCGTACAGACTCTCTCCGACTCCAAACACAGCCGCTTCAACCTGGTCGCCATTGTTTACTGTGACCGGAAGAAAAAGCAAGGATTCGGCTATAACCCCTGAAACCACACAGCCACACCCCCCTGGCGGCATGCCGGTTAATTGCAGAGCAAAGCGGACCCTCGACGCAGAACTTCGAATGCTCAACGACGTCAGGTCGACGGCGTAGGTACGCCGTCGACCTGACGGAGAACCATAAATAAGCCTTTACTGTTAATGGCCGACCTGCTCTACCACCTACTGTCGGCTTCACCCTTACCTATTATCCAACAGCATGTGTCGTTACACGATCAGCTGTTTGCACTGGTAAAATTATTTCAGCAGATTTAAAAATGTAATGCCATAAATTATACTTACTTGTGGGAAGAATTTATCAGGAAGGCACTCATTTCTCTGTATCAATTACTTGAGATACGTCAATAAATCGAGCAAGGCAAGATATTTATTTCTCGCTTTTGCTCCATTTACACAAAGAAAACTTTCACAGCTGCCGTTAGTAAGTCAGTAAAAAGTGCATCAGGATACTCTTCCTTCCTGACTCTGCATAACACAGGCTTTATTCTTCCCTCACTCAGAGCCGTTCATTAAAAGCCCTTGTGTCGAGTGTGATTGTTTGAGCGCGTTCATTGGATACAGGTGTCAAGAGGTTGTTTCTACTACTGTAATTACTCCACAACACATGAGCCACAGGCATTCTTCAAACTGGGGGGAAAATTGCTTGGATTTTATGTAACGATTCCACCTCCCCCGGTCGCCCCCAGATATTAACCAGCCGTGCGTGACACCGGGCTCGAGCAGGGAGATCAATTCCCCAGGAAAGTGTTGTCGTTGTCAGGCCGGTGAGCCAGGATGAGAGGGAGAATCACGGACCGCTGAGGGGAGGGGGAGGTTGGATTAGTGGCTCGCTGCAGGTGCCTCGCTCTCCGACCCCCCCCCCCCCCCCCCTCCTCCTTCTGTACATGATACCTGGTATGAAGCTTGGTGCTCCTGGAGGTGATATAGATAGATAGATAGATAGATAGATAGAGAGAGAGAGAGAGAGAGAGAGAGAGAGAGAGAGAGAGAGAGACACACACACACACACACACACACACACGAAAGGTCAGACGGGCTGGATGTGGCAAGCAAACAGGCAGTGGGGGTCTGGGGGCCCAGGGATGAATCACAGGAGAATTGGTGCATGGCAGTGAATGAATAACCCGCCATGGCTCCCCAAACCCCATTATTTCCCTCCTTCTCCGGCGGGGCCTGAAATTCATGTCTGCGCATGCTGCCAGTTCATTAGGGGGAGGATGTCATTCCTCTTCTGGCTGCGGCAGGACAGGCCAGGCGAGCCCCAGGAGGACCCGGCCCTGTTTAATTCCACATCAACCGCTCCACTGAGGGCCTTAATCTCTGCTTGTGTGATCAATACTATATCAGTGTAAATTAAAATGACAATTTAAAAGTAATTAAGCCTGTTAATGCTCGATTCAAATGTCATTATTTGCACGAGGAGAAGCAGATGGTGGCTGGATGTGTATTGTGTGTGTGTGTGTGTGTGTGTGTGTGTGTGTGTGTGTGTGTTTTTTGAAGAGGGGGCTAAATTACGAGCCGTGTCCACAGTGACAGGTAAAGCGCTTTAACTGGCACAGCCCGATGTTGTTGCCGCCGCGGCCACCAAAAGGAGGGCTTAACAAAAGCAGATTAACTCTCCACCCATGCCAGCCCAGAGACCTCTCCAATTTCAGAGGAGGATAACCCAATTGCTGAAATCTGATTTGTACAACCAAACCCAATTATGGCCATATTAGATGAGAAGTGGCAGGGAGAGAACGCTAGCCGAGGGAGGCAGGGGGAAAAAAAGAAAAAAGAGGAGGGTGGAGTGGGTGCGGGAAAAAAAGAAAAAAATGAAACGTTACACAATAAAAACGCACTTAACTATAGAATGAAGCCGAGCAGTAATTGCGTGATTTGATTATTTTTGTCTCCCTCCTCACTCCGCTTTTGAAAGGCTATTTAGAGTCATTGTTTGAGTGAAATAAATCGGGCCCAACGTTAACCTTGTGTGTATCTGTCCGTGTGTGTGTCCGTGTGTCCGTGTGTGTGTGTCTGTGTCTGTGTCTGTGTGTGTCTCTGTGTGTGTGTGTGTGTGTGTGTGTGTGTGTGTGTGTGTGTGTGTGTGTGTGTGTGTGTGTGTGTGTGTGTGTCCGGGCTCATGTGAAATGAGGTGAAGTGTAAGTGAAAGGGAAATGAAATGATCACATTGTTGGTATTATTATCACAACCCAAAGCCCACAGCCCTCCGCTCCTCTTAGTCCAGATCCCTCGATCACACCCAATCACAGCGATTCAGGGCCAATGGGGGGGCCAGACAACTACACCTCCTACTCCAGCTGTTGCTTTGCCGAAATGGGACCCAATGTCGTTAAGATCCACTTCCTGTTCTTTCACTTTCCCCAATGCTCTCCAAGATACACACCAATTCCAAATGACAATGAGACGCACGGCCGTTACATAAACTGCCGCTGGTGACGACCAGTCTATTTCAGAAGGCCTGACTCGGTCTAATGAAGCAGCTAACGGGACTCTCCGCTGTGGGGAATATGCCCGTATCTAATAATTAGCGGCTAACGAGTCACGCGGTGACAAAACAACAGTGGGCGCAGTGATTAAAAGGGTGTAATTAGCACAGCGATATAGATCGGTCGTGGATGTGTCAGTCACTGCTCCGCTCCTTCGGCAACAAAGAAGACACATCTTTGTTGTCACCGATGTGGAACCACCTCAGCGACAGTTAGAGGAAATCGCCTGAAGGTGTAGTTATTTGGCAGCTTGGCAGCAAATGTCCCACGGAGGTGTGATTGGCTGTTCAGAGGAATTATAACGACTGTCTGAATGCTAATTATTGCTGATATGTACCATGTTCATCCCACACTCTTAGAAGTAAAAGGTTCTGACTGGAGCCATACAGGGTTCTTCGGCTCTCCTCATTGGAGATCTATATTTTGATTCCTAGTAGTCTTTTATAGAACATCTAGAAACCTTACCCAGAAATCAACATATAACCAGAGGTGTCAAGTACTTTACTTAAGTAGAAATTTTGGGTATCCAGTGTTTCCCCCACCGTTATAATAGGGGGGCGGGGCGCCCCCCTGAAGAAACCCACAGCCCCCCTGTAATTTTCTCGATAGCGCCAGATCACAAGTCGTCATTTTAGTTTATCTTTCCTATAGAACCGGTCTACACCTTGTTCTGTTATTAAACAAACTAAACGGCCGTATTTTATTGATCTTATCCACACGACAGCTTGTCATTTCGGTCTCTAAATGGTCGCGTTAACACTTCTCCTCTGCTCTGCATCGCGCACAGCGGAGTTCCGTCCCGATGCGCACAGACACGCACGCACGCACGCACACACACACACACACACACACACACACACACACACACACACACACACACACACACACTGAGCACACACACTAGCGGACAGAGAGCGTCGAAAAATATGTAGCATGAAAAGCAGACCGCTATATCTGCGTTGTAAACACTCCCAGGGTGAAGATGGCAACAGCAGCTCTCATGTGAGGAGCACCGGAGGTGCTTCTCACACCGGCGCAGCTCTCCTGAACCCGGAGCAGCTCTCTGAACCCAGAGCAGCTCTCCTGCTCCAGGTGAACCGAGCCAAAGTGCTTGTGTCTTGTACCAACAATGAGCTGCTGGCTTCACATATTACAAAAGTACAAAGTACACGGGCATAAAACTAAGTCATTAATAAATACATGGAGAAATGCCTGTACTTTCGGGTAAATGTTTACGTTACACCGTTAACGGGTTACTCGACTTTTGGCGTTTTACCAGAAGTCTCCGTGAGGTCCCTTCTGCTGCTGCGTCTCTCAAAACAGATCTCAGCACAACGTTGAGCATGAATTGTATCAAATCTACAACCCCGTTTATAAAAGATATGTAGGGGCTCACTGCAGCCACTAATACTGATACAACTTGATGCTCATCTGCACTCATTCTGTTTTATTTGGCAAAAAAAAAAATAGCTTATTGTTTTCCACAATGAGCTATTTAGTAGTAACTAAATATTAGTTATTTTTTTGCACAGATATAACTTTATTTTCATTGTTCTAAGTGATTGCAATTTAAAAATAAAAAATTGTCTGATGGAGCAATCTGATTTACTTGAAAGCAGTGGCGGCTGGTGGATTTTTTTTTGGGTAGGGCCAGCCAATCAATTTCAGCAAACATCCCGTATGATTCAATGCAACAAAAAAAAAGTATCAAGCATTACTACTTTGCAGTTAAATATTTAACATTTATTCCAACACTTTGACATAATAAGGACATCTTATTAATACAATTCAGTATGTGTATGCAGTGTTTCCCCCACCGTTAGAATAGGGGGGCGGGGCGCCCCCCTGAAGAAACCCCCCGCCCCCCTGTAATTTTCTCAACAGCGCCAGATCACAAGTCATTTAAGTTTCTCTTTCATATAGAACAGGTCTACACCTTGTTCTGTTATTAAACTAAACAGACGTATTTTATTGATCTTATCCACACACATTTCGGTCTCTACATGGTCGCGTTAACACTTCTCCTTTGCTCTGCGTCGCGCACAGCGGAGTTCCGTCCGATGCGCACTGACACGTGCGCGCACACACACAGGTGAGCGCTGAGCACACAGCAGCGGACAGAGAGCGTAGAAAAATATGTCACGTGAAAAGCAGACCTATATCTGCGTTTTAAACGCTCCCAGGGTGAAGATGGCAACAGCAGCTCTCATGTGAGGAGCACCGGAGCAGCTCTCTGAACCCGGAGCAGCTCTCCTGCTCCAGGTGAAAGAGACAAAGTGCTCGTGTCTTGTACCAACAATGAGCTGCTGGCTTCACATATTACAAAAGTACAAAGTACACGGACATAAAACTAAGTCATTAATAAATACATGGAGAAAAGCCTGTACTTTCGGCTAAATGTTTACGTTATGCCGTTAACAGGTTAGGCTTGCGCATGCGCATAGCGACTCGCCGACTTTTGGCTCTTTGCCAGAAGTCTCCGTGACGTCCTTTCTGCTGCTGCGTCTCTCAAAACAGAAAACAGATCTCAGATCAACGTTGAGCATGAATTGTATCAAATCTACAACCCCGTTTATAAAAGATGTGTAGAGGCTCACTGCTCCACTAATACTGATGCAACCTGATGCTCACATATCTGCACTCATTCTGTTTTGTTTGGCAAAAAATAAATAAATAGCTTATTGTTTTCAACAATGAGCTGCTATTTAGTAGTAACTAAATATTAGTTGTTTTTTTTGCACAGATATAACTTTATTTTCATTGTTCTAAGTGATTGCAATTTAAAAATTTAAAAATGTCCGATGGAGCAATCTGATTTACTTGAAAGTGATTGCAATTTTCTTTATTCTGTTATTTATAAAAGCACAGATGGAATCACAAAATGAAGTTATTTACAGAAAAAGTTTGAGAACCACAGGTTTAAGTGTTTGTGTTGGTGTCGTCGCCGCCGTCGCCGCCCCCGCCGCCGTGCCGCCCCCGCCGCCGTGCCCCCCCCGAAGCTGTAAACCTAGGGGAAACACTGGTATGTATATGTATGTGTATATATATATATATATATATATATATATATATATATATATATATATATATATATATATATATATATATATATATATATATATATATATATCTCTTCAAAATCTCATCTCATCTCTATTTTACATAATTTCTTAAATTCACCTTTTTAAAAAGTCACTTGCATATGATAGATACCCATGTGTTTTACATCTAAATTGCAGAACAATCTCAGCTCTCTATATAATGAAGCACCATTGACATACGACACAAGTGTAAAGTGATAATATGGCCCTAAAGCTGAAACATTGACACTTTATTTTTGAAATTCTTCATATCTCTTGTGAAAACATACCTTTACTCATGTGGACAAACTGTGTTGGTGCTAGAAATTGTTTTACCAAAGGTCTTAGGTTCACAAAAGCAGTGGAATATATGAATAAAATGGAAGATACAGGTAAATAAAGGTCTAAACACAAATGTATTATAATATGGTGGAGATGTGCTCTGTGGCTGCTGTTGTGGCCGGCCGGTGGTGGAGATCGGTTTGCAGGGAGAGACGGACTGGGAGTCTGCATGTTGTCCACTGGACCCTGGTTGCTGTGACTCCTCTCTGTAAAATAAATTCACTACTAGTCAGTATATAGTGACAATATTTGATTTGCACCGTTCACTCTAGACAGTAAAACGACTTCCGGCACGAGTTAAGTGTTAACGTTGCTAAGCTAAGCTAACGTCAACAAACTAAGTTAGTTACAGTCTTACAAAAATGTCACTGAGATCCAACACTACTAGTGTTAGTGACAATATTTGATTTGCACCGTTCAGTCTTAGATACGTAAAACAACATCCGGCACGAGTTACGTGTTAACGTTGCTAAGCTAAGCTAACGTCAACAAACATTAGTTATGGTCTTACAAACACACAATGGCGATCCAACACTACTAGTCGTACTGTGTTCACCGAAAGAAAGATAACGGTGATAGGGACAAAAGTTGATTGTGCACCGTTCAGTCTTAAACACGCAAGACAACATCCAACACTGCAGGAGCTATCTCATCGTTAGCTACCTCCCGTTAGCTTCCTGTTAGCAGCAGTGATAGCTTGCTACAGGTCACGTTACTAACAGAAATATGCTAATGCAAAGTTCAGTAAATACACTTACCCATCCCAAATGGATCCCTTTGCTTGACGTTGTCCACGTTGGACACGTAGTGAGCGGCCATCGTAAGCTTGGGCGATCGGTTTGTCCGTGTGGGAGAACGGTGCTCAGCCTCTCCATAAGTGCTGTAGCTACTGATCTGGGACCAGGAGTTTCACCAGGAGTCTCTCTACTATAGGTATTCTCTCAAACGGGTCTTGGAGGAGAGAATTGATCTCGTTAGGGTTGAGTCTTCTTGAAGAGTAGTGCTGGTGCTGGGCTTACTCATGACGTTAAAATGGCGCTGCGAGACAAGAGAAGCCGGCGAGAGCACAAGACAAGAACACGCGAGATGAGGACGAGAGACTAGCTGTGAACGCGCACCGCAGAAGTCCTTTTTAGGCCGCGGATTGGATAAATGATATGTCCATCATTTTATGTCTTTAATCAGTGATTGGCTAAACTGCGTATCAGACCCGTCTTTCTTGGGCCAAAATAACTTCGGCCCCGGCATGTGCAGAGACCTACACTAGCAACAGAGCCAGGTGCACGAGCAGGAAAAGCATATATTTTGCGCAGATATCCTATTTTACAAATATTACTGGGTACATTCCATAGCTCAAAAACACAAATATTGACAATTTGTATAATTTATTAATATTTTTTTATAATTAATAAAATTATTAATTATTATTGTGCCGTCGCCGTCCCCCCCCCCTCCTGAAGCTGTAAACCTAGGGGAAACACTGGTATCTATACTTTACTGGAGTATTTATTTTTCAGACGACTTTTTACTTCTACTCCTTACATTTTCACGCAAATATCTGTACTTTCTACTCCCTACATTTTAAAAATAGCCTCGTTACTATTTCATTTTGGTTTGTTTTCATTCCGGCTTGTCATCGTTCAAAAACACACAAAAAAAACCTAGCCAGATAAATCGCGCCATCCGGATAGAGTGAATTTGATTGTGGTTGGATGAGAAGTATAAACATATACCATTCTGACACCCTATTGGTTTTCTATGCCATGCACCTGCAGGTGACACAAATCAACCGTTACAAATCACGTTGCTCTCCAGCAAGGACAGCAGATAGGCAACTAGTTATCATGTCTTCCGCTCCATGAAACGCATGTTAATGCTCAGTAGTACACATATGGTACTTTAATGTATTTGCATTGTAATAAAATGTGATAATTTTATTACAATGCAAATACAGCTGAACCCGTTTCAGCTGCATATATATGCAGCTGAAACGGGTAGCCTAGTGCATCCCACATTTTCAACATAACATTTTAAAACATTATAGTCATTATGGCATTTAGAAAAATTATTGTTTTGGGGGGAGGTGGGGTAGTGCACTATAGGCCCCTGAGACATGGCTTAAGAGTTTGTCCTTACATTACTTTTACACTTTTAAGTAGTTTTGAAACCAGTACTTTTACACTTTTACTGAAGTAAAAAGCTTGAGTTGATACTTCAACTTTTACAGAAGTATTTTTAAACCCTAGTATCTATACTTCTACTTGAGTAATGAATGTGAATACTTTTGACACCTCTGCATATAACTACTTGTGAAAGGTTCCACCCAGAACTCCATATGATAAGTTCTACAGATGTAATGGTTGCAGCCAGAACCCTCTCTTGAGGTTCTATCCTGAGGCTTTCCACCTTCTAAGGGTGCTGACAAGAACCCACCCAGGGGGTTCTACAGAGAACCCTTTTATATTCCAAGGGTTTCATTTAGAACCCAACAAGGGGGTTCTACCTAAAACCATTTTATATTCAAATTGTTTCATCTGGAACGCTAAAGGGGGAGTACAACCCACATCCATCATGATTCACAGTGACAGTTAATGGTGGTCTGGGTTGTGGGCAATGCTTTCATCAATCCTTGAAGAACTCAGTTTTCCAAAAAGTGGTTTTTAATGGAAAACAACCCTCGAAAAATCTATTCTTCAAAAAAAGGTTCCTCAGAGGCAAATGGTTCTGGGTAGAACCTCAGCCCCTCAGGAAGAGCCTGTTTGGAACCCTTCATTCTATGAGTGGATCCGCATTTAGGATATAGGTGTTGGTCAAGCAGAGAATGCGTCAAATAAAATACAAATAAAAAAGAAGCCGAATGTGCGCCAAGACGCGCGAAAAGACGCAGAAAATTAACAATCACAAAGCAAATAGTGAACATTTCAAGTCAATTTTCCATAAATACATGATGCTGTAAACTATTAAACTTTATCACAGAGTCTGCAACAAACCCTAAGTGATGCGGCCCCATGAATTATTAAATACATGCCAATAGTGAACAGACAGAAAGCATCCCAGCTGAAAAACAAGGGCAACCTGTGGGTATTTAATTAGCAGGGTGGGTGCTCCTATGCATGCCTGATCATGCAGGGGAAAGGACGCCCAGGGGCCGGAGAAAAGCTTGACACCGTATTGGTTTGCATCCAAGCTGTCCGATCCATCACGCTGTCCGTTGACTGGTGTTTTGCACAGCCAACCCTTATTAATTATCAGCTCGTTTAGCGAGGAGGAGGGAGTCAAGGGTGGAGAGTGGGCGGTGGGTGGCCGGTCCTCTTTGATCAATGGAAGCGATCGCTCCAAGAGAAATCTACTGAGGGTGATTAAGGCCAGTTTGGCCTGGCACACTGCATGTCTCTACCAGAAGAGGATGAGCCCATGGAGATGGAGATGTGGGAGGGGGAATCGCTGTGTCCTATTGGCATGCATTAGTGATAGCATTAGCGATTAGTTTTCAGCCGAGAGGGTTAAACACACTTATCTAAATAACAGTGTAATAGACACTTCTACTCAGTAAAACATCATCACTGCAGCCTGTTCAAATATGTCCTCACTTGTAGAAAAATATTAAGCTTTCACGGCTCTTTTTTAGTCTTTTAAACTGCTAATAATTAAGAAGTCTATAAATCTAGCAGGCATGAAGAGAATCTCAGAAAAAAGCTGGCTCCTCCGTCATTACTATGCTGGGGCATTTCAGGTATCCATTTCAGGTATCCTTTTGTTGTGCCTGACGCATTTCCCATGTAAGTGATGCATATATGAAGCTTCAGGTGTCTAAATGAATCCAATCAAGACGGTATCTTCCAAATGTCTTTTTTTTAAGCACAAAATCTTTGCCTTTCCAATAATTCTCTCCTGAGCTGCAGTGTGGGGATTGTAATACAAAGAAGCAGTTTCTTCTTAAGAAAGAAACAAGAAACATCCCCTTGGGGAAATTCTTCTCTGCATTTGACCCATCCCTGGATAGGGAGCAGTGGACAGCCCTGTGAGGCGCCCGGGGAGCAGTTAAGGGTTCAGTGTCTTGCTCAGGGACACTTCGACATGTGAGCTATGGGGGGACTGGGGATCGAGCCGGCTACCTTGTGGTTGCGGGACGACCACTCATCCGCCTGAGCTACAGCCGCCCTCATAATAAATAATACTCTTCATAACATTTTATTCCACTAATTTAATTTGCTTTTTATTTATGTATTATTAGTTTTAGTCCCATGTCAAATGTTCTTGTGTAATCATATTTAGTCAGCCTGTTTTTTTTTTGGACATGTTTTAATTGACTTAAAAGTATGGGCATTTTTGTCTTATCTTAATCAAAGAAAACTGTAACTATTTTAGCATAGTTTTAGTCAATGTAAACCGTTTTAGTCATCAGATCGATGTGGTTGAGCCAGTTGTCCTTGATAACTTTACCTTCAATAGGTAAGTTACTCCGCATCCTCCACACTGTGCTCACTGTGTGCTGCCAGTGGAGTCCTGATGCGCAGCATAGGACAGTCTATATTATTTTGAAACTACCTTTTTGGTCTGTTTATTTATTTTATTACAATATTACATTGATATGGTCACGTCTGGTCTTAGTCGTGGAAAAAAATAAGTTATTGACAAAAATATTTAGTCATAGTTTTTGTCATCTACCTTGACCAGAACATTTAAATGCTGCTTACATGTCAATGCATCATTAAAAATAATGAAAATACACATATTCTGCTTAAGGAGTACTTTATCTTTTGATACTGAATATAATACTAAGTTTACTACTTCCACTGTGATATTGTTACTTTTACCCCCGGTAATAAGACGGAAATAATAGGAGCAACATTGCAGTGTTTAAAATCTACATCATGCATGGTGTGTATGTGATGCATGTTGCTGAGCAGATTTTTTTGAAGAGGTAAAGTGCCTGGGCTTTGGGGAGGTTGGGGGTCTTTTTTTTCTCCTTGGAGAGCGGGACTGTGGGAGCTGTGAGGGCTCTCAATAGACAAGAGGATTATGGAAATCAAAGCTGAGAGATTAGCTAATGGGAATATAATGGCCACTGACTGCCTGGTTTCAGCTGTGCCATGCAAATGAAGCAGCAATAGCCAGCGGCGGCGGTGGAGGAATCGATATGTACGGGCAAAGTGCTGACCGGAAACAGGATCCGCGATGCCACTCGGGCATACATGTGCACGCGCACATACGCCGGCAGCCAGCGGGCAGGAGTGAGCTTTCAGCGGGAGGCCGCCAGCTCAAGTGGGAACACTGGAGATATCGCCAGCTCTCCGGCCCCCCAGCTCCTCTCTCTCACTGATGTCAACAGGCAGCATGTGATCCTCCCGGACGTCTGGCTCTCATCTCATCCCCACACTGGCGGAGCACCCACTCCACCCACTCCACCCAGCTCCACGCTCCATCAAATATCTATATAACCCGCCGTGGGCCCAAAAACAGAGCGAGACGTCCTTGTAGACGATCAATAGTGCCGCTCGCGGGACGGCCAAGTATTACGACAGCATTCGGATCCACTAAGTAGTTTATTTTCCTACACTCTCGTGGACGATCTGACATTCGCCGTTTAGGATGTGCAGATATTAACCTTCTTCGGGGTACGCGAGGTGGAGTGGGTGTCGTTAAAAAAAAAAGAAAAAGAAAAAAACGCCAACGGACTGGGACACACGGTGGCCGTCATCATCAAACTAAATGGAACGTCGCCTCTCATTCATATATATATATATATATATATATATATATATATATATATATATATATATATATATATATATATATATATATATATATATATATATATATATATATATCAGAATACCAATTCTGAGCGTGTCAGAGAAAATTTCAATTTCAGGTGGGATTCTGGCTCCTGGCCTCTCCCCTCGCTCATTTCCATTCCCCACCCGCTTTGGCGAGGCCATTCATCAGGACCCTGTACGGGGGACACCTCCCGCCTGCTCACAAATGCATGGAGCAGGCAATAAAATTAACCTTGTGGCAATTGTTTTCCCACCCGTTTGATGGCCCCGATGTCAGCTCATCCGTTACAGCGGGGAAGGAATACAAAATATATATATATATATATTATGACCGGGGTTGGGAGGGGTTTGCGGCGAACGGAGCCCAAGCTAATACCAGATTATGGAGTCTAAACCCAATCGATCAGTGTTGAGGGAGTAGCCGAAAAAAAGAAGATGGGCTGCTTGTTTGATTTGCGTCCGGGAACAATAAAGAGCAGCGAGAGCTTTGGTAGGTGAATGTCATGAAAGACTGCTGAGCAACAAGGTGGGTGGGATGTTTTTATAGTTTTAGCTAGCCGTCCCTGACCTAGCCCCTTTCGCTGGGCGGGGAGGGACAAGACGGAGGAGGTCAAGAAGGGAGGAGGGGAGGGGAGGGGGATAAAAATCCTTCAGAGGGTGTTTATTTGCTCTCAACACCACCTAAGCGATCAATATTTTTAATTTGGGTCCGAGTTATTATTTTTCACATCACTGCGCCGGGGAGCAGAGTAAAGTGGCTCATATTTTAGCGCTAAAAAGATCGATATGACAGGCTCACCTTCACTCTGCCCCAGCGGTGGCTGGTGGTGGGGTGGGGGTGGGCACATCATAATGGACGGTGGCGAGGTACACCCGGCACACCTCGTGCTAGAATCACATCATTATCTGTGGCTGGAGACCCCACACAACCGCACGACAACAACACCTCCACCACGACCGATCCCCCCCCCTCGGCCACACACACATACACACACACTATCAGAGCGTCGTTTATGAGTGAGTGTGAGTGTGTATGTGCGTGCGTGAGAGGGCAACTCACTACGGCGACGGCGATCCAGACAGGGCCGAGAGGCTCGGCTCACCCCCGCCACATTTTTGCCTCCAAGCAATAAATGCGTCAATTCTTCCACCTCATTCCACAATCCATTAATTATATCTACATTTCCAGTCCAAAATATTTTCACACAAGGAATGCCCACACTCTCTCTCTCTCTCTCTCTCTCCGCCTCATAACTCACATCTGATGGCAGATTCATTGATTGTCGCTCGACCCCCCGTGTCCTGAGTGTGTGTGTGTGTGTTTCAACGTGCACTCTCAGCGTCAGTGTTTATTCATCTTTGTCACTATGTGTGTGTGTGTGTGTGTGTGCACTTACGTCTGCCCCCCGAGAGTATGAGTGATGGCCGCGGAGAGTTATGGCCCGGCCATATTACCGCGCTGACATCTACTCCGTTCAAGTGGCCTCGGTCGGTGCCGTACTTCTCCCCATATTGAAATAAGAGCTCTCTTGGATTTAGTTAGCAATATTTTAACCTGCTTATGTGGCTGCTGCTACGGCCCTTTTTCTTTTTTTTTTCTTAAAAACATGGAGTTGAGAGGAGGATGATGATGAGGAGGATGAGGAGGGCTGCTCCCGCCAGTTAACCTCTGTGTGTAAAACCAACACGCTGTACACAGAGACCCCTCCACTATGACCCCACTTTCTCCGGAAAGTATATAATCCCGATAAGGAAGCTGGTTTTGTTTCCTCATAAAAACACGGAAGAGGGAGGTGATATAGGACGCAGTTAAAATAAATATAAATATATATATTTACGTAGAAAATAAAAGGGGATGAATACGAGTGACACACATTTCTGGGCCATGCCGTAAACACACTCCTGCTGGGGCCCTGTCAGCACAGAGGGACACTAAGTGTTCATAAATCCCTGGCCGAAGCAGA
The DNA here is from genome assembly GCA_038501785.1 of Myoxocephalus aenaeus. Lineage (NCBI taxonomy): Eukaryota > Metazoa > Chordata > Actinopteri > Perciformes > Cottidae > Myoxocephalus > Myoxocephalus aenaeus. The sequence continues at coordinate 252,542 of JBAMJR010000251.1, read as the reverse complement.
GAGCGGCACTGATGATTGCATTACGGTGCGCGGCGCGGAGGAGAGCTGTGGCGCCCGCCTCTGGAGCGAAGTGAAGCACTACTGACCGCTAAGCAGCCAGGAGACGCTCACGTTTTTCGGCATCTCGCTGATGCGGTTGATCGTTTAGTAGAAGGTTTGCGATGGAAGACCACAGTGGAGTTTCTGGACCTTCCCCATCGACAAACCAGCTCAGAATACGCTGTATCTTTTGAAAAGTAAACATCTTCCTCTAATGCCGGCTAAGAGCTGAGCCTGTGAGCTGACTCTAAATTGAAAGTTACATTTATTCGGTCTGGAACGAATTCTCTGCCAATTTGTGAACTTGCATCTTAAAAAGAGGCACAATGAGTGAGGAAATAAAACAACGTACTCGTACAAAAGGAATCCCTCATGACCTCACTCGAAGAGTCTGGCAGTGTTTCATGTTTTCATTTTGTGTCAACCTCTATAAAAAAATAAAAAAACGTAGCGACCAGGTGCCAGCGCGTAAGAACGTAAGTGCCGCACAACTTCCGCATTACATAGCAAGTGGACAAAGTTCGTTCAATAACCGGGGGGGGGCTTTTGGTGTTGTTGTGCCGGGGGAGGGGGGGCCGACTTTGAATGTTGTATTACTTAGAGTCCGAACCATTATTGTTCTTCTGTAATTAGTTCATTTCTATTTCCATGTCCCGTCGTCCCACAATGGATGACAAGACTTCTTTCCTCGTGTGTCGGGCCTTCTCCAAGGGACCGGTTCATTTAAATGTTTACTCTGAACTACTGAGTCTTTGCGCATCATCCATATTTATGAAATCAGTTTTTATCTCACAACGTTCCTGGTAAGGATTTAGTTTTTGCGTTTCTCCAAATATCGGATATTATTCTCAGGTGATCTTATTTCCTTCAGAAAAAAAACTCAGCAGGCCTCGGTGGGAACGTCTCTTATGTTAGGATTCGCCCTCGACCTGTCGGCGTCTTTCCATCACAAGTCTATTCCCAAATGCAGCCTGCATGAGTCGCTGACCATCCCCGACCCCTGTGATAGTGAAACCAAAAGACTTCAGACAGCTCGCTCTTGAACTTCCACCACCAGTATTTCGGACAGATCGCTCGGGACAAAGCGCCTGCATTCTACATAACACCGCCCCTAAGAGCGGAAGCAGCCACCAAAGTACGAGCACATGCATGTGCGGCGGCTGATTTATCCCTGTTCGCTGCTCCCACTGCCGTCCTGCAGTGGGAGCAGGGATGCCTTTAATTTCCCATTAAAATGCCCTGGAACAACCGAGGGGCTGTGTGTCACTGTGAGCTGTGAGTGTGTGTGTGTGTGTGTGTGTGTGTGTGTGTGTGTGTGTGTGTGTGTGTGTGTGTGTGTGTGTGTGTGTGTGTGTGTGTGGATGGCTTGATTAAGCCGCGTGACAGCGGTGTGTGTGTGTGTGTGTGTGTGTGTGTGTGTGTGTGTGTGTGTACGTGCATTTACCGTTGATGCCGTGTTAGGAAGTGGTCGCGGGCACGCGTCGTTCCCGCGGCATGAATATTAATGCCCAAGAACATGGGGATTGGGAGTTGGGCTATCAGGGCGGGGCTTCCTAATTGACATTTTACCTGCTGTATACCTTAACGGGGCAGTAAAACACCAGGACCCGGGGCTCAGCCGCATGTCAGTCAAGCTCTTCCCTGGCACTAGCGCCTTCCTCTGGGAGGAGGAGGAGGAGGAGGAGGCCGGCCTGGACTCCTAATCGCTCACATTCAGCGGCGGGGTGTTACATGTGTGCGTTACTTCTGACATTGGGGCGTTGATGGGGTTTCATTTGGGTAAATTAAGTCAGGAGATAAGAAAACCGGTCCGTCCAGTCTCCACGCCGTCTTTTTAGATTAGGTTTCCGCTGGTCGGATTTAATATTTTTTCTCAACAGACGACACCACCTTTCTAGACAAATAAGTCAGTTGGTTCTGAAACCTCAACAGCTGAAAGGAGATTTGGTTTATCCATTTCAACAGGATTTAAAATGTGCCACAATGCCATTAAAAGACACCAAACTCCACTTGTTAAATAGATAATTGTTTTTAACATTTCTGCAGATCTCAGCACAGTTCCACAAGAGTGTTATGTTATCTACTTATTTATGGTTATATTTTCATATTTCTCTTTCCATCTTCTCAATACAGTCCCTTTTTATTATCCCCCTTGTATATCTTTCACACCACTTTTGCAACTAGAATAAGAAAAGTGAATCCATCTTTGTGTATGTTTGTTTTCAGTGTCAGATGTTTTATACATGCATGCATCTTCTCAATGTCTTCACTCCGTGGATACCGTCTACCATGGACCATTGAGGTTCAAACCAAATCTTAAGGCCCTTACTCACCATTGCTCCCTGTATGCTAGGGTTGGTTGGCCTGCATTGTCCATCCGTAGACTAAATCACTAACATGTCATTATTTATAAGTCAATTCTTAATGTACTTCCATTTTATCTGTGCAAGTTAATTTAGCAGAATAATGCTGGAAGCTACCGTCTTCGCTCTGTGACACATGCGCAAGGCCTACTCTTGTTATCTGTCCCCAATATCTGTCTCAAAATGGGAAAAGGGGGTTTTAGGTTTGCTGCTCCTGCGGCTTGGAATTTGCTGCAGACTGATTTGGGTCTCCGGGAGCCGGTCTCTTTAGGTGTTTTTAAAAATAGATTGAAAGAGTTGGAGGAAGGTTCATCTGGTTGTAGATGTTTTTGACTGAGGATGTGCACCTGTGTGAACTATGATATGATGTCTTGAGTCTTAGTTTTGTTTTTACTCGTGCTGTGATGTAAAAATGTTTTGTCACTGTTTTATGTTGTATGTCTGAAACTTTGTTTTAATGTGCTACTGCCGTCTTGGCCAGGACACTCTTGTAAAGGAGATGTTTAATCTCAATGAGGCTTTTCCTGGTTAAATACATTTTAAATTAAATGAAAGTTATTTTTTATTTTTTTTATGATAATCACTTGTTGAAAGCAAAACAAAACCAAAAATGTAAAAGATTTAAGAACAGTTAGGGCTTCAACTAATGATTATTTATCACCAATTATTTTGGTCCATAAAATGACAGAACATAGTAAACAATTTCAGGCCAGAATTACATTCAAATTGCTTGTTTTTGTCCGAAGAACACTTTCATTAATTATCATAGAACACAAAGAAAAAGTCACTGCTCAAGTTTCAGGTCGATCCCCTAATCGATCAACAATTCTCCGACTCCAATCACAGTTGCAAACAAAAAAAACAACAAGGTCTGTCGTAACAGAAGGTCACACGTTCATTTATCAAACCGCATTCCTCTCCTTCCCCGACACAGAGATGCAGTTCAAACACAGCTCTCGCTCTGAGCAGGCATGGAAACCATCCGATCAGCCTTCACCACACACTCGCTACATCACGACACTCGCCCGAAAACACCCACCGGTCCGCCCGCCAAAAGAAAGACCGAACAAGTCTTCCCACTTACATTATCTGAAAATTGACAGGCGGGGAGGACAACAAACAATTATCCCTAGAGCACACGGGGGAAGGAGAAATCGAAGATTGAGGAAAAACAAATACGGGTGATGTCACCCAAAGCTAAATGGCAAGCCCTGTGTGATAGAGACTGGAGTCTGTTCTTATTTACTGTTGCCCGGATTTCAGCATCAGCATCATAGAAATCACATCAGACGTTCCCGCTGACTGCTTCACAGAAGAGAGGCGCACAAGCGGCCGTCTCAATCCCAATGAATATGCCACTATAAAAGAATAAATAAAAAAAGGTTAATCTGTAGACAAACGCCATTAAATAAACAGCTCGCAGTGCCGGGACATTAGCGGCACTTATGTGAAGCGGCAGATGATTATATTTTTCCCCAAAAGGCCAGTGTTTGTAATATTCTTTTGAAAAGAGCAAGCGCGACTCGGCGATCGCTGTGATTTATGAGCGTTTGCCGAGGCGCAGTGTGGCGTGGCAATGACGCCACTCAGTGATCGCAGTCCTTATCTGGGTGTTATTACTGTTTTTTTTGTTTTTGTTTTTTTACCCACATAATCTCCAGAGAAAGCAGAGCCGATCGCACGATAAACCTGCAGTCTGTCAATTAAGCATTGGACATTAAACCCGTTTCCTATTCGAGCAGTGGACGGATACGGAACACAGAGGTGAAGAACTTCCGCCGCCCTCAGGTCTGAGAGTCTGGCACCACCAAGTGGCCAAATAGAGAACATGCACCCAGCCGTGGAACAAGGGAAGGAATAAAGTGTGGTCCGTCTCCGAGATTTAAGGCCCTGTAATAAGTAGAACTCCTTACATAGCCACGTGTCAGTTCAACACAAGACCTACACATGGTATGAAGGTGATGGGATAATAATATCACTATCAGGAGACGGTGTGTCACCGCCCAAAAAAAATTCAAACATCTGCATTGACTTTCTTAGGGCTGTCCTCGTAACCCAAAAAAAATCCTCGTCGACTAATACTCAAAACCATTTTTGTTGGTTTGATTGACAGATCTGTCAGACTCATTTTCTCCACAAAGACTGACCACTTCAAACATTTTGTTATGTGTTCATCAATTCTTTGGGATGTATGTCATTCAGTATGAAAAAAAAGTAATAAAAGTGATAATCGACTAAGACCAAGACTTTTCTTTCTCTGATCAAGGCCAGTGTGTGTTTAGCCTGTGTATCCATTCCTTTGATAATTAGCCGTACTGTATTCAAACTGAAGCTAAAAGCTAAGGGAACCCATGATTTGCTAATCAGTCCTGATCATCAATAAGCAAAGCAGTCCCACAACATTGAACATGTTTCAATTTGAGCTTGTTTCCCAGTATATGCTGCCACCACGTGGCCACCTCCTGTTACTACACATGGAGGGAAATATGAGTGCAGATACATGAAGCTGGGGTTCAATGCCTCACTATGAACAATCTTTATCATATAGAGTTGTTATTTGCATCAACGACAGCTGCTGTTCTGCAGCTGTCGTTTTATTTATATTAATCGATCTTGAAACAAATTGCAGACTTGCAAAATCTGATTCGATTGATACTTTTTCTGTGTCATCCAGAGGTTTGTGTGCACTCCCCCCCTCGAGCGTGAGCGCACCACCAGAGTCAAACAGCGCTTACCGTGAAATGCTCCTGGGATTTGTAGTTCTCATCGAGGTAGATGCGGGCTCTGCTGTACTCCCTCATGGCGTCGCTGGACAACAGCTCTCTGATGGAAAGAGCGCACACACACACACACACACACACACACATAGGGAAATCAACAAATTTCCGCATGAAATTAAAAAAGTTATTTTCATGTGTTACAAGTTTTCGGGAATTGGATGTTTAAATATGCAAACGATGCATCTGGATGGATGAAGCCAAGTTCAGAATCCGTTTCATTTCTTTGACATATTAGAGTCAAAGGTTTTCACAGATGGGATTTTGGATATCTCTTCAACAATGGATAATCACTCCATGAATTACAAAATGCCGGGATCATTTTCATCATGTTTTGAGGTAAATAAAATGTTGTAGAAATCAGGCTATGAATGCGATATGAACAAACGTGATAACCCTCAGAATATAGATGGGAATAAAAGTGGATAATGTAAATTCTACAGAAGTGGAGATTTCAGTCTGAGAGAAAATAAAACATTGAGAAAATGCCTTGAAAGATGTGTTTTGTAAAATTACATTTAAAAGACATTCACAGGTGAATAAGGTAAAACAAATTCTGACTAATAAATAACATGAAATGACCCAGTTGATTACTTACATTAAAACGATCCATTGTTGTATTACACGTTTTCTGAAATGGTATGTTTAAATATGCAAATTCGGCATGGTCACAGGCTAACTTCTGGTGAATTTTGGAGAAATCCATAGACAAATTGTAATAATAAAAAAATGTGTTTTCTTTCCACTAGTCTGAGACAGACATGTTATAGAAGCAAAATACCTCAAAAATTGACTCCTGCATGAAAAACGGTGTGTTATTTGTTTGTAGCATCCTGCAGTGCTGATGTAGAGATGTATGTAATCTGGTCAGTGGGGAGAGTAGTCTGCCGGTTTTTAAACCACCCCTGCATGTTCCTCATCTACTTACCATTACAACCGGAACAATTAGGTCCACCGCGAGCGTAACACTTACTTGACAAAACTGTCCACGTGTGACATGGATGCCTCGTAGTTCTTCCCGCCCACCTCCTGACAGTGCACCGCCAAGAAGTGCGGCTTGTGCGACTGTACCGTCTGTAAGGGGAGAGGGGGGGACACACAGGTAAGAAAGGAGGTAAAGAGCCCAACAGTGCTGCTTTACTTTTACTTCAGCTGAAAACAACGTTACGGCAAGCTTGTGGGCTCATCACAAACAAAGCTCGGGTCGAGAGTAAAGACCTGAATGAGCACGGCCTCTAGGCCTCAACAACTCAACTCCGTGACACGCTACCGTATTTACACAAGACAAAGTGCCTCGCTAATGTAGGCATAAGGCACTTAGTGAGCTTGTTCCACAAGTCGGCCCCCTTCCTTCATCCGCCACAGACAGGGGAGGCGTGCGTGCGTGCGTGCGTGCCGTGCCGACACATCGCTCACTATACCATATTACTTTTATCGCCGTGGGAATATGTCAGGACGCTGTGACTAGAATGTGGGCAAACATAGGCTGTTGTAGAGAAGAATAAGAACATGCATGCATGAGTCACGTGACCTTGTGTCACCCCCAAAGGTGTTTGTGAGCACCCCGTCAGAGGTGTTCGGAGCAGCTGACCTCTAATGGAAAAATCAATACCGCGGAGTGATTTACCACACACCCGAGCACTCACACAGGAAGCCGGGCCCATGTGGACGGGAGGCTGCGAGAGACACATACATCAATGTCACGAGGGGGGGGGGCATGAGCGACAAATGGTCCCCGGGCCCGAATGGGTGCACCCCGACTTACTCGGCCGGCACCTTCTCTGCTGTGCTGCGCTCAATGCAAGACCCAATCAAATAAAAAGTAATGTATGGCAATAACACTATGGATTTTCCATCAACCTATGGCTTGTCACTTAGCCCGGCGACCCAGAGGGGCTCAAACTTGGGAGAGATTAGTGGACCTATCAACTCAGTGGGAAAAAGGTCACACTCTCAAGAAGCCTGCAACTAATGTCAGGGCTCAAGAGGGACGCGTGGGACGTGCATGTGTGCATGTGGGTGTGGGAGTGCACACGTGCCTGCACGTGCTTGCGTTAATCGACTGCATTCTATTTATCTTTCCAGGCTGTAAATGCAGGGCCTGGTTGGCAAACAGACAGCACCCAGGTTGTAATTGCACGACTAACAAAGTGAGTGCTGCCATATGGGACCGTTTATCAACCTCATGAGGATGGCAGAGGCTGTTTGAGATGGAGGCATGTCCTCTCTCTGCCGCCATGACCTGATTCTTAACCACAAATCCCGAGGAGTTACATCTCCTGGTCGTGTGCCATCATGTTGTTGTTTTAATGTCGATCAGAGAGACGGCCACGTCACACGTCATGTGTTAAAAGAAACGTAACAAACCCTCTATCTTTCTGCAAACTGAATAAACTGTAAGTGTACTCTTTAAGTTGTACTTGGAGTGGCGGCCTGTGCTGCTGGGGAAAAAAACACTACAAGGAGTTGAATCGGCTATTGAAAATGGAAGAGCTGAAAGATGAAGACATTTTTTGAAGTGTCGAGGCGTAAGCGTCGAGTTAAGTTGAAGTGCCAACTGAAGTGGAAGCCGTGAGTTAGGTGCCGGTTGGAGTGAAGTGCTGAGAGGAGTTGAAGTGTCAGTCTAAGGTGATAAATGAACCAGGAAGTTTCAGTAAAAAGGGATTCCTGAAATAAATTTGTGACAGATTAAACTGAAACAAGATATCAGTTGAAGTGGAGGCACTGAAGACAAATTAGTGAAAAGAAAGACCTTCCATAGAATTTCCACCCGAGTACAATGCATGCTGGGAAGTGTTCTAATAAGGAAAGAGTGTTTCTAAAGAACTCTATTTGATGAAACATTTAGTCCCCTAATGCTTCCATAACTAAAGACCACAAATTAACAGAACCTTCTCACTGTGGAATGAATCACTGCTGATAATTGACGTTTCAAGTCCTGACGACCTGTAATTCTTATTAATGCCCGAGAATATAGAATTTGTGGGTTAGTTTGGCGGTATTGAGTACGGAGATATGTGCACCAGATACCATCCAAGAGAGAGAGAGAGAGAGAGAGAGAGACTTTGACGAGGACTAATCAGGAGAGCCTGTGTCCTGTTTCATGGTTCCTACTCGGGAGGTGGGAAAGTTGGGGAAGGTTGGGGGTGGGGGAGTTTGTAAGGTGACGATTCTTTACTTTACTCTCCAACCTTGGGTTCACTCAGTAAAAGGCTTCTGAAAAGGGGGACAAAAAAAAAGGTACCAAATCTGGAGATCATCATGTTCTTTTGTTCTATTAAGATATTATAACACATTTAAATTCCAATACAGCAGAGGATTCAGGAGCCATAACATAACTGCAGATTGGGTCTTTACGTGACAAACAAAATCAATGACCAATCGACCTTTAGCGCTGTGGTTCTGTAATAAAAAAATAAAAAAATCACGAGACTGTATGTGGGTTTGACACAATCCCTGGCCTGCGACGGTCCAGGGAAGTTTCCAATGCAAATTGCCCGTGGGATTATTCAGTGCAGTGCGATGCAAAGCAGCGTTCGTACTGCGGCAGCAGATTCCAATTCAACCCAGTCTATGGCGCACGTGTGGTGCAGGCAAATGGTTTGCTTTGCTTATGTGTAAATGACGGGCTATCCTGAGACTGGGGATTTGATTTGACTTAATAGCAGCAGCAGTACGGAAATTAGAGGCAAAGCCTTTAAAAGAAAAAGCCTTATGCTGCAATCATACCGAAAACGCACACAGACACACACACACACACACACACACACACACACACACAGCAACGCCTTTTCGCTTGAGTTTACTCGCTCGACTTTACGTGGTTAATTCGCGTCATTCGCGGCGAAAAGGGGGCGCGGCTTTTCCGTGGCTTAACTCCATAAAAAGTTACTTTTTCCGCCATCCACCATTGAAATAACCACTAGTTCTGCTTTATGCTTGTTGTGGAAGTCCCACAAACTGTGTGTCACACGTGTGTGTGAGTAAGCGCCCCGCCCCTCAGGGCCAACACCGAGAGATTGATCCCTGGAAAACTATGAAGGCTACCTTCTTTACAAAACAGCGCGCAGCAAGAAGAGGGTGGACCTACATTTTAGCGCAGACATACATGAGTCGACGTTGCAGGTTTTGTAGTAGCCGGTACGAACGTGCCAATGAACTATGTCCAAGGTGTCGTAAAAAAAGAAATCATATAAAAAAAAAAAAATCCTTGAGCTGAGTCACCGCGTAGGAAAAGTGCAGGCACCGACTCGCTCCAAAAAAAAAAAGTTACTTTGCCGCAGTCGCACCTTGATGAAAGCCAGTTCAACAGCTTTTAATGATGATGTTACCCAGGATGTTGCGGTGGAACGTCAGGATGATTCCTCTTTTTTTTTTTTTTTTTTAAAGAGACAGCTCTTTCCTTACAAGCCAATTAGGTCAGCAACACTTGAGCCTGGAATGCATGCCGTTGCCATGGTGCAAGCGATGTGCGCGGCAGTGCTACAGTGTGAATCAGCAACAGCTACTTCTTAAATCCCCCAAAGAGTGTGCGAGAGCGAAGTTTTCCAATGTAAACCTTTGGATTGTTGCCAGGTCAACTCAAAGCAGGAGCCGGAACACTGCACTTAAATTAAAACACACGATGCTCCGACTTCTCGCATCCGCTGTTTTTTTTTTTGTAAAAAGAGTTCACGATCAGAAGGGACAACACTGAGGCTGCGGTCGAATAGTCAAATAATTACCTCCTAATGTCTAACCATAAGCACTTTTCCTTAACCTCTGTGGAAAACGTCACGGGGTTAAGGAAAGATGGGAAGGATAATTCATAAGGGGTTAGGAGAAGACAACCGCGGTGTTTGGCAAATCCGACTCCACTTTCACTAAGTGACGTAGTTATGACGCGACGGCAGGCGCATGTTAGTGACGTCAGTCTGTCTGCAGCGGTGAAACTACAATGCTGTAGTGTAGTCCATCTCAGACCACAATAAAGCGCATCTTAAATACTTCGTCCGTCTTCTTACAGTGTTGCGTCATGCAGACGACATAAACAACCCGGTTCGTAGTATTACTTTATTACCATAAACAACCTGGTTCATGGTTTTACTTTATTAACGAGGTTGGAATAGAAATAACGAAGGAATATGAAAGTGAAACCAACGTAGTACAAAGCTACTAAACTGTCTTTGTTCAGTTTCAAACATGCTGAATTAAATACGTAATCCCACTAACGATGTGTGTCTCATATCCCTTTTTGTTGTTGGTTTATATGCAGATGATAATCTGATCATAAAAATATGCAGACAGTTTATGAAACACCACACAACTCGTGTTGACTTGATATGTTTTATTGTAATGTGACAAAATAGTTGATTAAAAAGATGATAATCAGAAACATGACTCAGACTGAAGAGCTCGTCCAGTTTAACTCTTTCATTAAAGCTTCTGTAACTGAAGTAAAATAAAATAAAAGAATGAGGGCTGAACTGCAGTTCAACACCAGAGAGAATATCAAATATGTCAGTTTGATCACTTTACAGCAGTTTTCAGCAACATAACGTCCGTAGTTTGCCAGCAGGTTTAACAGATTATTGAAAGTATTTCTAAATTATAGCAACAGTTATTTACATGATCAGCGTTTGTCGGTCATGATCGTTTGTTCTCGTGAATGGCCGAATGATACGTCACTTTAAATGTTGCCGCCGCAAGGAATTGTGGGTCGGCATTATCTCCTTTCCTTTCATAAAGGAAGGTCCAGTGGTTCCTATGCTAAAGGAGCTAAATTAGGAAGCATTGAAGCTCCTTTCCTTTGCGTTTGGACAATTCGACCGGCACTTATCATGGCGCCCACTTAGGTACTTCCGGGTCATTTCACTCAGTTAGGAAGGTTCCTAACCGAAATGGACTATTCGACCGCAGCCTGAGTGTACTGTGCGGATGGAGAATGTGTCAATGCTGGTCGTTTCCGGCCGCGTTCAGGAGTATGCTTTTCTTTTCCTCTTTCTCACTACACGTACACACAACCCTGCTGCACAATGCAACCACGACATGCTTTCTACACACACACACACACACACACACACACACACACACACACACACACACAGCGCTTGTAACAAAACAAACCGGCTGGAATCGGGTGGCAACAGACATGTATTAGCTCATCAGTGACAGAAGGGGAAGCATAAAGCAAAGTTGGAGACTTGCAGCTTCCTCGACTCCCCATACGGTATTCATTCATTTACCGTCATAAATTGTGTGTGTGTGTGTGTGATATATATATATATATATATATATATATATATATATATATATATATATATATATATATATATTAGTGCTGTCAAACGATTAAAATATTTAATCGCGATTAATCGCATTTATGTCATAGTTAACTCGTGATTAATCGCATTTTTCATTTTAATGCTCTTATCAACATGAAAAAGTGGATTGGCTTGCTTTATACCAATGTTTTATTTTATTGAAAAACAACTGCCAAACAGGGCGGTACAAAATAAAATTATAAAGTGCACATTTCAGGTAAACAAGGGTTTACAAAATAAAATTATAAAGTGCACATTTCAGGTAAACAAGGGTTTACAAAATAAAATTATAAAGTGCACATTTCAGGTAAACAAGGGTTTACAAAATAAAATTATAAAGTGCACATTTCAGGTAAACAAGGGCTTTTGAGAGAGAGAGAGAGAGAGAGAGAGAGAGAGAGAGAGAGAGAGAGAGAGAGAGAGAGAGCTGTGAACTTAGCAGTCAGGCTCTCGAAGGCAATTCGTAGGTCCTGTCGTTGGATGCGATGCGTATTATATCAGCTAGACCCTCGTCCTCCACAACGTTAACAGGCCTACACGCAGTAGCCACCCATTTAGCTATGGCTGCAATAAGTTTGTTCTTCGTCGTGGTTTCCATGTGTTTCTGTCCGAAGTCATCCATTCTTGTCTGCTATGACGAGGGGGCGCAGAGTTAGCATCAGCTGTGTGCTTGACCATCAAGTGGTATTTCAGACTGGATAGGCTACGATGATAGCTCAGTTCACAATGACAAATGGCACATACCACTTTGGTCTTGTCAAGGGAACCATCTGACAACTTTTTTTAAAGTAAACTTTCCATTCATTAGTGTCTTATCATTCATTTTGCCGTATCGCGCTCACCATTCATTCATTTCAAACCGTAACGTTAGCCTAGCTTCCAAGCCCAAGCGGCGTGCCTATTGTTTTGCTTCCGGTTGAGCAACATCCGGCGTGGTGCTCGCGAGAAAAAAAATGAAAAATGAAAATGCGTTAACGCCGTTAATAAAATTGACGGTGTTAAAATTGGTTTGCGTTAACGCCGTTAATAACGCGCTAATATGACAGCACTAAGATGCCCAGGTCTGAACTGCGCCGTCTGGGAAAGATCTAAAGTGCAGCACCTGTGTGCGGCCGCATTAAGCCCCTCCCAATGCAAAAAAAAACTAGTTAACGCATGATCAAATAATTAACGCCGTTAATAGTTTGCTATATATATATATATATATATATATATATATATATATATATATATATATATATATGTGTAGGTGTGAACAATGTTGTTTTTCTCATTATGAATGAATTGTAGAGAAACACGATAATGCAAAATCCTTGAAATAGAAAACCTCTCTTGTCAGAGTGAATTCAAGCTCTCTAGATGTATATTGTGGCAAACCAGGGGGAAAGGCGGAGTAGACGGAGCGCAGGGGGCGGATCCCCAAGCTCAAGTTGGGGGAGGTGATCGAGGGAGGAGACTTCCCAGCGCAGGTGCTGCAGCCAATTGGCACATGGCATTGGACACACCTGCAGCCCATCAGCTAATTAGAGGGAACATCTTCTCAGAGCTGGGAAGCAGCAAGGGGGAGGACAGACTGGACAGGAGGCTATGAGGATCCCCTGAATCTCTGGAGAGGAGCCGCAACGGACGCGAGGTAAACCAGTGCACTCACCCCTCTCCTCTGCTCTCCCCACACAGGGCAAACAAACCTTCTCACACCAGGCGTGAGACTGAAGACCAAAGAGGAGTCTTTTGTCGAGTTTGACCCCAACCCCCTTACCCTAAGCCTATTTATTAAAGGACACTTTTTGTTAAAGTACTACTGTCTCTGAGTCTCCCGTTTTATTGCTGAATCTTGCCTCCAAGTCCGACGGGTTGCCACAATATACAACGTATCATGACCTCACTGGCGCCATGCAATATATACCAGCTATTCCCTTGGAAGTGTTATTTTTATCTTTCATTACATTAACTTCCCCTTCTACACAGTCCCAACTACACTGCACAGCTATAAATTCACTCTCTGCCCAAATAAGCTCAGGTGGGTGCGGTGTCACTGGAAAATCAATGTCTGGGTCACATGCAGTTATTTCAGGACACTTGTTCAAGATGAGGCTGTAACTGGAAAAACTGCTGTAAGTCAAACCACTTCCTGATAAGGAAATTACCTACAAGTGAAAATGTGTCTCCTTCACTCCACTGAGCGACGATCCCTTTCAGAGGAAAAAAAACAAGCCCAAAAACTCTTGACTTGGTCCGGTTGACTGCATGTGAACCCCAAGTGGGGTCCTCTTCCCGTTTGGCCTGCCGAGACATGGGCGCTACATCATCAGGCTACAGACATTCATGGCTTTAACGCCCCTTGGTTGGCACTGGCACGCCGCTATCACTGGCGCACAAATCAATAAAACCTATTTAGCCTGACAGCGGCGTTTGAGTAATGTTCTAAGAGTTGCTCGTCCACACTGATGAATTCGGGAATACAGCTAATTCCGTTCTGTCTCTCCTTGGGTGTCCTTTATTATCTGTCTTTTTGGGGGGTTTGCCCAGAGTTTAATTTCATGCTTTCCCTTTGTCATTCTCCTTCTTTCATTTCTGAAGTGCTGCCACGTTTGACTGGTGAGGTGACATTGGTGGACTGACATTTGAATTCTCACTGGCTGTGAAATGAAATGAACGCTGTAAAAAATACTTTTGCGGATACTTTTTTTTTTTTTTTTTATTTTCAAAGAGAATTAAATAAATTGTGGAAACAGAACTTCAGGCCCCTAGGTGGCCATTTCTCATGGCAGTGGTTTACTGACATTTGCTGAAGAATGTTACAGTCCTGAAGCCTAAGAACACTGAGGACTTTTTTTTTTATTTACCTTTTTCAACAAGGACACTTAGGAGCACACTTACAACATTCTACACGTGGGAGGACGTTTCAAGCTATTATGTTTATATTACATTCTGGAAATTGGAAGCGATATAGCTTAGCTTGCTAACATTAGCACTGATTCCCGCTGGTATTTTTTATTTTAATAATTAATTTCTTTTCAATTTTAACTGCACCATTGTGAGCACTGGAAGTGGCGCTTTAATAAAAACACCTTGCAGACTGAATTTACCTTTTTCACGGACAAAAACACACCAGAGTTGTGTTGTATGTTTATTATTGTGTGGTTATCACAACATAACAGCGTGCATCTCTGTTCTCTATGTTTGTCACTTTCAGAGCAGCAATTGAGAGCTCTAGCTTCCTCACTGCCCAGTGGAAAGAGTTGTGGTTAGTCAGCAGATGAAAAGGTAAGATATGAAACATGACTGAGCTCGAGCTTTTGCTTTCTGAGAAAAACTGTGCATTCAGAGGAGTGAAAGTAAGGTGAATGAGATCACGGCGGATAAACCCGACGTTAGTCTGCAAGATTTGTTTAAAAAAAAAGACTATCAGTTTATGAAAAACTATAGTGAAAAATTAAAAGTTTAAAAAAAAATTAAGTTATAGTCAAAAGCATCACAGTTTTGATTTGTTAGCTCCTATAGCAGCCCCAACCACCGGGCCGCGGCGCGGTACCGGTCCGTGGGTCCCTTGGTACCGGGCCGCAGAGAAAGAATGAATGAGAACCACTGAGCTATATATAGATGCCTTTACTTGAATATACAGAGCTTAAACTGAAAAAGAAAAATCATGTGCATGAGCCTCAAGGTTTGTGTTCAGTCCCATGACAACACTTTAGAAACAATACTACATCCACTATACTAGCACGGTGGGTTACATTTCTTATTACGTGTGTGTGTGTGTGTGTGTGTGTGTGTGTGTGTGTGTGTGTGTGTGTGTGTGTGTGTGTGTGTGCTCGCTCGCTCCCCGGGCGCTTCACTAGGGGCAGCACACTGCTCCTTAAAACACTAAGGATGGGTCAAATGCAGAGAATACATTTCATGTATGTCCTATGACAAATAAAGTTTCTTGAAAAAAAAAAAAAAAAAAGAAGAAAAAAGACATGAAACTAGAGATTGAGATCATAAACTCATGTTTACTGAGGAATAAACCAAGTGAGAAGTCAGGTCATTTACTCAGACTTCTATACAATCTGATTATTAATTTTTTTGTCAGATTGATTGCTGGTCAGGAGAGAAAATGCAAGTTTTAAGAGACTTCTGCATTGGCCTCACTCAGCAGACCTGGAAGATTGCCGGCAGGCTGAAATGAGCATGATAACCAGCTAGCTCCGGCCCTTAGCGGCAATAGTGTAGCATTTCTCAACAGGGACGGTACCAGAACAGGCTGGAAGCAATAACTTTTGAATCATTACACCTTCTTTTACCACCACCATCTGCAGCTTCTATTTGACGAGGATTTCACTGCTTTTCATCGACTACGTTTATCGTTTTAAATAGGAGATTCCCATTTCAGCAGCTGTGGACATGCCCCGTGAGGTATCATGAGACAGACCCCAATATGTATCTGTTGGACTGACTTCATTACATGTTTCGGGGCTGCTGCATCACTTACCTGATAAAACTCCCTTAGCCATGTCTTCTGTAGATTTTCAGGCTGGAAAGAGAAGAAAGGTGAGATGTTAGTGACGTTGTTATCCGTATTTTGCTGGAGTTGTTGACATCTAAACTCAGACAAAACATGACATTTCTCTGGAGTATTGGATATATACATCAACGAGCCTTCCATCTTTCCCTCCCCTTCTTTTGCTCTGCCTATGTCCGTCATTCCTTCACTCTCTCTCCTCCACTTTAAAAGGCAAGCCCCAAGACCTGGACTCTATTTCATTTGTGCAGTGGAAACGGAGACAGGGCCCACGGGCGGTCTACCATTTAAGGAGAGATCTCCCGATGTCGATAACTGTGTGTGTGTGTGTGTGTGTGCGTGTGTGTGAGAAAGTTTGTCCTAACAAAACTAGTCTATAATAAGGGGTGTGCCGGCTCTGTGGGTGTCTGTAACAAAGCCCCAATGTAATACAGAAGTAGGTGCTGTATCCTTAAATAGCAAAGGGAATATCTCATTGCCATGACAACCGTTTCTAAAAGTCGTTTGACAAAACAATACCTTAATATCGCTAACTTTCGCTCCGACATTGCACTTGCACACATGATCTACTTGAAGTTGAAGAGGTTTAACCGTTTGTCCTCTAATCTAGGTAAAGTATGATGAGTGAAAATAAAAAAGGCGTTACCAGGCAAGCTTACATCAATCTGGAATGTATCTTCACAGAGCCAGAGGAACAGCGAAGGCTGCACAGCGGAGTGAGGTGGCTCTTCATTGCTACACTGTTGCTGTCTACAGTGGGAATTGGTACTTGGTTTGGTAAATAGTCTGCAAAAGTTTGAACGTCTGCAGTCTGCACTAGAAAACACTGGACTACTGTTCAGTAATCACTGGAGTACTGGCAGTAGACGACTCCGCAAAATCCAGCCATGGCATGTACCGTGTATGTACATGATGGTGACTGGCAACTTGCACCCCAAAAAGGAGGTAAAAAGGGTACAGAACAGTATTTTACGGCTTTCGTCCCTCGGGAGGCACATGCGTGACGTCATCAGTCACTGAGGTCAGTTGCAAATAAAAGTTTTTTTCATCGTCATGAGAGCAAGGAAAGACTTGCGATTAGAATCTTTGCATATGACTCAGTCACTATATGATTGTATCTACCGACTGTCAACGCCATTTGGCTACAGACTGCAACAGACCAGATCCAAATCCCCGATTGGTCATCACGCCCAAACCCTATAGTTTGATTTTTTTTCTTTTCGATACCGGTGCCTGAACCGATACTTAAAAAAAAAAAACCTACAGCTTCAAACGTTTTAACTTCAAACTATGAACAATATATTTAAAAAAGAACAGACAGAATTCCACTCAAACGGTTGGATTCTACAAACTCTGCTGCTTTACTGGACTACACGTCATTAATATCAACTGGGAGAGCTTTTCTGAACCAGACTGAGCTGCTCTTGAATTCGGCAAACACCAACTGAACCAAGGAACAAACACGTCTCCTAATAATCTCACTTTGTGTCGCGGCTTGGAGCGTTTCTCCTGCAGAGCTCCCAGCCAAAGTTCAGCTGCGGTTCCTCCGCTCTGACGTACACGCAATTGTTTTGTTGCATTTGCTGCACGTCGCGTTGTTCTAATCTTTTTTTGCGAAATACAGCCACACTTTTGACAGTTTACCTTTCGGCATTTTCTCTAAAAGGTTGATGGCTAGCTAGCTACTATAGTATACAAACGATAGACTATCAGAGTAGTGTAAAAAATATATTTCAATCGGCTTAGGCATCGAAAGGAAGCACCGAAATCTGCGTTGCGGTACCGAAAACCGGTGCCAATGTGGCCTATACGACCGGTACCTACCGAAACGTAACGCAGATTTCGGTGCTTCCTTTCGATGCCTGAGCTGATTGACATAATACATAATTGGTTCAATAGTAAGTGTCCCCGTCTCAAGTCTGCTTCCCAAAATGGACTATTCCCTTAATCATCAAGGGAGGAATTAATGGCAGAAAATCAGTTTGCGGCAACAACAACCAAAAAAAGAGCAAATTACTGTTAAACTGATTCAGATCTTACACCTGATATAAATATAGCGGAGGCACCTAAACGTCTCAAGACGGGGGGGGTGTGTGTGTGTGTGTGTGTGTGTGTGTGTGTGTGTGTGTGTGTGTGTGTGTGTGTGTGTGTGTGTGTGTGTGTGTGCGCGCACAGTAGTCCCAGCCCCCGCCAGATCAGACGAAGCACAGGTCTATATAAGGACATAAGCACTGGACCTTGTCATTAGTCACATGGATGGAGAAAGAGAAAAGGAGAGCGAGACTGAGACCAGCAGACAGAGGAACAGAAAGGTTCAGCCCAGGCCACCTGACCATCCCAGTAATCCTGTAAATGGTCACACGCGGTCATACGTTTACATTGACAGGTCACACTGATGCCGTCCGTTTGTGGCACCCAAATACATTTCTGTGCACGTCTCTGGGATCCCAGTGACTGTGCCATCCAGTCAAATCATAGCCCCTTGACAAATTGCAGAGATATTTTTAGCTTTTTTCCACTGGTCGTTTCTCCCAGGACCGCTGCGCTCTGATTTTCAAAGGTTTCCTGTGTATCACACAAGACACTCACGGGGTGCGATGAATTGAATCTCTTAAGAATCAAAGTGGACTTTTGCAGCAGACACAGACTTGACAGGAGAGGGGTGACCACGGAAATGAGGCAATTAAACCACAGTGCTGACAGCTCTTACAAACAAGTCTTTTGAGTCTCCCATCTGGGGAACACGTGTCCTAGATCAACCCCACGTGGAGCAGCGAGCAGAAAGAGAACAGCAGAGACCCCCTGTATAAATTCGGCCAAAGCTTTCTGGAGCACTCTGATTTAGGTTGACCACCCCATCTCTGATGAACAGATGTTGACCTTGCCAGGGTGGCTCAGGAGGATCAGTGGGCCCACTGAGGCCTGCCCCCCCCCACCCTCCTTGGAGAGACAGTCTAATAGCAGAAGGGGAAGGGAGGGAGAGCCAAGTCTATATCTACAGCCGCAGAAAGTTAATTTGCAGTTTAATTAGAAATAGGGGGGTTATACTGGCAGAAAGGTAAAAAATAAACCCAAACCCTCCCCGGCCGCTCCTTCGCCTCCTTTTCCTCCTCCTCTGGCACTTTCACTCGCTCGGTTCTCTCCACCTCCTCTCTCTTCTTTACCCAGGCCTCTGTTTTCATCAGTCCGTGGCCTACTTTTGAGACAGCGTAGGGAACTAAAAGACGTTGCTTGGCTTGTTTCTTTTTGTGGAAATCTATTTAAAATGCCAGCCCTTAAAAATAAAAGTAGAGCGGCAAAGCATCAACTCTGGACGAAACGGCAGGATGATGAAACCTGCCCCGCAGTCCAATAGGTTGTGTCCACTTCTATGAGAAAATTGGGTCAATGAGAACCAAACTTGTTTTGAGAACAAACTCGACGAACGAATCCATTTTCACTTTTTTTCATACCATGCGCCGCGTAATGCACGACGACGGCGGACAGGAATGTGACTTGTTATGTTCCCTCCGACAATACAACATTCAATCTTCTTTTAATCGAGGACAACATCACAGCACTGTCTTGTGACGAGAGGACCATCTTTACATTTAACAAATACAATGCAAAGCACTGAAGCATAGTCACCTTGAGATGTACTGATGTCATAACTTCGAATACATTAGTAAAATCGGTAAAGATTCACAAGTATTTGTATGTCTGAACACCATGCCAAACGTTTGAGAATTTTAGTTTGATTTGAGTGACAGGACTCTAACCCGAACCACAAAGTGCCTCTGTCGACAGGAAGTGAAGGGCTAAAGTAGTCTGCACACTAAACGCTGACAATTTCACGCAAAGTGCACAGTTTCCAAATTTGGCATCATAGTTTGCCAAACGTGTGAGAGCGTGTGGCTCTGCAGGCCTAAAAACGGTAGCATCGAGCGCCAAGAGTTGAGCAGAGGTTGCGACCTTCAGGAAGCCACAGAGCCACGGAGGTCACGACCTGAATTGCACCTGCTGTTCTTCCCCTCAGTGACGCTTTATTTGGCCAACAGTGTGGTGGCATTCCTCAACACGTCTCGGTATTGACAGCCGGCCTTTTAAAACTGAGGATGGTTGGGAAATTGCGTCAAGGGCCGTCCTGTTGAACACCCCTGCGGCGATCTGCGGCGATCTGCTGGGAACACATGGCCACCACATGGGCTTCCTCCACCTCCTCACGCCTCTTGGCCTAAATTTCAACGACAATATTTTCATTAGGTTTGCGCAGATCTCCAGGTTTGTCCGTCCTCCCGTCTCCGCCGGCTGTTTTTTTTTTTTTTTCTTCTTCCCCATCATCATCCCTCTCAGCAAGTCTTTAAAATTCCCCCACAAGCGTTCCCAGCTCTCGCTCTCTCAGAGAGCAGACCGGCATGAGGCAAGAAAAACACGGCAGCATACAACCTTTGTAATTGAGAAAGGAGGGAGGGGAGATGAGTAGTCTTAAAAAAAGAAACTGTTGCTTGGTTACACCTGGCACTAACAGCAGATACACACAGGTCTAACACAGAAATAAAAGCCTCGTTGGAGGCACAATATATAAACCAAGGTACAGTACAGCTCTGATGCGGTCGTCTCTTTCGATCTCTTTCTCTGACACACAAACTGACCTCCATCTAGAGCAAATCAGACACATGACGTGAAAATAGAGCAACTTTCTTTGCACCTGTGTCCAAGTTTCTGGGCCAAGTTTCAACCCGTGCCCCAGAGTTGGTGGGCAACAGGACCGTTTATTGAATTGAGCAACAAATCCGAGTTGAAATCGGCAGGCGGTAGCTAGTTAACGGTAAGCAGTTAGCAGCTGGTGGGCAGCACAGTCCCGCTGGGCTAAATAACGTTAACGAAGGTTGTATTGAGTTACATTTTGATGAGATCAAGCTCTGTAAAGTAAAAAATAGTATCGAGCAAAGGATTTTTTTTAAATAAAGTTATCATGATGCGTTCAAATGTAATCTTGGCAAGAAATTTGAATAAATAGTTTTTTGAAGGAGATGCTTTTACAGCAAATAAAAATAGATAGAGAATTATGGCCTTCCTAACACTATAAATAGATAATTACATTTACTAATACCAAATATTTAATTACAGATAATCATTTATTTGATCGATTTATATGCAAACGGAACTACTTCCAATAAAGGTAAAAGAATAAAGTTTAGACATTTTGACAGTTTAAAAACTTTGGGACGGTTAAAATATTTTTTCCCGGGACGATGGTAAAGAAAAAGTTGGTCGGAAGCCTTTTGACAGATAATATTATTGTATGCAATTAAAGCAATACAAATATTTTTTTTTTCTTCCCCCAAAAAAGAAAACAAATATTCTATGTATAGTGCTCCTGTGCAATGACACACTGGTTTGAATGACGTGGGCGGACGAAGAGCATTTCTGAATGGAAGCAGCTGAAGACTGAAAGATCTGTGCCAACATTTAACACAACACAAAGCAACGAGAAGAAAAACTGCAAGCAAGTGAAGTCTACTGTTATGCTGCGTTCACACCAAACACGTTGCAAATTTGACACGCTAGTAGATTACATGCAAAGTCAATGCACAGATGCGATAGGTTGCGAAAAAGCGAATTCGCGCGAGTTGACATTTTCCGACTCTGCCGAAAAATTCACATGCCGCTGAGTTGCGTCAGTCAATCAGCGTTGAGAAGCTCCGCCCGTCATCACCGCCGTCTTGCCGTTGCTGAATCAAACTGCTGCTGGTCCGCCTGAAGTAGCGCTAGTGGCGGCCGTCATTCAGACGCTGTTGTGAGACTACGGATAATATTATGAACCCAGACACGATGGGGTTTGATGTTCCGACGTATGTGGAATTTACACAACAAGTATAAAGCAGAACGAGTGGTTATTTCCATGGTTAAATGGCGGAAACAGTAACTGTTTTTACAGAGATAAGCCCTGGAGATAAGCCACGCCCCCCTTTCAGGCACGAGTAACATTCGCAACACGTTTGGTGTGAACGCAGCATTAGTATAAGAAATACTGTATTATTGAACACTCTGCTTTGTCGGTTCAGCTTAGTCTTCCTGTTTGTTTTGTAGTGGTCCGTCTTACCTCATTCTATTATCTAGAACGCCTTGTGACTTTCAGGGGACTGAATCACGGAAGAAATGGATCCTTTTACCACCCCCCAAATCTTATCCACCTCATCTGCCGTACTAAATGAGGGAATGAATCTAGCAGGAAGGCTTGGAATCCTTCGCTAAGCAAGCTTCTAAGTCAATCCCTTCACTGCTTTGATGTCGCTCCAAACTCAACTAAATGTAGCCATTCAGTCTTAATAGCAGGATTTAACTTTTCCTCGTATTGAATGAAAACAAGCTTGTCAATAACAACAGCAAGGTGCTAGAAGACAAAATCTAGATAATAGATGTTGAAGACGACAGGACTTTTTCCGACCTTCTTGGCATTGTGTGTGTGTGTACTGACTGTTAGAAAGGAGGTTATTGGCTTTCAGGGGAGCTGACTAAAAATACCCCGCTATTGACAGAGAGGGGATCTGAGGAAGGAGAGCAGCTGGAGAATCACCACGGGGAATCACTTGAATTGGATTCCCCCCCCCGTGTCCTGTGACAAGTCGCCACTGACTCTCCTCCGCAGTCGCTCGGTGGAGGTGTGTCCCCCTCAGAGTTTTATGCAACTCCACATCAAAGAGGCTCATTACGGTATTAATTAGAGCCGACCCACTCTGAGGGGAGGGGGGGAACATACAGAATTAGCACCAGGGCTGGCTCCAGGGACATGTCATTATCCTTAGAAGATACTGAGGTATGGAGGCTTCAAACGAAATCGATCAGCGCCTCAAATGCCCACTTGAATGACTGTGTCCCCGGCCCTCTATAGCACCAGTCGAACATCAAAGGAAAGAAAAAAGTGTGGGGAAAACATAATCCAGGCATTTATTTGTTTCCTGTATTATTTTGGGGGTAAAAGATGAATGTCCCTCGGGTCCACACAGGTCTGATATCTTCCTCTGGAGCTACAATTTTGCTAATGCTGCCTGGAGGAAACCCCTCAAACATAAAGAAACTTAAAGCTACTACGAGTTCCTTTCGTGTTGATTTTGACAGTCCCTGTGGACGAAGGTGGAAGTGTTTCCAAGCACCAGAGGCCCTTTAGAACAGCGGTCCCCAACCACCAGAGGCATCGATGTTCATTTGAGACTTAAAGAAAAACTGCATATGTGCTCTAATTTCTGGTGAAAAAAATGGGGATAGGGCTCAGTTCTTCTGGGTATTTACCTGCCCAATGCATCCTGGGAAAGGCACTGGTAAACTACTATTATATTTAATTTCCCACGAAGAATGGAGCTCAGAGTGCTTCACATGCAGACACAAATAGTGCATACTCAGCATGAACAGAGCAGTGGCTGCAGGGTGAAGTGGAATAATAAGTGGAAAACAGACAAATAGTCTGCACACATACACTTTTTCAGTGTGAATCAACACTGCAATCAGCTGTGATTTGTGTAGAT
Source organism: Myoxocephalus aenaeus (assembly GCA_038501785.1). Lineage (NCBI taxonomy): Eukaryota > Metazoa > Chordata > Actinopteri > Perciformes > Cottidae > Myoxocephalus > Myoxocephalus aenaeus. The sequence continues at coordinate 229,052 of JBAMJR010000251.1, read as the reverse complement.
CAGAGTGTCATCAGAAAACCGGAAATGACAGCACCCCGAGCGACCGCAGCCTTTTCCTCTGCATGAGACTGCGCGACACACACACGATGGAGTGTGTTGTTGGGGGTGACGTACTGTAAAAAAAAAAGGTAGCGCTGCAGTGCTTCGGCGGCGCAGCACAGACTAAAGCCCCGGGGTCTGCCCAGCTGTTCTGTTCAGAGTTTGCAATCGAAAAAGGACAAACTCAAGGACATTTGTAATGATCTTGGAAATCGCTTTTTGCCGTGAAAGTTGGCATTGGAGGGGTCAAAAGGCAGCCCAGCAACTGATGAGAGTTCTGCCACTATCTGAGCAGTGCATGTTCTCCCACTCACACCTCTGCCGTGTGTTACTCAACACGGACCACACAGATCTCCCTGCAACACGATGCTGGGAAGCTACTGCACCGCATTGCAACAGCTCTCTGGTGAGAAGTCATGGACGGGAATCTTGAACATTGACAAGTGTTCACTGATCCAACCTGATTTGGATTTAACTCGGCTTAGATTCATGTCATAAACCACATACACTGTGTGGCAAAGAAGGAATGTGTCATGTTCCTTTTAAAAGTGACGTGGCACAATCACCATGAACTTTGTTCCAAACCGAAGTAAGTAAAACTGCTATTAAACAAAAAGGGAATGCAACATTGTTTCCTCATCGTAGAGCACCCGCCGGTATTGTGTGATATTGCATTCGCCAAGGTGCTGTGCTACGACATAGGGATTCCCCATCCCTTCTTTTCGGGTTTGAGAAGCAAAAATAAAACGTGCTAAAGGCCTTGAGGGTGAAAGGTGTCGGCTTCAGGGATCCGGCTTCATTATCATCAGGCTTCAGTGGCCTGATTGGATCCATAGTGGTTGCGATTAATTCTAAAATCTGATAAATCACGCAGAAACGTTTCGCTGAAATTTGTTCTGATGTACATTTCTGGGGCTTTTATTGTGAAGGGAAAAACGGAAGGAGAGGAGCGGAAATGCTCGAGTGAAGTATGGAACAATATCAGACGGCACAGAAGGCCTAGGTCCAAAATGCACGGCCCGCCACTGTTCAGAGGTCACCCCAGACCCCGGCGCCCTGGGAATAAGATGGGGGCTTTACTGTTCTAGAAGGGGGCAGTTGACTCAGCGAACGTGATCGAGATACAACTGGCAGACTGGTACTATTCTGCTACAACGTCCCGACGTGGTGGAAACAATAATTTCCCTGACTCGATACATTTTCCAAAGCCACACAGACAACTAATCTTGGGCGGTGCCCTGTGTGGCATTGTATGGACCAACTGTTGTAAATGCAAGAACGGCGATAAGGAGCTTTTCATATCGGAAACTTTTTCCAATCGGTGCCTCGCCCAAGGCGAGCTGGTCCGGATCTAGAGAAAGGTCAGTCCCTGGTGTTCCTGGTTAAACTGCTAGATAACTTGGGACATATCCTGCCTACCTAGTTTACGGCAAAGGTAGGTTGCATTCCCTTTCAAACTGCTTTCACAATAGAGCACTGCAGGACTCTTCAAACCTGGATACGAGTCAGCATTTTTGCACTTCCGGTTCCTTCGTCTTGAAGTCAATGAGTAATATTTTTTTTAATGGGTTAGATTGCTGAAATAAGGTCTGGTTAACACAAGCTGAAGAGATTTTAACTTTTTGGTCTACAATATAAAATAAGATATCTATATACCCTTCAATAAAATATCCTTCTGGTGAATTTTGACGCTTTTAAGTGTAAAAAATAAAAAAAGGTAATGTGATGCTAACTTCCTGGTTGGCCTACAAAAACCCAATGGGAACGACAGCGGAGAGAATGATACTACCAGTATTTGAATTAATTTCCAAATATCTCTCTCTCACTCTCTCTCACACACACACACACCAATCCTGACCAAATTAGTTCTTATATACTCTTCCACAAATACATTTACAAATAAAAACGGCAAATCGATTTTCAAATTCTAATAGACTCTAATTGCTAAGACGACTTGGCTGTGTCTGGGCCACTGAGAATTCCTCCCTCTCCTTAAAAAGACAAAGTCCAGTAAAGCAACGTCTCCGGCGTGGAAATAAAAACGCTACATCTTTACAAGCACCAGACGCTTCCCTGCAAGGATCAAGCGGTGTTCCACGTGGCCTCAGTGATCGAAAGATCTCATAAAACGCTGCACAGGCCTGGTCAGTGTTACTTTAAAAGGAGCAGAATATATAAAGTCACACTAGGGAAGGGAAGCTTTATTGCCAAATTTGAAAATGTCACGGAGAAAACATGGGAGGAAAAGCTGCTCATTAATCATTCCGTCAACCAAAACTCCAATAGTGCTTGGATGGCCCGAGGACATCCTGAGGGACACAATCAAACTGGTTCTGCTTGCGAGTTTAAAAAAAAAAAAAAAAAAAAAAAGCAGGTTTCAATCTGCAAAGAAGGATATACCTAGAAGCGCGCGCAGAACATAGCGACGAACGGAAGGGAGAGAATTAGGCTGAGAATTAACCTGCTCCACGGCTTTAAAAATGTCACCCAGGATTGACTTCGGAGGCATCTGCACAGAAATGGGTGATGAAAATGGACAAATGTCACACCAACAGCAAAACAAAACCAAATAAAAGCCTTTATTTTGGTGGTATGAATAACTAACTGTTAGGCTATCAACATGCCTTGCTATTTACTGTTTCTATTGGCTGAATATGTCAATCATGCCCCCCCACCCCCAAGCAAAATCCACAATGCCCTTCTTTACGTAAACAGTCTGAGGTGAGCCTGGAGGTGTGAGGGGCCGCATGTAAACGAGGTGGTGCCTTTAAATATCCAGACGTCCATAACCCTGACAGGTGTGGTTATTCAGCGCGGGCAAGTTCAAACAGCCTCCTGCGGTTACGATCTTAATCAAACAAAATAATTAAAAGTCTTTGGAGTCAACACACGAGGGGTTTACGCCGTCGGAAATAGAACCTCACCGCGTTAACGGGACTCCTCTGAACCCACAACTAGATTTGGGGGCGTTTGTTTTTTGGGCTCCTCACTTTTTACAAAAATGTCTTTTGTTAAAATGATCATGAATAAATGCTTAAAAAATAAATAACACAAGTTGAATTTCTTTGATAATGTATTTTACAAAAACTGGAAAATAATGGAAACTATACATAATCATGTAGAAGACGTGTAATTCGCCACCGCCGCATACCTGGGCCTTTATTGGATTCTGCTGAAGTATCTATCATACAAATCACAGGGTTCATACACATTTTGACCAATGGATTTCCATGACTTTTCACCAAATTTCCATGACCAAACATTTTGTGAAATCTCAGTGTAAACATGAAAAAGTGAGAAAATGTAGTATTTAAACTAACAATGAGAATTCCAAAGCATACAGTATACCTTAAATGACACAAATGAATGAGACAATAGTTTGATTCAAAGAATAAACATTTATATAGATGTATGTATGCCTGCTTATATTTTGAGCGTCTTTCTTTTAAAAGCATATTAATTATTTCAAACTCAGCGTAAATGAACGTCATGAACATATGAATATAACTCATTTCCATGACTTTTCCAAAACTTTTAGGATTTTATTTTTTCCAAGGACTTTTCCAGGCCTGGAAATAACCATTTTAAAATTCCATGACTTTTTCACGTTTTCCATGACCGTAAAAACCCTGAAATCAGTCGTTGAATTTTGTTGGTAAATTAAGTCATTGTGAACTACCGTCTAGCAAGGACGCAACAGGAAACAGTTGAGAGGAGCGCTGAAGTACAAGTTTCCTTCAGGTGGCGGCGTGTACCGTTCTACTTCCTGTACAAGTGATACTGTAACTGTACTACTGCTTTACTTCTGTCTGTCTTGGAGTCATCCGATCAACTCGCCACTCTTCTTTACCCTCCTCTCTTAGTCAATTTTTTTTTTTCGGGCGGGGGCCGTTGCCTGTCCTTATCTCGTGCCGCTCTCCTGCACACTGCATCCTGTTTGCACTGGGGCGGGACAAACATTGTCTCTGTGTGACGCCGAAGACATTTCACAGGCTATCACGTTTTCAGCATGGGCCCGATATCTCTATAATTGGGTTCTTCCTGCTGTGGGAGTGTTGACACTGGGTGGGATGGGGTGGAGAAGAGAGTAAAAGAGACACGTTTCCATTTCCAACAGGACCTGATTAAAACGTCTCAGAGGAGCCCCACAACTATTCTTTTTCTGTCATGGTGTTCTATGTGGAGCAGAGAGATCGACGTGTCACATAAAAATAGGTTAAATCCATCAAAGCGTCCATCAGATGAGACCAAAGAAGACTCTCGCTGTCCAAAACAAGAATATATCTCCCGAGTAATCGGAACACCACAGCAGCCCTCAGTGGTCAAAACCCGGGTCGAGTGACAACGCTAGGCACGTGACGGGCTCGTAAATGATCGTCTGCCAAAGTAGCTGAAATGTGTAAGAGAAGGCACCAGCCAAAATCTAGAACCGGTACGGAAGTGTTTGGGTGGTGGTTTTTAGACTGCCGGTGAATGATAATAGCACTTTGCCCCGTGATGTTTCCATTTTCTGTCAGCACGCTGCCCCGGTGGCATCTCTACAAGCAGGGCATGCAAGAGTGAGGTTTCCCTTTTTTGGAAATTAAAGTTCACCATCATTACGACACAGTTATTGTGAAGAATTTCACAATCCAGTTTCACAACTTTGAGTGAGAACAGCAGTTGTTCAAGTGATGAGGCTGGCCTACATCTCAGGGGACATTTAAAGTCTGTCAAGCCCGAGGGGTTGCTAGCTCATTTTAGTGTTAGAAGACTAGCCTAAAGGCCATGTGGGCCGATTGTAAGACAGAAGGGGAGAGAGTGAGAGACATGAAGCATCTGGGCCAAGTGTCCATATAAGAAAATGACAAGTCACTCTGTTCAGCATAGTGGAGTCACGGGGCATCCAAGTGGTTTGAGTTGATACATGGTCTACTGTGACGACACATCGACACATTGACCCTGAAAAAGACTGATTTTTCCTTCAGAACAACGTCAGAAGAACTTGCGCACCACGAATAAAAGCATCAACCAATCAAGTTGAGAGGAGCAGGTTGAGAGTTGCGCCTCAATTCATGAAACAATAAAACAGAGGCTCTGTGGTCTGCACCAAGTCGGCAAACCGTATTACTCCTTTTCTACCTCGACAAAAGGCAGCGCAGAGTAGATTCACTACTTTCTGTTCTGGTCTTTAACAACAAAAGCACCAATACACATAATATTTACCAGTCAGTATTTCACTTTTTCGTGTTGTTTATTGGCCACGGCCCCAATGCGCGAAGGCAGAGCTAATTGCTTACTTCAAGTGAAACTGGAACCTGACAATTAGTGTAGATAGGGGGAGTCACCAACATATATACGTATCAAGTCATCCTGTGGGGAACATGAATGTCACGGCAAGTCAATAGAATTCTTCGTCTGAGGACCATGCACGCCTCTACCATATTATAATACAGGTAGATCAAATCAAGCATTCTGATTGGTTGAGAGTGAGTCACGGGGTGTATTTTATTCAGCCATAAAGTACTGTACAGCCTGTTTACATTTAGAGCGTTCCATATCAGTGCGCACTTAAAATAACAGGTAGATTTAAATTGCGCGACCGTTAGTTGTCATTTCAAGCTTGACAGTTACCAAACATGTTTGGTGTAAACCTTAATATTGTCACGTCCGCAGTAACGACTCGCAGACGTTGGTTTCCTTAACTTGCAGGTTTATTGCTTGAGTGTTCACAGTATTGCAACGGGGCTCTTCGCTAACAGTAGCTCAAACGGAACAGCTAACAAGCTCACGTAGCGTCCCCCACACTAGCATAACGAACGACAACACACACGTCACTTCCTCCCTAACCTAAAGATGAGGAATGAAAAGGGTTTGATCACAAAATCCTGATAATTTCCAGTGAGAGATAATTAAGTCGGTAAATTCCCGACGCAAGTTCTCTAAACATCATGGAGGAGAAAAATGACGGAGAAAAGACGGACAGAAGCAGCGAGAGCACTTCTTTACATCGGTGGCTGAGTGTCATCCTCCACCCTGCTTTCAACCGGCAGTCCGTTTTATAGTCCCGTATGTGCGTCCCGTGCGTCCCGGGACTATTTTCTCTGTCGCTGAAATGCGATACACAACGTTTTGCCAGCTACAACTATTTCGTGCTGAAAGGCAGCTTACATTACTATTTATAAAGTCGCAGGTACCCGTATTATAAAAGCAATAAGGTACTCGAGGCAGTACTGTGTCTACAATAATGTACAGTTCAAGGGTTTGCCGGACCTCCGCTACGCGTCGGGCCTAACAACTCCCTTGAACAGTACATTATTGCACGACACAGTACTGCCTCGAGTACCTTATTGCTTAAATGAAATGTGGATGTCACGATGTTTGACCAAATAAGTATACATTTTGACCTACTCGTGGCGCTAAATGGAAAGTCAGGGGATCAGCAGAGTCATCTGGATTCATCCTCAGGGCACAATGAATATCTGTAAAAAATGTCATTGGAATCCCATCAGTTGCAATTCATGGCGCCTGCTACTAGTGGTCAAAAATCCTTTGACCAACCACATTCTGAAGGATTTAAAATTATCCAATATACTCTCTACAATTTAGTGATTCTCTTTGGACTAAAAACACATGTTGCATGTTTTGTACTGCACAAACCAACTGTATCTGTCAATCTCACCGACTCTCATTCCAAACAATTCAAGATTCAAGATGTTTTTACTGTCGTATGCACAGATAACAGAGTTAGTCTATACAATTAAATGCTTATTTAGCTGGGTCCTCCTAACACACAGAATTAGAATAAACTTAAGGTAAAAAATAAATAAAAATAAGGCACGAAATATAAGATAACAGTATTACACACAAAAAAAAAAATATATATAAATATTTTAACAATGTCTCGTGCCGCTCAATGTCAACAATGATTTGAGTGTTGACATATCGCCAGAACTGTGAGAAATGAGCCCAGTTCACAAGATCGAATGACTCATGCACATGCTGCTGGATCCTATAGATGAGTGGGAACTGTGATGTGGGCAGACGCTGAAAACCACAATGATCACCTGAACAAAAAGGCAAAGAAAATGGGCATAGCAGACTAAAAAGAAGAGAAAACGGAATGCTGAGATTTATTTCCATCCTCAAAATAATTCACTGCTTTCAGGAGTTCATTCTCTGCCAGCAGCTTACCCGCTGTCTGTTGGGGCTGCTTCTCCCTTTAGAGGGCAGCGGGTCTCACAGATCACCTCATCGTCACCCGAGTTCCTATTTGCTTTGGTCTGTTCCCATTCATCATCTGATGCGTCCAATCACGTCACCCAGGCGGCCCTGTCAACCTCTGGTGAACTTCCAGCAGAGTGAAGGCATACAATGAGACCGGACCGAATGGGGAAACTGCACACAGTCTTACTGTCACACACACGCAGGATAAGGAGTGTAAACTGGTAATCATGAGACTCGTAAACAGGAATTGAGAGACAAAAGTTCCATGTAATCTCCCTGTTCCAGATGCAAAACTGATACAAAGCTCTCACACACACTCTTTGCGCACACTCACACTCTTTGGGCGAACTGATGTGAGGAAACTCTACTGACAGATGAAAAATATTGTGTCACCTCCACTTCCTACCGTGGTGAAATGGACGTGACGCGGCGCACACAAACACACACACACACACACACACACACACACACACACACACACACACTGGGCCAGCCTATATGCTTCTGATATAGGGGTCAATATTTTTGTTTAGGTTCTTTCGCACATCGACTCTGCAGCAAAGTGTCATCTCTCCCACCACAGTGTGAGGAACAAAAATGTATGACTGAGTTCACAAACAACCATATTAAAAAATATATATAAAAAAGATGTTAACTAGAGGGTTCTTCATACGAGAACCCTTTTAGGTTTTCTGGTGGAACCTTTTGAGAAGATTCCACCTGAAACTCTTTCAGAGGGTTCTACCCAGAACCCAACATAAAAGGTTATACCTAGAATAATCTGTGAAAGGTTCCACCAAGAACCCCTCCCTATGAGAAGTTCTACAGAGAAGCCTTCTGTGTTGTAATGTTTCCACCCAGAACCCTCCCTGGAGGTTCTATCCAAAACCTTTCTAACTTCTAAGGTTACTAACAAGAACCCACCAAATGCAGGGTAACCCACAACAATTGTGGTTCACAAACCGCACGTTTTTGGGGGTTGTGTGATGGGAGGATCTTTTAACATCCATGCTTTCAATCATCCTTAAAATAACTCTCTTCCAAAAAGGCTTAATTTAATGAAGAAAGGGATTCCTAATGGAACCATTTGTCTTACAAAGAACCCTTGAAACCCCCAGTTTAAAAAAAGGTTATTGGTAGAACTACAGCACTTCAGGAAGAACCCTTATTTCTAAGAGTGTAGCTACTTGGAGGGGGAGGGGAGAAGAATGTCTGCCACACGGTCTGCTTTTGGCAAGTGTGATTCTAATTTGTTCCACTAGTCTTCCTCCTCGTCCTAATGGCCCTCTCTAGGGCTAGGCGGTATGGCCCAAAATTCATATCACGGTATTTTGTAAGATTCTGGGGGTTACACGGTATATAGTATTTAACGATTTTTTTTGCGTAAACACATTAATTCATTGACGCCGAAAAGGACCGCCGGTCAAAGTTATAACAATGACTAAAGACGGTATATGAAATTCATACCGTATGGAAATTTGCGGTATACGGGTTATACCGCCCAGCCCTAGCCCTCTCACACCTATTCATTTCAATAGAAACGCTGTCATCAGTCGATTCACTCTCATAGCAGGGGCAACGTAAAATCAGCAAGAATCTTTCATGACAAGTTAGACGTTGATGAGTTATCAAGTGGATTTTCTTTGTGCGCCCAATGCATCTCAAAACTACATTGTGCCTGTACAAGCTGTAATTACTGTAATGAGTATGATATAGTGCACGGTTAATGGGAGGACACCAACGAGATCACGTTACGTGGATTATTTCGTTTTAAGGGCAGCTCCCATGAAGTCGGACCATGTATAATGTAGGGGACAGTTGGCCTTTAGGGAAAAAGAGAGGGGCCAGTGAACACAAGAGCAGTAAACAAAGGTTAAACCAAAGGTCATTGTCCTCCACATTTCCGTGTTATCACACATCAGCTATCAAAATCAATAAAAATATTCAAAAATGATAATATTCATTGTGGCTAACTAACCTGACGACGGAATGTTCAGCCAATCAGATAAGACACATCCCCACTGCAGCTGTGTTTGGATCCATGTGTACAAACATTGAGCAGTGAGGGCAAAGGACAGAAAAAAGAAGAAAAAGAAAGAAGAAAAAAAAGTCTCTGCCAAGAATGCAAACATACAGTAGCTTTAACTCCACTTACGCCCCACTTAACAGTCACTTTATCCAGAGGCAGTCAAATAAGCACACACTTCATCTGCGTATTTAAACTGAAAATAACGCTGAGCACTTCCACTGAAGGAAACAAGGGGTTCAGCATTTTTGCTCGGGGCAAACTCTGGAGTAGATTTAAAAAACGGGGGGGATCCAAAAATCGAGTGATATGGCCGTTGGCGCACTTCTCCGGCTCGCAAATGTTCGAGTAAATCTTGCATTCCTGAGCAACTACACCAAAGCTTACCCCACTTATTTTCAGGTAGTAAAAGCCCCAATGTAGACCATGGATCTGTGAGTCACATGTTTAACAAGGAAAGGCTTGACTAAGTAGCTGCAGATACAAGTTTTAAGACTTGAAATAATCTAGTTACAGTCTACTGATTACTACAGGTAGATATCCAGAGTCCAACAGAAGAAGATGTAACTAGGCCAGGGGTGTGAGGGGTCAACCGCATGCTGCCTGTAAAACAGATGAATGCATCTCTTTATCTCTAACATAGAAAAGATAGTAAAGATGTGGCACATGAAGACACAGCCAGGCAATATTAGTCAACTCATTTCACAAGACAGGAGCACAAACCAGATGCCAAACCTTGTAAACACTCACTCTTTTGTGTGTCTGACAGTTTTACGGGCATTGGACGCCTTTAAATAACCTATACGTGATATACTACTTCTGGGGACGTTTCTACAAACAGACTGACTCAGCGAGCGAGGCTTGTGCAGGAACATATATTTAGAAGTTTCACTGTCACAATTTAACATGTTTTCCATCTGTCACCGGCACAAAGCAAATACCTGTAAAAGCTAAATGATGAGCATTAGCAGGAGGATGAATGTGCTCCTTTTTTCCTTTCTAACCAGCCTCTCGCTGGCTAAATTGGGTAATAAAACCCCAAAGCAGGCAAGGTGGAGAGGGTGCCATCTGTTTGGCTGGTGAGTGGTCAGGCATCTCAGGGCAGGCCTGTTCCACGGAGCCCCTAAGGGACAAACGGACAGTTCTGAGGGAACGCGACAGGCGGCGGGCAAAGTGCAAGCCTTAAAACAAGTGTGTGCGTGTGTGTCTCTTCCTTTTATCAACAGCCCTGTCAATTCAATGACCACTTAAATCGCTGCTCGACTGTCCGTCTCTCTATTCAAATCTATGTAACGAAAAACTGTCGCAGCGGTTTCATCACTCAAGCACAGTGCAATTTTTAATTTGTCCCAATGAGGACCAGGAGCATCACTTAAGCATGTCGGACCTACTTGATTTAGCCTAGTGTCTCCTTTGCTAACTTTCGCTTAGAAACATGTGCGATTAGTCGACAAAGCTTTGCTACCCTTGCTAGTCGAAATACCAGCAGGTTAAACCCATTATTAATATCATTCATTATTATTTTATAGACGTACACATTTTCTGTTGCGTTCTCCCGACTCAGTCTTCAGCCACCTCCTCTTTCTCAAATAGCGGCTGGGTTGAGCAGTCAGTCTGACCAGCAAGCTCGGCGGATAGCGCACCAGCTACAGACTAAAGCCAGTGACCTAGCCAACAAGCTCACTTTATCTAACGTATAATGGTCTAGGCGAAGCCAAACCAATCCTTCTTAAACCTTAATCCCTACTGGCGTTTCATCAGTGAGGCACATTTCTTACCAGCGGAACTGACACTGGGGATTTCATTGAGATACAATTTTGTTATTGAAAAATGGGATTAACTATTTAAAAGGGCTCTTATTATATATATACACTATATATCATTTCGGTCAATGTTTTATCTGTTGGATTAAATTGTGCATCATTTTGACCTTTTCCTTACTTGTCAACTGGTCCAAGTTAAGACTTCCGTTTCAACGTCAGGGGAAATTAGCCATCAGGAACGTCCCTACTTTCTCGCTGCTTTCGTTCCTGGAAGAGGAAACTTGGGTGAGGCGAAGCACTTAACTGTCACACGGTTTCCTAGGCCCCGGGAACATGGAACCCCTTTTTCCGGCAACAGCATTAAGAAATAATAGGATGTCTTGGACAAAAGATACACTTACGGACAAGGTTTATATATAGCTGAGAGAGAAGAGGCAGGAGTGGCGGTGAGACAAGAAAAGGTCTGCATTGTTCCAGCTGTCCGCAGTGGAAACTTTACTGTCGCTGGTGGAAAACCAAGTGATAACCCACCGGCAAAGGCCAGGGGTGATAAGCCAGCGAGTGGGACCACACACACACACACACACACACACACACACGAAAACTGGCAAAGCCCCAGTGACAATTTCAGAAACAAAGGGGGAAATCAGTGGGGAGTGGTCACACTCCCACCCAGATATTCACGTGCACATCAGCAGTCAACAATAGAGCTGCCACTAACCCTGTTTTTTTAGCTGAGACGAAGAGCTCACCATTACTGTAATATGCATGGTCTGTTCAAAATATCTTAAATCTAATTCCCTCGTTTCATCAAAATAAATGGTTAACTCAAGCTATATTTACTAGCTTTCTGCTGCATCACATGGCCTTCATCCGGAAATGACGTTTGCTCAGTTGTAATAGACTGGAAAAAAAATGTGCTTTATTCATAAATAGAATACATATATCATAAGAAAGACTTAATTAATAATTACACTACCATCTGTTCAGAATAAATGAAAATAAATGTTTACTTGTGCATTTGCTTTTTGCTGAGCCGAACAGTGAGTTGTGTACCGATACACCCCGTTGATAACAATGAAATACTATACATTTCATATGAAACATGATGTAATCTAATGACAAAAAAAATAAACAATACTGTACTATACGATGTATCATTCTCTAGTAGATGTTTCACATGAAACATGCCCATTTGTTTAAATACTGCTTATAATACTAAAAGGATGCTCAAGAAAACTTAGAACTCAGCACTAATCTGTGTTAATATTGTTTGCCATTGGGGAAGGGAATTAAATAAACATTCAAACTGTTCTGGGTCTTCGTTTTCTCCATGAGTGAGGCTGAGTGTGGGAGGACTAATGATGCAGTAATTAAAGCAGGCGCCAAGCTCCATCGCCACAGCAGCTTGCTGAGGAGTAACACTCGACGCTGTGCAGCTGGCCCTCTGTTTGCATCTGAGGGAGGAAAACAGCATGTGCATTTTGGATGCGGCACGACGACTATCAATAGCAACACAAAAATAATAACCCCATGTACTGTATAGCTACACTGTCTCTATTCCACACTACGCATGCTCAAGTATAATAAACGCAAAGCTGAAACTCTTTGGAGTGCATATAACAGGAGCTATTAAGCTATTTTAGGAGTGATGGAGGGCCAGTAACGGGACCGTATTAGAGAGTGAGAGAGTGAGAGAGTGTGTGTGTGTGTGTGTGTGTGTGTGTGTGTGTGTGTGTGTGTGTGTGTGTGTGTGTGTGTGCTATCAGCGTACATCTGGGCTTGCCTTAAATGGGAACTAGAGGGTGTCAAACAGTCAAAGATTGAAGTTCATTGGGAGGGAGTTTTCCATTATGGCTTAGCGGGTTGTTGAGAGAAACCAGACGTAGTCCTGAGTGACGGGAGACACTTGAGCAATGGTGTGTAAACAAGCTTTTTTCAAATTCACCAAAAATGTATATTCATGAGAAAATATTACTGGATATTTATAGAAGCACAGCGTACAGTTAACACCATCCGGGTGCTCTGACCAAATGCCCGACTCCAGAGCAGGAAACCAGAAGAGGCCGGAGGGGGAAAAAAGTACAGTCACAAGCATAGTGAGTACCAGGCTCGGCTTGATGACTTGGCCAGACCGGCTAGTACTTTTTTAGGCCGGGGGGAAGGGGGGGGGGGGGCACAGTGAAAGAAAACAAAGGCCTTAACTGGGAAATATTCACCCACCAACAGTACCTGGCACAGAGACAATAAGCACCCTCCATCAAAGGCTTAGGGTTAAATAGACAGCGGGCCCAGTGGGGGAATGTGGCGCCGTATGTGGAAAAAGATAAAAGGGAGCCGAGTGAGCGTCGAGGTCTCTGCAGTGGATAACAGGAGTACGGAGAGAGCGGGAGTGTGATTAATACACCAGATGCAAAGAATCTAGAGAATAAGGAGAGACTACGGCTTGAGAAAGCTCTCTAATGAAGACAGCCCAAGTTTCCAGAACGCACGTTTGTTTGTGTACGTCACAGCATGTCCGACGTGACACTCGTCTTACACCCTTCAGATATTTGAGGATTTCTTTGTAAGATATAAAAGTCTAACAGCAAAGTTATTGATTATTATCAATAACTAGTTATTTACTGTAAACCAAGAAGCTTGCTCTGGTGTTTTACTCCGTGAAAACATGTCTCTCGTCGCCAACTGTCAACATTATACGCGTAAGTGTAATTGGCAATGTAGGGGAGGTGCATCAGAGCCAAACTTATCTTAAAACAATAGTGTGACATTTCGGGGAAATACGTTTGGTTTCTTTCTTGCGTAGAGTTAGATGACCGGATTGACACCACACTCGTGCCTGAAGACTATATAAAACTGCAGTTGGAAACTGGTTAGCTTAGCTTAGCATAAAGCCTGGAAGCAGAGGGGGACAGATAGCTAACCAGGGGGCAATTTATCAGCATTGACCCTACTTCTCACTTAATTTATTACCTCAGTAAAACATTGTAAACATGAGTTTATGGTCTCAATCTCTAGTTTAGAGATATAACCTCCGAAACAAATCAGTGCAGATCCATTCCATTACCCAATCTGCACAGACACTGTGCAGACCAACTAACTCATTTTATGCATCCCTTTTTTCTGAACAAACCCCTGCAGCTGCTGGTGATGAGAGCTCTAGGTGTAACATGGAGCAGAGCAGTGAGGACACGGATCTCAAGGTCCTGCTCCTGCAACAGAACAGGCCGCCTTTTACTCAACAAGAATGGCTTCCTTGGAGATTAAAAAAAAAACAAAGAGCATTTCTGCGTGTCTCCCCATCAGAATCCAGGAGAAAACCCAGCAGGATGGAGGGAAAAGCACACGCATCACAAATCGAGAGATGTAAAACTGGCATCATCACGTCAGATCACACGGAAGTGAAGTGGATGTGGATCACAGATAGAAAACAAGTGGCGAGGAGGGCTACTGTTGCTAAGCGGACTCTTCGAAACACACGCAGACAGGGTGAACGTGAGCCAAATTCCTCTGATAAACAGCACTGACACAAGCTTGAGCACTGCACATGAACTGTGTACAGGATTCCAGGTATAAACACTGACATAAAAGCATAAAAAGCATTAAAAACGTGATCCAAACCCAGACTACAAAGTGGTTCTTAGAGAGAGGTCCGTGGCTCTGGTTGAGAGCATCCTAGACTTAAAGAAACCCACATTTGGTCAGCCCCAAGCAGGGAGTTTGATCCAAAACATGAGAAGAACACAAAAAGCTGCAGCATTTCCAACCACATCGTTGTGTAAACAAAAGTTAAATAGGCCATGATGAACAACACATATCAATGTTGAAAACAACTCGCCACTGTGATGCGATACTGCAAAGCGACGGTGTAAACTCAAGACACTATGTTGACAGCAGAATGACATAACAATATCTCTGTAGCTTTTTGTCCCGCCCTGTCTCTAACGCAGAAATGCGTGTTACTCGCATCCACACGCGTGCATCGACTTTGTATGTAATCTACTTGCGCAAAAAAATTGCTTTGCGTTTGTTGTGAACGCCCCAGTTCTGGTGCAGCAACGTGATGAGCGAGTATCCTTTCCTTGCCAGTCGAGTAGTAAAATGCAGCACTACCTATCTCTGTGAGTGTGTCTTCTCAGCTCTGGTTCAGCTGAAGACAAAGCACAGAAATAGACTGGCATTGAGCATGAGCTCAGAGTGGCATTGTCTACTCCAACTCAAGACTTTGAGACTCTTGTCAGAAGCAAAAAACATCCCCAGTTCTCCCATTATTAGCTCTTCCAGAACTTCAGGTTGAATAATCAGAAGAAAAGTACATTTTGGATACTTAAATCTTTTTTAATTGCACTTTGTTTATTTATTTTTTGAGTTCGTAGGTAAAAACTGCTCCTCAAGACACTGCATTTTTCCATAGTGCGGTGTTGGTTGACACAACAGATTCAGTGAGTGAGTATTCTCAGCTAAAGTTATATTATCTTTTTGAAAGTACTTAGTATTTGTGTTTCATGTTTTTGCATGAAAGCACTGTTGAGTCTGTTAAAAAAAAGCTGAAGTTACTGAATTGTTATGTATGTTGCATTACCTTGCGTCCTTAAGGGAATATTTCTAACTAGTTTTTTTTGTGTTGGCATACTGTGATATTCTGTACAATATCAGGTTCAAACTGCACCATCTTGTCATTAAATCAATTTGAGAAGTTGAAAATGTTCCTCGATTTAGGTCGCGGCTAGTCGAATGACTAGCCCAGGGGTGATGGTGGGTCCTGCAGCTAGACCAGTTGAGAACCACCGTAGTAAAGAATGCTCCATTTAGAGTCAAATAGACCATAAAGCTGGGTATGCTTTAGGGCTGTCAACGAATAATCGAAATTCGAATATATATTCGAATAGTTGTTAAAAACAGAATTTTGAATGTGAAAATTAATATTCGAATGTAAAAAAAAAGAAAAAATATTTCGGAGGATAATTATCGTGAATCTGGCAACCCCCGCCGCGGCCGCGATGAAGTGTCCTCTTTTTGTGTGTGTGTGTGTGTGTGTGTGTGTGTGTGTGTGTGTGTGTGTGTGTGTGTGTGTGTGTGTGTGTGTGTGTGTGTGTGTGTGTGTGTGACGAGCCGTTCGGGCAGAGTCTATGACCCGGCGCAGACGTGAAGCTGGTTGAGAGGCTTTCACGGGGTTTTGCTGTTGTTGTGGCGTAGGCTACGGCCCACAGTAGCCTGTTCTATGTTCCCTTAATAAACACCCTATAAGCCATCTAACGTCTCGTAGCTTTCCTGACCCAGGGTCGCTACACTATGTAAGCTAGAGTTAGCTTACCATTCAACGACAAGCAACTTGAGGCCACATCTCCAGAATGTGCACCCAAGAGAATATGGCATAAAATGTGGAACTTCAGCGAAACAGCCACGTCTGGATACGTATTTTGCGCCGTCCGCCACAAGTTCGTTGTCTGCGGCACGACAGGAGGTCTGCACGCAAAAATTGGGGGGGAGAGAGAGAGAGAGTGAACACCTAAACTGAAGAATTTTGTATTTACACATATATTCGAATATATGTGTTTTTTTTTAAAGGGAATATTCGAACGTCATTTTTTAGCAATTTTGACAGCCCTAGTATGCTTTAGGGCGGGGCTACCTTGTGATTGACAGGTCACTATGCCTATCAGAGATAACCAAGTCACTCCAACTCCGTCCAGATATGTTCACTGGTTGCAAAAAAGTCAAGATGGCGACGGTCAAATCTCCAAACTCAACCAATGGGTGACGTCACGCTGACTACGTCCACTTCTTATACAGTCTACTGAAAGATGCATCTAGTCTCGCTGACAGCATTGCAATATATTGAATCAAAAGCCCTTTATTGTCAGGTACTCTTCTCAACCAACATTCCTGACGGCCTCATGCCCCCTCCCCAATGGTTCTAACGTCTACAATCACAGCACCCTGGTTACATCGGTCAACTAATTGGCACAGAACGTGCCGTTTTAACCCGGTAACCCGTTTTTTTAATGATAAATGGGTCAGAATAACTCCTTGAGCGTACACATTTACTTCCATATTAAACATGTTACTGTGCGATGCACCACGCTACATTTGTATGGCAATCAAATAACATACTTAATAACTACTTCAGAGGTATTAACCGTCTGACATTAATGAGCCTTGTTAATTACTATGGCTAACGCAACAATAGCTGGAGGTGATTACTACCTCATGCACTGAAAGGCAAGATCCAAAAAGAAGGGTGAACAACCTGTGAAACATGACTGCAACTCAAACAGACACAATGACTTGATGCCTTCGTCGCATCACTTCCATTGTGCTACCGTTTGTCAATTCTCATGGGGACTGGAAAACTCCCCCCCCCCCCCCCCACGCTCACTCACACTATCAAATCACATCACACTATCACTACCTCCTCATGAGCAGGGTCAACAAACTCTGGGAAAGAGTGTGTGTGTGTGTGTGAGTGTGCGTGTCCACATCAGCAACATGATCAGGTCCACACCTCTGCTCAGACTCTTCTGCTCTGGGGCACAGCGACCTGCAGCCCACGGATTGGTCGGGGAGGATTGTCTCTGAAATTGTCAAGCGACATCCCGCACAAACCCATCTGTTAAATAGCAGAGCTTCATTCAATAGCAGCCTTCAACCCAGATTTTAATATATATATATATATTTTAGGCAGCCCGCAAAACCTTTGACAAAGTGCAAACCACGGCAATAAAAGAATTCAGCGGGTGTCGCATTGAAGATGATGTCACGGCAGTTTCTCGCGCCGGCGTTACAGCGATCCCCTCAGAATCCCGCCTACATTTAGGGGTTCTATTACCAATTGTATATTGACGGAATACCAAAGAATGTGTGGCCCTTACACGTTTGGATACAAAAACTCAGCATGTTTGTGACTTAAATAATTTCCAAGTGTAATTTCAAGTGTCAATACTCATAACATGCGTATTATGGTGCTATATAGTGATGAAGAATAAGTTGACTTCGTTCCCCGCTTGTGGCAACTAAGCTCTTTTCCAGCATCTTTTGTTTCCCTTTTTGAAATTCAAATTCTGTGTTATGACAGGCTGGAAGAGTACAGAGCGGGAGAGAAAACCAAAATAGCATCATCTGATCTTTCTTTCATAAACCTTTCCACTCCTGCAGCGATGGACTTGAGCGGACTTTTGGCAGGGGAAGAGACACAAAAATCAAGCTGTCAGATGAAGTATTTAGTCAGGGTCTTAAACTTCGCCTCGTAAAACTTGAGCCAAAACTGGAGAAAACACAGAGAGCTCAGTAAAGACTTGATAAGAAGAATTAAGCCCTTTTCACATCGTCTGCATCCGGCATTTCTTCGTCGACGCAGCATCGTGTCCCGCATCACATATTTACACCACGACTGCCAACGCTATAAATACACACGTAATGCTCAATTACATTATTCAGTTAGGGAATTCACTGCCACCAGCCATGTGACTGAAGGCTAAATATAGTTTGTATGCCGGCCACAGGAACATCTTCCCATGTTTTTAGTACGTCTGGTAATGTGTGGTACGCCTGGAATTGTGGGCAATGCTTTTCCTGCTCTGTGCTACGTTTAGTGGTGGAAACATGGCGGCTCAACGGGGGCTGCGATGGCCCGAGCTAATGGAGCCGTCAGAGGACAGGAGACACTTGATGAAAAGGAAGTTTGAAGACCAAACCCTCAAAAGTTTGAATATTCAAAGCAACCTACTGCACAACAAGAGATGTGTGTGTGTAATCAAAAACAGAGTGGTCGTAATCAAATGACGAACACGTCGGACGGCGTTCACCGCAATCAGAGCGCAGGAGAATGTGGAAAGCCATCGTTGGGAGGATGCTAGTAACAGCGAGGATTCACTCAGTACTGAGCGCTGGCCGCAGAGTCGGCATCCGATTTTAAGCATTCAGGTTAATCCAGGAAAGTTTCCTAGTCATGATGGGATTTCCGTCAGTTACCCCTTAGAGATCACACAGTGGACGAGGACACTCGAGTCACACCTACAGTTTGTTTTCTCTGGGCCGCGCCACAGTGGGGAAAAAGTTCACTTTGTTATATTTGTGTCTGGTTTATTTAGGTTCAGTCTGCACAAACGCAAGCAAACCAAAGCCTGCTGTAAATACAACTAGCAAGGACTCCTAAGTGGTGGAGGTTTTGGGTGGTGGAAGACCTTAAATCAACTGCTTCAGAGTCCCTGCAACTTATCAAGTGGAGCATGTTCACTGTAGGTACATGCATTTTAGGCGGCACTCAGCACTCGAGCGTTTTGTTAAACAATTTTCTCAAGCACAAAGTGCAAAAATCAAAGCGTTCCATTCAGCCTGTAGCTGGTTTGTCGATACAGCAAACTGTCCTTGCGCGCCAAGAACTACACCTCCGTCCTCTTTGAGAACTAAAACCTGCACATTGCGGTGCCGTCATTTGGTTTGTCCACCTGAACGGCGTCCACCTGTTAAAACAAATCAACGACAAGAAGCACTCCAGAGCTCTCTGAACGCGTTTCAGACGTGAGCATTCCCACTCCATCGTTAACTACTGTTAACTGTTACTGTTCTTCAGGTCTGCATTATAGTGCTTATTTTTTATGCTGAATTACTTTTTTCCCCCGAGAATCTGGCGAGCGCATCTCGAGAAAACACTAAATTTAAAGTGATGCTGATGCTTCCGTTCGATTCTTTGTGGAGGAACGCAGATTTCGATTGAATGCTTAGTCGACAAAATGGTATGAGTAAAGTAAAAATGTCTTTAGTCGAGGAGCCCGAAAAGCTCATATGTGCACTCGCACTCTCTTTTAGACTATTTTCTTGTGATGGCTGTTAGGAGGTTGTTTACAGTTAAGCAGAATCATTAAAGGTCCCATATTGTAAATAGTGAGATTTTCATGACTTAAGCATCAAAACAGTCCATGGAGAAATATTTACACAATAGTCACACAGCTCTTATTCAGTAACCGTTAGGTTTCCGTATGGTTGTGATGTCACAACTACATAATATATATTTATATATGCATAAGCGTTGGAAATACACGAGAGCAAAGGGCAAAACTGCCCCTAAGAAATATAATATTGCCCCTGATATCACTAGGACAGGGGCAACAAATGCCCCCATAATTTCCTCTAATAATTATGATTATTTAATGAACTTGTCAAAAACATCGCAGCCAATATGACCCGGTCCAGTTGCCAATGTTTTGGATTTCCGCCTTGACTGCGTGTGCGCGAGGGAATTTTTTTTTTTTTTTAATGGCGCGCTCCTTGATCAGACCTGTGACTGCAAGTGTAGGAGAAATGAGGATCAGCCAACACAGTCTCCGTCACCATCTCAGGAAACACGCCATCGCCTACTGTGAAAATTATTATTATTTTGAAATTATTTAGTTCGCTTTAGCTAGCTAACGTTAGTTACTGGCTGGCCAGCGTTTCTGAGATTGAGTGAGACACGGAGAAAAGGTGATGTTGTGATCTTCGCAATAAAACATCTTTGATGTGACGTGTCGAGTCTTGGCCAATCAGCGTTAAGATGTCTACAGCGTCCCTCCAACTTTTTATCCTTTCACTCCAAGTTAAAGTTACCGGCAATACGAATGAAGGCAACGCGCCATCCAAGTTGTGTGTCGTAATATTTTTTATTTTTATTTTTTTTTAAATGGGAAGCCCCCTCCGGGGTCTGGACTTAATACAATCAAACTGCAGTTTGCGTTTTGTTCTTTGTTTTGTCTGTCCTATCTATATTTCCTCTACTAGGTAGGTACAACGTGATTAAGGTAACAAACAAAACAAAACAAAAATCAATAAATATAATTTTGAATTATAAAAAAAGAAAAGAAAAAAGTTATAACTGTTAATATTTGTTTAAATAAATTGTAATAACAATAAATAACCACAAAGAAATAAGAATACAATTGAATAGGATTGTCTGATTTATGTTTTCTGTTCAAAGAATCTAATAAAAACACTTTGAATCTGTAGACTACTGCCTAATAGTCTTATTATTGCCATTTGATGACAATTGCTCATATACTGTAAGCCTAAATAAGTATATTAATTATTTTGAACAAAGGTTAAATGTTATTTCACAAGTTTCAAAAAGCCCCCCCAATTATTTTAAAAATGCCCCTGGATTTCAGTCGGTGGGGGCAAAGATTGGCCCCTAAACAATATGTAAATGTCCTACCCTGACATACATATAGACCACTTCACGGTCTTCAATGTACGCATTCTAAATGGGTCCACTTTCCAGTGCATGTGAATGATATCACCTGACAGGAAATAAAAAGGAACCTAAACTGTTGCCTAGCAACGCAATTCCACACTTAAACGGAGCGTTTCAGATGGAAGGTGAATACAGGTGCCATCAGACAGATGGAAGGAGAAAAATAAAGAGGTTTCTTTGAACATTAAAGCATGTAAACATCTTCGAGGAGACAACTTAAATAGAAACTTGGAAATGAGCATGAAATGTCCCCTTTAATTGGCTTCCTCTATGGTGAACTGTGTACCACAAGCTGACTTCGTATCAGGAATCCTGCGGGACCCGTAGGAATCTTGCAGTGTATTTCCCACCGTGTCTTCAGGATGGGAAACGGATAACAAGGCCAAGGCTGGGGAGAAAACATCCGAAAGCTTGGGAGGCCTTAATGTATAGCTAATGTATGTTTAAGCTTCATCGTCCCACGCCATTGTGCAGTTTTGTAAATGTTTCAGCACAAGGTCAACATTAAACAGTCTTTGCTCAACATAATTTAGGAGCCAAGGACGTTTGGTTTAAAAACACGGGAGAGCGCAATGTTTGGCGCCATAATGAGATTCGGAGGACGATGACCGTTTGCGTTTTGCTTTACATGTTTTTTCAAACGATACCCGGCGTCGGAGAAAATTATATTTGGCTCAACGACACAATGAGTTTTGATCACAGGCCACGTGAGCACATTTCAAAACCAGTGCAACGGATTAGAGATTATTTTCCATATGGATAAGTAACAGTGTCAGAGAAAGACCCAGACGAATAGGATTACAAGCGGACATTTAACTGGAACAGTAGTACTGGGAGACTTAACTGAAGCAGAGTTGGGGGAGTCTAGTGGCCTTTACCACACCTACGCGGTGCTGTGATGCAGTTTATAAACCCACCTTAAAACTAAGACCCCGTACATTTGATGCATAAACTTATCGATATCAGCTTGTTATAGTCTTCAAATAACAAATGCTAAAGTTATATTGGCTGAAACTTTGGAGAGGGCACAAACAAGCAATGGGACAGGATTTCTGCAATACTTTTTTTCATAACATCAAAATAAAAAAAGTGAATTTCTTTAATATTTTATGAAAAGGGTGTGTTTTTAAGTACGCAGAAATATCCTTTTTGTGATATTTCTGCTTTCAAAAATCGACAGTCTTCCTTTAAACCCAAACAACCACAAAAAACCTTTACTTTCCAACATGGCGACCAGTTTAATTAAAAAAAGACTGTATGGCACTCACAATTCTTGCTGCAACCCGCAGGGTCCAAACTCCCAGAGGCCATAACAGCATATGACGATAACACAGAAAGCGTTGGCCGAGGTTAAACTTATTGATCAATCCTTGAACATTTGTCCCCAGTCGCCTCGTTCTCTTCCTCTCACACCCTCGATCAACAAGGGAGGGAGGGGGTGGAATAAATAAATCTGAGCATATTGCACATTTAAGGCGTTAATCAATACTTTGAGAGTGGCACTCCTTGTCCAAACACTTGCGCGACTGCATGTTAACTGGCTGTTTACATCCGCAATGGCTGTAAACACAGGAGCCTGCAGGCCATGTAATGAGAGTAACAGTGGGCAGAGGAACGTTTGGGACCCGGGAACAGAACTCTAGGAGGGGCCTGATGCTTTTCACATGGCGTCTTGGGAGGATCGGGCATCAGACAGAATCGTCTCCACGGTGGATCCGGCAGCAGGGAAAAAGCGGTCCACAAAGACTTCATTGAGCTTGAGCACGCATCATGAGGGGCGCCAACACACTGCGGACCGCCTCATGTATGACCAGCAGAAGGAAACACGCTCTAATGTGCATTTTGGCTTTGTCTGTTAGAAGCCTGGTGGGGAGACCAAAAAAACTGTTCACAAGACACCAAAAGTGTGCTGCTTGTGTGAGAGACAGGCTATTTATAGGCTTCCTCCAGTGAGGGAGACCTCATGTTTGGGATCAGCTCCTCACACGGGTGAGGGGAGGGAGGAAGAAGAAGAGGGAGGTTTCTATCGACACAGAGTGACCCAAAGTCGAGAGTGACTGTAACGGTGCACTTCCCGCCGTCATTTGGTGCCACTATGGTGCCAAGTTGGAGCCATGATGCAGAAACAGCGCGAAGTCCAAACACGCTCCGGAACCGCCCATAAATCACTCGGCAACCTGCGCAGACACTCCTTAGGAGGCCCGGCACACCTAGTTTCACACAGAGCTTTCTCCAGCCAAGCAAAGCGGCTTTATCTAGAGCGAATATTTGAATGTGGCTTGCTCTACAATGATGCAAATGGAACGTTGATGAGTTTTACGATCTCAATTGGCATCAGTGTTACTGTCTACTATTGAATGCTGGAGGGCAGCTCTGACATGAATGGGGGGTGGTAAATGACATGAGGGTGTAAAATATCAGCGACACACACACACACACACACACACACACACACACACACAAATCAAGCAAGCAGCATCTCCAGTGATGCAACAGGCGACAACAACAACAAAATACTTATTCTGGTAATCACGCCACAACGCAAGCAGCCACAAACATCAGCAAACTTCTGTTACACATTTAAAGTGGCACAGGATTTGTGCTTCCCTCATGATAATTACTTTAAACTTAAGGGGGAGGGTGGTGGTACTTGCTGTGATGCACACAAGCACATACATCTACAGTACACTTGTCTATAGTACCGTTTCTGTTTCGTTTGTATCCGTTTGTCTGTGCACTTTATAATTCTACTGTAAACGTAATATGTTTCTATTTCTGCACTGTGTTGATTGTTGTTGTTTGTCTAACGTTTGCACCACCCGCCAAGACAAATTCCTCGGATGTGTAACATACCTGGCAAATAAATAAATGGTTCTGGCAATAACACACAAAAAAGGTGGAGTTTTCATTTCAAAAAAGGTAAAACTGCCAAGTTACAGATTGGCTCACAGAAGAAATAACCACCGTGGCCATACTGCAGCAGTAACATCTTTACATTGTCATTCATATGGAACAGGCGGAGGACATGGGAGAGTTTCTCTCTCCCATGTCCTCCGCCTTCGTCACTGCTCGTGTAAAGAGGACGTAACCCCAGAACACAAGGAGCTAGCATGTGTGTGTATTGGTTACATGCGAGGCCCATGTGTTCATGCGGCAGAGTCTAGAGGTGTTGAGGCGACCGCACGCGACTCAACACTCGCGAGTCGTGACCAGCGGATACGTTATTTAGCATACATGAAGACCTATTTCTTTGGCGGTATGAAATGAGATTTGAAAAAAAAAAAGACACAACAAACACAACATTGGCGTCCATCAGTGGAGAAACTCACATCCTCGAACAGAGATCCAACGTTGGCTGTCACCAGCAGTATTCCTGTCCCTTGCGCTGCTGTCAGCTTCCCTGCCATAATGCTCTCTCGCAGGTGGGTCGGGGGGACCTGGAACAGGGGGGACGTTGCGGGTAAGGAGCGTGGGGGGGGAGGACAAACAAACAAAACCAAAAACCGATGCCGGAGAATGTCTCGCGAAAGTGGTTACAACACTGGGTATTTGCTACTGAAGCCGGGGTTGAGGCGGCTCGGCTGGAGCATATTTTTTTGCATCTGCGAGGAGTTGCTTTTGCAGTAGACGGTCCGTTGGCGGCGGGTTAGCGTGCGGCTTCGCGTGCTACTTTTTCGCTTTCAGAGCCATCGCAAAAGTTCCCGTTTAAATCCACGGCGAGTGTCCGGGGCTCTGGCTCATTCCAGCGACGAGTGTTTCCCCCCCTCAGCTTTAGTGCAGCGTTAAAAGTCTCCCTCCGAAAGCAGGACTCTCTGCCAGGACCATTGCCTTCGCCGTCGAGAGAGGATAGGCTGGAGTCCTCCGCTGGTCTGACGTCACAGTGCCAATGGAAACACGGGGCTGTCTTAAAGGGCCAGTAAACACCGCGGCGTCCATTATCGGACACAACCATGGTGAACGTTTGCAACCAACTTTTTTTTAATGTAAGCTATTTCCACGTTTTATGCTATTATATTTGCTACAGAGAAAACTACATGTGTATGGCATGAACTGTTGGAGTACTTGAATGAAAACATTGCAAGGTTGAATCTTTTTTTCAGCTTCAAGGTTCAGAGACATCGCCTCTACCACAATATGCAGCTTCCTTGTCAGCACACAGTTGAATGCGTGAATGCTACTGATGCACATGTCTGTGAGAATGCCACAGGCTCAATTCCCATAACAGAACACGTACACAGGTAACTGGCCAGGTGTTTCTTAAAAAAAAAAAAGGTACATTTACTGTTGTTTATTCAAGTCGATCGCTTTTCATTTTGCGCTTGACCTAGTTGACTATGACAATAAAATCAAATTTAGGGCTCTCCTCGAACCAAATACATTTTTTATCGACCAACACTAATACGATTTTGTTGACTTAATTGGTTAGTTGATTTAATCGACAGTTCCTCCACAAAGAAGCACCACTTTATGATGTTGTGCTTACCAAATATGTTGTTTAGCATGAAAAAAGGACTAACAGATTAAAGAAATCATAGTCGACGCAGACCAAATCGACTGATAAGTCGACTAATCGCCTAAAATGGGGTATCGTACGTACTGGCTCAAACACCCACACCTTCACATAAGACAAATAACCTTTTAAATACTTCATGCAAAGTGGTGGATGTGGATACTACTACTTTTACCTTCAAAGCTGCGCTGAGTGGTTTTTGAACACCAGGGAGAAGAAAGACAAACTACTTATTACTGACACATTCACCAAAAACAAAGAAATGTGGACATATCTCTGTGGTGTATGGTCAAATGTCCGCTGGCATTTTATAGCACTGTGGTCTCTTTAACTCGTCAGATGCTACACTTTCTTCATAGGTCACATCACACCAGAAAAGTTATGTAATGTCACTTAGCTTACAGGGTAATTGCACGTTACTTTAAGTACCGTAAACCATAGCTGCTTTTGTTTGTATAGCCAAAACTTTAAGGTGAAATGTGAACGTTGTCTTTAATGCATTAAAATCTGCATTCAAAATGTGTACACCCAATCTTCAATCAGAAGGTTTACTGTTTGGGCTTTGGCGGGAAGACGTTGGAAAATTTCACATTAGAAGACTAATCAGTGTGCATGACTGGATTCTGCCAAGAGTGCTCAGAGACACAGCCAAGCCTGTGAGTAATGGATTATTGTGAATGGGAATAGATTGCCTTTTTTCCCCTGGCTTTTCCAAAACCTGTTTGTTGACAACAGCATTAGCTCACCTCTTTACTGACACAAGACTCAGGACTGAGCTTGAAAAACAACCTTTGAGCACTGGCTTAGGCCAAAGAGTACACCCGATTCCAGTGAGCAGAGGTCACGTTGATTTTGCACTAGAAAATATGCGTACACTATAGGGTGAGGTAATATTTTTGTTGGTCAACCCCGGAAATTAGCGTCAGACTGTTCCCATCGACAAAAAAATCCAATGGGAACGCATTCGGCAGAAGTAAAAAGCTAATTATGAACTTATTGTAAGTCGCTTTGGATAAAAGCGTCAGCTAAATGAAATATAATGTAATGTAATTAGCAACCGTCTTTTTTAAGACTGACCAACTGTGTATGTGTGGCTATGAGTGTGTGTATGGGGGGGCGGGGTACGCACGGTCACGGCTCGCTAAGAGTCCTTGTTTTGAACAGAGCTGAGAGATTAGCGCCAAAACGAGAGTGCTCACTCACAGCTGTGTCTGGCATGGTGAAAGTGTGTGGTGTGTGTGTGTGTGTGTGTGTGTGTGTGTGTGTGTGTGTGTGTGTGTGTGTGTGTGTGTGTGTGTGTGTGTGTGTTCCGCCCTTGAAAACAATTGAAAGTAGATAATATCTCTTTAGCAGATTGTTATACTCATCCCTATAACAGTAAACCTAGCACCATTAGAGCTATATAAACTACTGGAACATTCTTAGTCCTGACTGACTTGTGTTTATCATGAAGGTAACATTTTGTCACCGTATATGCTTACATTAAGTCATGCTGGGTTCGGAGGACTGGGAGTTAATAGCTTTTGCTTGGTAGGAGGCCCGAAGATGACAAAGCTAAAAGCATTAGCGGTGTCTATGATAGGCAGAAGAAGATGAAGGACGAGGGAGAAAATAGGGAGCGAGGGGAGGAAGATGAAGTCCAGCAGGAAATAACACATGAGCCTAGTCTTTAGAACATTTTTGGGAAATAGGCAACCAGAGTAAAATTGTTGTACTCTAGTGAGGTAACCTAGGGTGACCAGACGTCCTCTTTTTCCCGGACATGTCCTCTTTTCAAGACCTAAAAAAAGCGTCCGGCAGGGATTCCAAAAACGTCCGGGATTTTGCGACGTCGGGGAAAATAGTTATTACCCCTTACAAGTTTTGGAAATGGTACGTCCGGGAAAATAGTTATTACCCCCTTACAAGTTTTGGAAATGGTATCTCCCTCACGTTCCACCTTCTTGCGCAAGCTCTGACTGTAGAGAGAACTGTCATTGGTCGACCGATCTCAACGTAAATGTAAGTTCACAGCATGCTACACACTACTGCTACCCCCCCGCGACAAAGTGGCCTCCTCCTCTCTCCTCCTCCTCCTCCCCCCCCCCCCCCCCCCCCCCCCCCCCCCCCGGAACGAAGTGTCCTCTTTTTCACAAACTCAAATCTGGTCACCCTAGGTAACCACTACCTGGGCCGTCAGGGCCAGCTAAGCCTTCTTTGCTGGCCTAAACAGAATCACAAAGTTATAGCTATTTTATAAAAAAATTATATTCACAAATACACTACATGTATTATAATATTTTGTTTCCTATTAGCTTATTTTCTCATTGCACAGCTCCTGTCTTCCTCTGTTGCTCTGCTTCCAGCCTGCAGCGCTGCTTCTAGTGCAGGCTTTTTTCCAATCAGATTTCACCTCTATGTCTTTATGGAAGAAGAGCGGCCCCAGGCCTTCTAGCTGGCCTTTGCAGATTAAAGTACATGGGGACGTTGTCGTGATTGTCATAGACTTCAACCAATCAGATCTTTAGTTTGACAAGCTGGGCGTATTCTTTGACGTGCCAGGGCCTGCAAGGTGGCCTGGAAGTACGTCAGCATTAACATGCGCTGTGATTGGTCAGTAGGCCAGCATGACTTTAGTCAACAGAAAGCTACCTAGCTGCTAGCCCTTAGAAATCTGCGACCGCAGATCCGCGGTATACGATGTTTACGTTTTGAAAATGTTAATTTCTTCGCGATAATTCTGCACAAAAATAAAATTCTCAAAGATTCTGTAGAATTTCCGCTTCCGCTGCCTTCTTCTCGCGATATCCTAGGAGATTCACAGCGAGATCTGAGCACCTAAATGTTTCGGATGACGCATCCAGAGCTTCACTGGGAGTCAGAAGAGAAGATGCCCAGCTAAGAGTCTACCCTGAGCAAAGCTATTTTGGAGTGAATGGAGGAGCTTCAGCGCCCTGATGATTTGATGCCTGCGATGACGAGGACAACGGCAATAAAAGGGATCCATTTGGGATGGGTAAGTCTATTTACTGAACTTTGCAATAGCATATTTACGTGAGTAAATAGCTGTAGCTAACAGAGAGCTAGCGGTAGCTAACGGGAGAGATAGCTGTCGTCTTACGTGACTAAGACTGAACGGTGCAAATCAACTTCTGTCCCTAACACCGTTAACTTTCTTTCAGTGAACTTAGTACCACTAGTACTGTTGGATCTCAGTTACGTTTTTGTAAGACTGTAACTATCTTAATTTGTTAACGTTAGCTTAGCTTAGCAACGTTAGCACGTAACTCGTGCCGGATGTCGTCTTACGTGTCTAAGACTGAACGGTGCAAATCAAATATTGTCACTATATACTGACTAGTAGTGAATTTATTTTACAGAGAGGATTCACAGCTGCCAGGTCCATTGGACAACATGCAGCCTCCCAGTCTGTCTCTGCCTGCCAACAGCTCACCACCGCCGGCCGGCCACAACGGCAGCCACAGAGCACATCCCCACCATATAATAATACATTTGGTTTTAGACATTTATTTACATGTATCTTCCATTTTATTCATATATTCCACTGCTTTTGTGAACCTAAGACCTTTGGTAAAACAATTTCTAGCACCAAAACTGTTCTTCCACATGAGTAAAGCTATCTTTTCACAAGAGATATGAAGAATTAAAAAAATCGAGTGTCAATTTTTCAGCTTTAGGGCCATATTATCACTTTACACTTGTGTCTTAGGACAATGGTGCCTCATAGTGCATCCCCTTAGGAGACGATGCACTACCTTTTATGCTCCACAGTATTTATAGTCATCTGGAAACCACTGCCAGTTCTGTTAGGATCATGTTTTTTGACTTTTCTAGTGCTTTTAATACAATTCAACCACACCTTTTAGCTATAAAACGTATGACTTTTAAACTACACAATACAACTATTGCGTGGGTTTTGGATTACCTTTTATCTCGACACAGTTTGTCAGGCTTGATAAAAAAAATTCTGACACTATTTTAACTAAAACTGGAGCACCATAAGGAACAGTTTTATCCCCCTTTTTATTCTCACTTTATACAGCTGACTATAGGCAGAGCCATGTGTCCTGTAACATTCAAAACTTTTCAGATGACACTGCTCTGGTTGGTCTACTTACCCGAGGCAATGACCTGGCCTATAAACTGAAGGTTGAATCTTTTGTCAGCTGGTGTGATGACAATTTCTTAAAACTAAATATTGGAAAGACCAAAGAGTTGGTCATTGATTTCAGAAGGAAGAAGGAGGAGGTCTCCGCTGTGATAATTGCAGGCCAGCAGATAAAAATTGTCCAGTCATATAAATATCTTGGGGTTCATCTGGACAGTAAATTGAACTGAAAAAAGAACACAGATGCTGTATTTAAAAAGACTCAGTCAAGACTTTTCTTCTTGAGGAAGCTTAGATCCTTTGACATAAAGCAGAAAGCTTCTTTATGTGTTTCATCAGGTGATCTTAGCTAGTGTCCTATTTTAAGCTGTGCTCTGATGGGGGTGCGGCATTACTGCGGATGATAAAAACAGGATCAACAAAATGATCAGAAAGGCCGGCTCAGTGATTGGCCTTCCCCCGGACTCATTAGAGGTCACTTTGGAAAAGAGATCAAGGGCCAAGTTAAAAACAATTGTTTCTTTTGAAGGCCATCCACTACACTACACTACATTGCTCTGATAATTGTCTCTGTCATTTGAATGTGTTTTTAAAGGACTCAGAAGTTCATTCAGTGAGCGATTCAGGATGCCAAAGTGTTCTACTGAACGACTCAGAAGGTCTTTTGTACCAGCAGCAGTTTGATTTTTTAATGAACACCTTTAGTTTGGGTTTTTAGATTTAGTATCTTTTCTGATGTTGGTCATGTGTCTTGTTTCGTATGGCTTCTGTCTTGTTTCGTTTGGCATTTTTTGGTGTTTGTTCTTTGTAATTTGTCTCTTGTCTGCTGTGCACTGTGAACTTTGTCTGTTGTTGTCTATTTGAGTCAGACTTTTGGTGACAAATGAGTTTCCCCACTGGGGATTAATAAAGTTGTTCTAATCTAATTATATAGAGAGCTGAGATTGTTCTGCAATTTTGATGTAAAACACATGGGTATCTATCATATGCAAGTGCCTTTAAAAAGGTGAATTCAAGAAATTGTGTAAAATCGAGAAAATGACCACCGACTCCAGAGGGCTAACAGAACTCAGTAGTAAGAAGAGTTCAGGCTGAAACATACGAGAAGTTATGACATTTTTAGTTTTTTGCTTGGTGTAGTTTTTGTAACACTCAATGGCTGAAGGAGGAGGAGAAACAGACTTGGTGGCGGATTTACTGACAATGCTTTTCTCACGGAATGTTATGGACATGTTTGGTGGTGACGATCCTCACTATGGCCATCGAGAAGGACCTGTTACTAGAACTGAAGCGCATCGATAAACTGTACAACCGCGTCATTGAACTTTTTGTTAACAAAGAGAGGCGGAGTGACTTTGTCTTTAAGTGAACAGCATGTGGTGAGTGAACTGCATTTTGTGTTTTTACATCTGCAGTAGCGTTGTGTTAATGTGTCTATGGTGTTGTTTTTATTATATAGTAAATATCATTCCTTCTGAACGTGGCTCGTGCTCTTGAGTGTGCAGTGTTTTAGTGCCGCAGTTTTGTTGGATTGTTTTGTCATGTTTTGTTATGACTAAATGTGACTGGTTCTTGTGAATTTCTTCTTGTTGTGGACTACATGCATTGTCCGTTAATGGCGCAGTGTCCCGTCATGCGCGTATTTATGTAAACAATATCAGACGGCACAGAAGGCCCAGGTAGAAAATGCACAGCCCGCCACTGCCACTGACATGCTAGCCAGCCAGGAGATGCTCAGACTACTCAGTCACAATAAGACTGAGCTTTATTTTCTTCTAGTTTCTCTGTACCTAGGCTGTCTAGAGAATATTGAGACCTTTCTCATTTCTCTACGATAAACATTTAGCCATAGCCAACCGGCAATTAGCTTAGCTTAGCTAGAAGCAGGGGGAAAACAGTGAGTCTAAAAGATAACAAAATTGGTCTGCACTTCCAAATTTCACATTACCGTACAAAAGTCTGTACAAAATATCATGTTGTCAGGGGGGTTATGTGAGTCACTGCTCTCAGCCACGAAATAGACTACAACATGTAACCCCCTATACTAAAACGGCAGTTTGTTGTGGACACATTTCTGTTTGATGATGGATGAAATTTAATTTTGAATTGATGAGTTGGAGGTGATTTTTTTCAATCTGCCTCCAGTCTTTGCTCTATGCTAAGCTAAACGTCTCCCGGCTTGAGCTTCATGATTATCGCACATGAGAGTTGAAGCCTATTGGTCTCCTCATCGAACCTTCGGTAAGAGAGTGAATAAGCATATTTCCCAGAAACGCCAATGTATCCCAGTTGTCCTCTCGGACAGTGGGATTCTGTTAGTTTCTGCTAACGCTTGCATGCTGGCACTTTTTTTTTTCTTCGTCTTATCAAACAGCTTTAAGAGAAAGCAAGTGGAAATGGCCCTAAAAATAACAGGATAAATATGTGTGGAGCGCTGTGTGTACACAGATAACAACTCAGGTAATGTGTTTCATGAGGGTCAGTAAATACTACACTGTAAACTCTAGGCAGTATATCTCACAGGGGGGGACGTAAGGAGGGGGTAATGAACATTGTGTGTCTGTGTGTGTGTGTGTGTCTGCTGCTGATAAAGAAGTTATATGCACTGGCCAGAAGCTCCTCCCTTTGCACTCTGGGTAATGGAAAAAAATTATGTTGGAATTCCAGACTGCCAGCAAATATGTGCACTTTGACCCCGATCCCTCTACTGCTTAGAATCTAAAAATAGGCAAACCTGGAAATAATCATGCTTTCTCATGCCTCCAAAGAAGCAGAGATTCAGCCATGTAATGATGCATTTTGACTCTCTCGACATGAAGTTTTATTTCCAGCCGCTCTCAGGAATCAGTCATGTAGACCCGATGTATCCCAAGAGAGACAGCTTTGGCATCATGGGAATTTAGCACAAGAATACGGTTTCATTCGTGGAAGGGAGATCTTGTTTGTGTGTGGATGAAGTTTTATCTTTGAGTCATTCAGGGACAATTCATGTCCCTCTGACATATTTCCATGTCATTTGAATAGAAGGTTTGCCTAGAGTGCTTACAGATTGTTTGAGCAAAACTATTATACGTTTCCTTTTGCGAACCAGGATTTGTGTTACCTGAGGATTCAGTTCATTTGCTGAAAGAAAGCCATACATGCAGAATTATGTTCATTCAACCCCTCAGAAGATTCACACAAGTGTGTGAAGACATCCAAACTTCCAGTGTAGACTTAGTTCTTGATTTTTCACTCAGGGAACGTGTAGTGTGGATCTTATCCTTCGAATTAAAACTAGGTAATCAAACTACTTTTGTGTGAAAAACACATCAGAGACGATTCCAAGCAGAGTATCCATTATTTGTCTTAACTTTATCTAGAGGGAGTCTTTTAGCTTTCTTAAGTTTAAAAATGTTTGATACACCTTAGTTTGCCCCTTTCGTACCTTCAAACCAGAAAAAAATACTGATGTTTTGGCCACTTGGAAACAGCTGAAACAAGCTCTAAACATAACATTGACATAACACTTTTTAAGCTGATACGCAGACTTGTTAGCTGTTAGTTGCTTATTTACACATCCAGTAGTTACGCAACGCTATCATTCATTTGGAGTCGTGTTTCTGGCCCTTTTAAGTCCAATATTGACTTTCTTTTACCTCTGTTTTTGGTCTCTACCATCTCCTAAGGTAAATATCAGTCCCTTTGGCTGCTAGATGCTCCACTGTGTTCACCAGTGAGTCGCTAACTGCGGAGCAGGTAGGTAGGCCTATGTGTACAGCAGGTTTTTCAGAGCTATTAAAGCTCTGGAAAACCCAGGGGAGCTGCACCTTCAGGTGATAATTGTCTCTAGGTTCATCACAAGCAACCTCTTTCACATTGTCACATTGTCATTTGATACATTGCTATCATAGAATATTGATTATAGACGCTTCAAGGTTGTTAAAATAAATGAATAATTTTTTTTTAAGTATCCAGAAACTCAAGGTCTACTGGATGTTTTCCGCCATTACCAAGTGCATTTTGTCGGTCTAGATCAGTGAAGGGAGTTTGCTGGAGGTGGCTTGGTCGTCATCATCATGTGACTTAAGTATGAATCTCCAGAAAGCTACATCATTTTTACACAGGGTGAAATATTCAAAACTGTTGTTGTGGCCACATCATTCCATCAAATGGAAACGTGCTACACACTTTATGTATAGTTCTTACGTAAGATTTCCCCCAGATTTTGACACGTGGTATCTTTTATTCAAAATAAAGTTATATAATTAGTAAATGCACGTCAATATTATGGAGAAAACATATATTGTTCCCCACCACAAAAACCCAAACTCAAGAAGTGACCATGCAGGACCTCAATAAACTTAGGGCTTCAGTTAACCCTGTCATAGTGTTTCAGTTGGGTCAGTTCACAAAGTTAGCCCTTTCTGCCTGGACTGTAGCCTTAAATCTCTGGCATATTTCTCCACTTCTCTCTGTTGGCCAGAGTGGATCCCACTGCGAGGAAGCCTATTTTGGAGCTCCCACTGGGTGCTTTATAATATCATCCCATACTAATTTATCCTCCCTTACCAATTAATTTGGAGCACATTATATTACTGGGACAAAGGTCAGTTATTTTCTGAAAGAGGCTGCTGATGGCCTAAATAATTTTCAGTTCAAGGGGGGCTGTCCCTGCTTCAACTCATTGCTCTGACTATTTTCAGAACATTCATTATGAATTATGTAACTTGATACTTTGAACTAAAAGAACAAAATAAAGAAGCCGTGAAAAGTTTAACAGGCTTGTTGCACAACAGGTTGAACATGATTTTTTAGCTACTTGAGGGCTGTGGAAACAGACTGTAAGCACAATAACTGGCATATATCAGCTTTTAAAAGGATATGACAAATGTATTCGTAAACAGTTGGTTATTACACAGAGACAGAGCGAAGTGTTAGCATTTTGTTAGCACTACCTGATGAACATCGGGGGCGACTGTGAGCAGGGTCGTCCAGGGTCGTCCGCTCGTCCAAGTTGATGTAGCCTTGGGCAAGACACTTAACCCCAAATTGCTCCCATAGCTGGCACAGCTACCAGGTTAGTCCTGATGAGCAGGTGGCACCTTGCATGGTAGCCCCTGTCATCAATGTATGAATGAGTGTGAATGGGTGAATGATGAAGTAGTGTTAAAACGCTTTGAGTGGTCGGAAGACTAGAAAAGTAGTACAGTCAATTTACCATGAATGTAAATCCGGTGTTCACTCTCCCTTTTCTCTCTGTTTTGGTCTCCTCCAACTCCTGAGGGAAATACCTTACTCTTTAGAAGCTAAATGCTCTACTATGTTCACCAGCTAGTTGCTCTTTGTATCTTTTGGTGCTGGTGCCGAACAGGTAGCATAGACTAGGTCTCTTAGAGCCATTTCATTATTGTAGATCTAAAGCTTCATTTGTCAATATTTTCATATTAACATGGCTACAATTGTAACGTGCAAAGTGAGTAAAATGTCATAGTGACGAACACATACAGTTCCAGACAACTCTACGGATTGTTTTATCATCTTTCAGTTTATTGTTATGGTTTTATAGCCCGCAACTTTAATGTTTGGATAAACCCAAAGTACACTAGCACCACAGCACCAAGTGTCAGGCGAACAACGTTAGCAGCAACTACCTTGTGAACATAGTCAAGCAACTAGCAGACCTATATTTCCTTCCGGTTTTGGCGGAGACCAAAACACAGCTAACTAGAAAGATTCAAGATGTTTTTACTGTTATATACACGGATAACAGACAGTTATTCTATATAATGAAAAGCTTATTTTGCTGGGTCCTCCTACCACAATGTGATTGGATAACAACAATTAGAATAAACTTAAGTTAAAAAATAAATAAAAATAAGGCACAACATATAAAAGATACAACAGTATTGCACAAAAATATGATCTCAGGATACTCTGCCTTGATTTTAATCCAGAACACCGGCAGAGTTAAAACAGACTTTGATGTTTCATTTTTGGGGTAATGTTTCACGTAAACTCTGTGTTAACCTCTGTGTGTAACCTTATGTGTCAAGAGGTTCCGTCTGAGGTTACACACAGACTGATGTATCCGGTCATTTTTCAAAATAAAACATCTTTCCGACCTTGATTTTCTTTTCTGAAATTTTGTTCATTCATTCTTTTTTGCGGCCTCGTGGTTGGGGACCGCTGTTCTAAAACACACTTCATTTAAACTAGAAAATAAGTGGCGATGAATACAGGCCATAAGCTTGAAGTTGTTGCATAAAACATTTCTCGCAACCACAAGAGGTCCTTGAACATGCAGCCATAGTATCAGCCAGCCACCCAAAATAGTATTTAGTTTGCTGCTGCAGAATGCAAGATTAACCGTGGACAGACACAGAGGTGCACGCTCACTCACAGACGCAAGCACACTGATTGATTTAAGGTAGTATGTCAATGTCGTGTTTACAGCTTGCGCACAATGGGTGCTAAAAACAATGATTGTATCTTTAAATGAACTATCTTTGGACAAAACCCTTTCTCTACTGCTTAACTCCCACTTTTCCTGTCTTTATCCTTCTGGGGTTGTGTATTAAGCGGCTGACCTTTGAATTCAAGCTTATTTCACCATTGACACCTCTTCTCTCCCACATTTGCATTTAAAATCTTTACTGCCATTTATTTCCCAAATCAAATGATTTCACACCGATATCTGAGTCGTTAGACGCAAATCTGTCAATCCTCACAACCATGATCTGCCTTTACAGGATAATACTGTCATCTAGAGGGGAGTTACTTTCGCCAACACAAAGTCCCATCAAAGGACTTACTTTTACTGATTTGCAAAACTCAGTGAGTGACGATATCTTCAACGACAAAGCAGCTTTGTATCAAAGGCTGGGCATGTTTTTTTTTTCCAGTTAAATTAGGGTTTACTCAGAAATAGTTGTGCGTCACGGGCCGGCCCCCAAAGCCATTCACCCAACCAAAAACAACAGCCATTTCAGCAACAGCAGCCCGTCCAAAACACAGAGGAGTTTGCCCTGCTCAGGGCCAAGATCACCGCTCCCACTCAGTGCTCCATTCATTCAAACCATAACTGGCAATATGTCAAGCCAACGACCCCGAGATTCAGACTCGCTGTACTAAATATAAACCGAGGGGAATTAGGGCCCTTTTTTTTCTTCTTTTTTTTTCGTTTGCTGCTTGTCAAACACAAAGCTCCTGAAGGTGCTGAAAACAGGCCTGTGTGTATCTAGGAAACGGCTGCTGCCAAAATGGGAAACAAACTGCGCTCTGTGCTGCTCTCCAGAGCCTTATGTAAATGTCCCAGCAGAGCGGGGCTTAATTGACATCAACTTGTGGCCACGGCCAGACTGAAAATGATGAAATTGTTCCATCTTGTGACCAACAGATGTTTGCTTTCAGGATCATAACTGAGCTTCCTTGTCTGCTCTGTTTACATAGGATCTGGCAGTCAAGTTACTATTTACCGGAAATTAACATTTCTTTGGAACAAACAAAGTGGTTAAACAACCCAACTAAAGTTGACTGTATGCCGCTGCTTTATCAGACTCAAATCCAAAGAGGCATCTAAAGTGATTAAATCCTTTTTTTATACAGAAAAAGGGGGACATGATGATAACAGAGGACAGACACACTAAGCTAAGGAATACAATATATTACACTTGCATTCATGTTTTCTTCCAGGAGATGGCAGTAGAGATCAATGCTGTCAGAACATGTCATCGATCTACCTCCAAAATCTGCATCCTGCACACAGTGAAAGATGATGGGGGAAAATAAATGGATCAGTCTTGGCGGTACCTGTAACAGAGCAATATGACACCTGAGCTATTAGAGGGCCCTTCATATCCTGTTGGATAGCAGGATGTTTGTATCAAAACAGACAAAACAGGCTTGTCTGGCCGCTCTTTTGTTTCCATCTCTGTGTTCTGGTGCAAGTTTGAGGTCTGAGGAATTTATTAATTCTAGTGTCAGGTTTCTTTTTTTGTAAACATAAATACCTGAAACATGGTATAACATGTTCCAGTTAATCATTGAAGAGCGTCACAATACGAATAGAACAAATATAAAAGGTAGCTCATACCACAAACGACACCTTTTTACAATATATTATCTGGAATATTTCATTCCAATTACATTGTGCTCTTTATACAAATTAGAATTTGAGACCAGACTTCATAGATAATCCTTTTGTGTTAAACCTTATGATCAGAAATTGAAAACCGAAACAGAAGCATGTCCATCATTACTTTGAAATTTGTCTGACTATTGGAGTGAACATTGTATGGGAATACTCTTCTCATACAATGCTAATATTCCATGTTTTGATATATCCGTTAGGGAAACCTTTTTCCAAATAAACACAGCTAAGGAAGCTTGTTTATTAACATCTGTGTATCATTTTATGGTTTGTAAATGTGCTCACTGCATTTTCTGACTGCCCGGCATTTTCCACTTTTCCATATACTTCAACTTCACCAATATTTGAATTAAGATCCCTTTCCCTGATCTTTATAACTACACAGATAACATTCTGAGGCTGAGTGTGCTCTCCAAGGCACATACAAAAAGGATCATATTTTGTTTTCTTTTTCACAACTGTATTTGCTTTATACAAATCACTGACTTTTCTTTTCCAACCACAACTTTCATGGAGTACTTTATTTTTCTCAGTTTAAATAAATGGTTCATTCCAAATATCCTCGCTTACACTGAAAGTTCCAACAAACAACGAAGCATCTTAAAACCCTTTAAAAATATGTATTAAGTCTTGTTCGCAGTGGCACCCCTGAGCCTCCTCAACCTTTTATTTGAGTACCTCTCACTGGCTGATCATGTTTTTTTGGTGCAATTGCTAAAACATAATGTTGTTCAACTGTAAGGCCCTCTTTGCCGTAACTCTACACACAACAATAAAAAATATATACACAAAATACAACAATATCTTACACCTCTAACAAAGGCTAACACACATTCAGCTCGTTCCACAAGCCAACTACACACTGATGTGATGCTGAGCATTAAACACTATAATCTAGAGGCCGTGGTATTCTCAATACTCTTCCCAGTATCAGACACAACTTCTTCCTCTGACTCTCTCTCCAAAATTGAGCCTCCGTTGTTGCGCACACCAACGCGCAAACCTGAATCCAGTCCTGATCTGATGGCTTGCAGGGTGTTTTCAAAGGTGCATTCTGGATGCGGCAGTGTTTCGTCAACAACACACAAGCACTTTTAGTTTTACTAATGTTTCCATTGTGTTTTAGAATGTCAGTGTTACCTGTGAGACACCACTTGGTGGGAGTGTTGCGCTTCGTCTGCCTCTGTTCATTGGCTACTCAAGGACCTTTTAGGTTGAAGACACCCATTGAATCGAATGCTACTCTGCCAGTTTGTATTGTTTGGGCACTTTTGTCAATCTAGGGTCGTCTGACCGGGTGGTCCTATACGGTGAAGGCAAGATGCACCATCGTGTGATTGAGTATTGGAAATCATTCAGTTTTAGCCCAAATTATTCCCAAGGCGCCTTCAGTGAATTGTGTATCAGTCTCACTTAACAAGCTTCTGAAAGGCCACCCCTACAGAGTCCTAGCTAATGCCCACGCTGACCAGAAGCCCCATTATCCAGTCCAGATGAGGTGGGCATGATAACGTCCTGAGTGACAGTTCAGTGGCAGCTGTGTTGTGAGGGAGGGCCTCCCACTCCACCCCTCATCTCCGAGTGTCTGCTCACAGAGGGAGGCGTTTGTTACTGTGTGACAGCTGTCACAGCCCCCCAACCCCCCGCTTGCTCTCACCCCTTCCTCCAAGCACAGCTTTCCACATCATTACCTCTCACCGTAACCTGCTGTCTGTTTCCAACCCGCCAGAGAAAGGAAAATCTCTGCATGTGAGGGAAGAATCCGGGACTCAACTTCTGAGTCCGAGTAATAGAATCGAAGCCTTCGTTTATTAAAGCGGTGTTTGGGATAACCAAAAAATTATAATATAGGAGTGAGCGTGAGCTTTAGCGGGCTCTGCACACACTTAAGTTTGACTGACAGGTGACATTTGGGGAGTGGAGTGCAAAAAAGAACCCCAGCAATGAGGGCTTAGCAGCAAACATGTGACAAGATGCACACATGGAGGCGTGCAGTAAAACGCAACAAGTTGACATGCTTGTTTTCTTCTTTGGCAAAAAAGTAAACTTTTTTGATGATCAAAACATTTCATTTTTGGCTATGTAAAACAAATCGTAGTAGTTTTTAGGCCGATCAACTGTTTCTATAGGATGTACAATAGTGAATGGGGATCATACTGTAGGACAAAGCCTACAGTAAACCAATGATTAACAAGTCCACATGCTAGCAGCTCTGTATGACTTTGCCTTGAGCTAGATGCTAACTTTAACTTGAAAGTTGACAACATGAACAACGTACAGTATGTGTGCTAGGTGTGATGCTGATTGACCTGCGACTCATCCTCTGGGCACAATGATTTATCTCTTACCACTTTTCATGGCAATCCATCAGATGGTTCCTGCTCGCCACATGCATATTTTCAAAATTAATTTCTGCCTTCACAGGTAACAACTTAGTTAGGTTTAGTTCCTTAATACGGTTTTGGCAAAGATTGTGGTTTGGGTTCAAATAACTATGCAAATGTCCTTCTTGTTTCACACGGTAGCCCATCCGCTTCCCCCGCCCACCTGTCCTGTATGGGCTTTCATGGTGTGATTATGTGGATTACATATAGATTGATTTTGAAAGATATCTACGAATTATAGCGCATTCGTTTTCGTAGATATTGCTACAAACTGTCCGAATGAGAACAGCCTGGTGAAGCTAGTGCAGCTCGAAGAAAAAGAAGAGGAAACATTTTAATGATCTATTTCCTACTTTTGTGCAATTTCTGGTGAAATACTTGATACAAGCCGGAAAAATCAGACGCCACTGCAGTAGGTTTTAGTTGTCATGTCCACTTTAGACAGTTAATACTGAAAGAAGAAGACACTGTCATCCTTGAAGCCTTATCTTAAGGTTGCACATATATTCAACAGAATCCTTGTGTAGTTACATGGAATTAAGACATTTGCAGAGAAGATCACTGAAGTGGTGCAAAAGGGTTGACCTGGCAATTTCAAAGAAAGCAGATTTGGTTATTTATTCCAGTATGTCATAAAGTCATAATCAAGCCCATCAGTACTTCTGCATGACATAGATATGACATAGATATTGGGCATTATTGGCCTTGGCTTTAACCCCAAACTGAATTTGTTCGCCAATTCGATGACTATCACACACACACAGCTGGATTTTGTAACACTCGGACCATTTCAGACTGGAAAAACACACTGAATGGGAGCAGGAAGTAGCTTCACGTTAAAATGATTGCGATTTGGCTTTCAATAACCCACGACTTTGTTGTGAAATGGTTTAATCTAAAATGTTATGGAAGTCGGCAGTGAGGCGTTTTTTATAAGAGAACAAACATCCCCACCCAGGGCTGTATGGGATTCTCCGCTGTGAACGTACAAGGCTTGATTGTGAACACAGACTGTACTGTGCTCCACCGCTCTATTACACTGTAATATGCAGAACAAACTAATAGAGTACGTAAAAGACTGTAAAATTACAACGTGAGTTCCTGATTCAGCACAGCATTAAAGCTCCTAATCGAGATATTTAATCTACAAGTTGTTGTGCCTCTCTTTCAATAACCAAACTCGTGTGCTATATGGGAACCTTCATTTCTTTAATCCACGGCTTCAAGGCGAGTGAATTTAGGAGTGAGCGAGCAAAGCTCCAGGTTTTTTTCTCCACCATCTGCTCACACCCTTTTATCATTGACTGTATTAAGGAGGATTTCTATATTTTAGAAGCTGAATACTATCCTGGACGGTGCAGAAAAAGACGGATGAGTCACAGGTTGAGCTGCTAATTTGGGGAGGAGGTAATCCAATGATGGTAATGACACAGTCCTTCCTGTAGATTCATGGTCTGTTTTTCACCAAGTCCCTGGCACTGTCACCTTATACCACATACACATGTGTAAGAGGTGTAAACATCTACATTGTTTCTGAGTTACACATTACTACACCCCCAAACATTTGCTGTTTAGTAAAAAAAAAAGTGTGATAAAAGAGCTATATCAGTACTAATTACAACACAAATGCACTGCCACCGTCTAGCTCGGGAATCGAACCCTCCTCTGGCATGTTAGGAATTAATATAAGAAATATTTGTTTGTCTATATCCATGGCTAATAAGCTAATTGTTAGCTTACCCCGCCGAGCCAAATATCACTATGGAGCCCTTTCCTCATTCTTTAGGTCTTGTGAAGAATATGATCTTTGACAATGACTCAACTAAAAGAATACACTTGTACAAAGAGACACACTTCTAGATGAAGCGGTTTTATGTGGGTTAGTTTAAAACTCGATTCACTTGAGTTAAAATAGCAACAGTAGGAGGCAGTACAGATAGAGGTCATGCACTTGACCCCCCCCCCCCCCCCCCCACACACACACACACACACACACATCTTGGTTCAACATGCCTTTGTCCCATGTAATTCCACTCTGCCTGACTCACCGAGTTGGCATCAAGGTAATCTGGCACTCATTATGTCCAAAAGGTTAAACCATTGTGATTCAGTACCTGAATCACGCTCGTAATCTCTGATGCATATATGGATGTGTGTGTGTGTGTGTGTGTGTGTGTGTGTGTGTGTGTGTGTGTGTGTGTGTGTGTGCGTGTGTGTGTGATTGAATGTTCTCTCACTTACATTTTCTTTGTGCACACTATGTGTATTGTGAGAGCAGCACCGAGAGGCACTACATTAAGATATTCAATTTCACCTCAACTGCGGAGGGGAAACATGGACGATAATTATTTCCGATCTGATATCAAATTAAACACAGATTGTGCCCGATTTAATTAGGGGGGGAATTAGTCGCTGCTCTGATTGAGGGTGAATCACAGCTACAGTCATTCAGGCTGATTCATTTCAACACATGAAGCATCATGTGAGAACAGTCTTACTGGATGGCTTGAGCCGAGATGCAGGGCAGTGCTCTTTTCTCTCAGAGAGCCATTGATTTCTTCCCCGCTGATAACTCTGTTGCTGTGTGTGTGTGTGTGTGTGTGTGTGTGTGTGTGTGTGTGTGTGTGTGTGTGTGTGTGTGTGTGTGTGTGTGTGACACTCCCTCATCTCTGAGCTGGGAGCTGTCGATGAGATGAGTGGAAAAAACCTGTCAGAGAGTGTGGCGGCAGTTAGATACCACCATGGCCCCGGGGGAATTGTGGGTGAGAAATGTGTTGATTCTCTGCTGGCTGTCAGCTTCCTCCTCCAACCACGACAAAAAGGAAACTGTTTTTATACATTCAAGCTAGCTAACATTATAGTATTTTACCATAGAGGTAATTATTTTTCTGAGAAGTAGAAATATGACAGCGTTTTTTTTTCTGTCCATATTCAAAGTTCAACATGTGTCTATGCTGGATATTAACCCCAAAAAGATAAAACTACAATTTAGCTAGCATTTAATTAGTCTGCTACAGCTCCTCCTAGCTAAAGGCACTATCAAAACCCCGACAGTGCCATATCTGTTGACTGCTGTCTTACTTTAAATATCATATGGCAAGAATCATAGCTGTATTTCAGGTTTTTCACTAATAATAGTAACCCAGCATGACAAAAATATTTTCAGGCCAAAGTTAGCTAGCGGAGCAGAGAAGCTAGCTTAGAAAGTAGGTCGGCTCCCCATAGGCAGGTGTTGCACCAAATTCTGTGACCCATAAGATTCTGTGTCAAGAGGAGAGATTGTGGGCTAATTATACTGACACTGCAAATGATTATATCATACGGTCACGTATGAAAATTGTTATATTATTGATGGCATTTTGCTGGTCTATACCTACAGTGTTGTTCAATTTAGTAGTGACACTGACCATTTTTTAGTGACGAGTCACTAAAACGAGCCTAGTTGTATGGAAAGCCCTTAATGTGACTTTAGTTAGTTTTGTTATATGTTTTATATAAATGCTTATAGGCATAGTTTAAATATAATGTACAGTTTGCAGTGTCAGGTTTAGAGTAGAAATGTCAGAATTTAAAGGTGCAGGCACTCGTGACTCCAGTTTTGAAATGAAAGGGTCCATATTAAAAGATTTTGACAGGTTGCTTTTTCAAAGCTACTCATAGCTTCCAGCTAAGAAGGAATAATTGAAGCCTTAAAATTGAAGCCTTAAAATGAAAGCGCGTTGTTGGGGATAAACCCCCAAAAAGGAGTGAGTGTAGAACTGTAGTGGTCGCCGAAAGAGACAAAGAAAAGAGCATGGTTTGAATGACAA
Source organism: Myoxocephalus aenaeus (assembly GCA_038501785.1). Classification (NCBI taxonomy): domain Eukaryota; kingdom Metazoa; phylum Chordata; class Actinopteri; order Perciformes; family Cottidae; genus Myoxocephalus; species Myoxocephalus aenaeus. Next base: position 184,851 of record JBAMJR010000251.1, on the reverse strand, counting down.
TCGATTGCGATTTGGAGAGTGGAGGGGCCAATCCCATTGTCACCCCTAAACCCTCAAACCCTGAAACCTCACGGATTTACTGACGTCACCTTGTAAATGGTTGAGTGTGAGAGGCTGTGAGGGCTTGAACTGGTGTAAATATGAATGGGACAGCACTTTGCTGCAACATATCACATGACTACATAAACAAATATTGTGTACAATTGTGGGTATTTATTTTATACTTTTTATTCCTGATTTGAACGTCTTCCAGGCTCTTTCCTCACGAGATGAGAAGTCATTTAAAATAATCTATTTACTCGTTTTTGTCAAAACAGCTTCAATAACAAAACGAAATGTTTGATGAATAAATCTGTGTAAAAAAAAATTATATATCATTTCTGTTTGCATTCCTCGGATCTCATGTGTTTTTATGTTCCATCTTTAATCCTTAATGTTGTTGTGCAAATGTTATTGGGTTTAACGCCCACATGCCTCTTTTTTATATCTCCATTCTTCCATTGGTAACTTTGTGTTTAACGTTTCATTGCAATGAATTGTCGGTAATTCCCTTAGGCAATGTCGGCATCTAATGCTGACTCACGGAAAGGGTTCATAAAGGGCTCAAAATGTCTGCCAGAGAGCCCTCAAGCACTCGACGATGTGACCGTGGGACAGAACTAAACCCTCACAGAGTTAGCGCTTCAAAGTCCGTGGGATTGGGCCGAGGAGTCATTTACACGGCGAAGAAAATCGTCTTAACTGCCGAGACTACGAGATTCTGGGACTTCTGTCGTTCAGGCAAAGTTTTGTCCAGTTTAGAATTTTTAAGTATCATGTCAAGAAATTTCACCATCAGCCTTAACATCCTTAGAACCTATTGAAGCTCTCCTGTGTGCTTGAAGGCCGTAATACCTAAAAATTGAGCACCCATAAACTGCAAAAGGGATTTAATGTGTTTTAGTGTATTTCACTTTTTTTTCAGTGCTCTAATATCATAATCTGACCTTCAACCAAAGTGAGTGTAAACAATTCTAGAATGCACCAGAGGGAACTGAAAACCCCAAAAAAACTAACTTGATTTGACGGCCCGAGGCACAAAGCAGCAATTACAGTCAAAAACATTGCGCCTTGTTATCGCAAAAGTACCCTTCGCCTTTCCTCTGCCTGGATTCGTGTAGATGTTTCACACAAGCGAGAGATTCCTCAATGCGGCAGTGATACTTAACACTCTTTAAAATGCCTGAGTGTTTCACATGGAGGGACAGAGATAATGAACGTGCGGCTACGGGTATGAATGCACGCGTTGGCATTTCCTCCCTCCGGAAACACGGCGCTCAATCATGGGCCTGAAAAACACTGACTCATCAACATGGGAGAGAGAGGATGAAAAGGAAAGCAGGAGGAACTTCTAATGTGTTGTGCGCATTTATCATGTGTCAGATGTTATCTTGCGTGGAGCGTTTCAAAGGTTTTTTTGTGTGTGTCTTTTTTTACGTGGTCACTGAAACAGATGTCAGCGAGCTGTGGTTATTCTCCTCAAGGAGCCCCAGCTGATGCTGAGCTGCCATACAAGGCCAAAGAATGTCAAATGGGGGGGGGGGGGGCTGGCATGGAGCACATCTCGGGACGAGCGCACATTTACTTTGTGAGCTCGCTAAGCGCAGACCTCCACATGTGCACACGCACGCAGAAATATTGAAGAATCAACAGTTCCCAGGCCTCGGAGGTGGAAGCTATGCACACTCAGCTGCTCTGACTTACAGTAAGCAAGTAAGCTCCTTGGCTTAACCACAAACCCGAGTACAGATCTGTTTTCTTTCCTTCCAGGGAGCTGAGCTAAGAGCGTTCGCAGAGAATCCCCCGACGCGCTGGAGGTGAATTCTCTTGTGCTTGTACAATGTGTTACGATGTGATTTCTATCGACATGGGCTGTTTGTGTTCTGTACTGAGACTAAAATAAACTGCGATGCTTAGGAGCGTTCAGCAGGGTAAGGGATCGGTCACGTTTGGAAACAGTTTATTTAGGAAGTGGATCACTTCCGGAAGGCACTCATTTGAACTTTGACGTTTTGACAGGAACTTTGAGGAAACCGTGAGACCTCGGGACTCCAAAAAATTAAGGAAGTTTAGTATAGCAGCAGTGTCACACAATCCATATTTAGATACCCCCGCTCCGCTGCAGCATAAACTGCACAATACGTTGTTGCATCATGGTTTGTAACCGTGAGAAAACAGTGGTACAACTATGTTCCCTTGAATTTTAAGGGTGGGTCCACATTCTTTTTCAAGTTGTTTTTGGCTGCTGTAATAATTCCTTCTGTCCTCACTGGCTATGAAGAGATCTCACTTAGACAAATTATCAAATTTTTTGTCTCCAGACAGCTGCGCTGTAGGGTAGAGATAGTAAAGGCCTCGACACACCAGGGACGTGATAAATAAACCACACAAAAATGCAAAATACGCTTTTATTGTGAAAGGTAAGTAACGAATGGAGTGGGTCTGGTCAACACCGACTTTCTCAAGGTTGAAAGGCGTAATAAAGTTTGCCGTTTTACAGCTCCTTCAGGAAAGGGAGGCACAGAAGAGCCACGACCAGGACTGAGCTGGGCAGACCTCTGCAGTAAAATAAGGGGTTTTGTGAAGGCTCCTCGGAAACACTACCACTGTTGTCTGTAGGGGCCACCGTAGAAATAGCTAACTGTAAAATGCCCTCTGTTCAAAAATGAAAGCTACCTTGACTGTACTTAAATAAAAGTACCGTCAAGGTAAAAGTACAGGAGTTATTGTCAGCAATAAAGTATCAAAAGTACAAGTACTCACTTTGCAGAATGGCCCCTTTCAGATATTATTTTATATTTGATATCATTGTATTACTGTCATATATGCATCAATGTCTGAAAGTTGTAATTGGTCAAAGTCGATATAATAAAAGATGATATACTGTCGCGTAGTTAATCATTAAAAAAAAACTATATAAAAACACAGGACTCAGAGGACCGGGGTTTGTGTCCTGTGTGAAATCAAAAGTTGACCGATTTTAACTGACGCTACGCCACTGAGTCACATGAAGTCATGTCTGTAGCAGATGCTACCTTACAATTTTACTTATTCGTACCAAACCATGATGTTCTTATAACCATAATTAACTAGTCATTGTGCAACGGTTTCACGGTGTTAACCTAATTCAGGTTATAAGTGCTAAAAAAAATAATTAAGAAGTACGGTTGAGATCACGTTCGGCTGGCGTTGATGGAATTTCTGGAAGACAGTAAAACAATAAAAAATCTCTTTCCTGTTGGCGTCATCACATCTGTCTAGACATGACACACATTTTCTGAGAAACTGAGGTCCATCAGGTTGTTCACATGAACTCCTTGCAACCAATTCATTTTGGCACCTGTAGCAGCCCAGCCTCAACCCATTATCACAAGGCACTGGATCCTGTTAACCACACACACACACACACACACACACACACACACACACACACACACACACACACACACACACACACACACACACACACACACTACCCCCCTCCCCCCTTCCGAGTTAATTAGATTGCAGTCTGTTCAGAGGAGAGAGTGTTGGGAGCCATCCGGGGCTCCTGTAAGCGCCTGTTGTGGTGCTGCAATGTTAATAGTCCTGGATTAGTGAGACAATGGAGCTGGTGCTGGGATCAAGCTGTGAGGAGGCAGGGTTCACAGATGGGATCAGAGAGGCCTGTGCTCTCTCTCTCTCTCTCTCTCTCTCTCTCTCTCTCTCTCTCTCTCGCACACGCACGCACGTGCCAAAATCTCCAAAGATACACATTTCCGGTTTTGAGATCCGTAAACCAGATTCCAGAACTTGAGCTGAGCGTAAGGTTCATCGGGGAGAACACAATCTGCCAGTGTGTGTGTGGGTGTGTGTCTGTGTGTGTGTTTGACTCACTGCGTGTGAGTCGATGATCTTGGAATGTCCTCTTCCATTGTGCCAGATGTTTTTGATGTCGGGAACATGCTGCAATTCGAAATTATAGGCAGATAAAGAAGGGCACACATGGACCGGAGGATAACTTTGAAAAAGCCAAACAGACAGAGATACCGGCAGATAAGCAATGCAGTAAATACCAGAACATGTGAGGGGAGAGAGAGATAGTGTGTGTGTGTGTGTGTGTGTGTGTGTGTGTGTGTGTGTGTGTGTGTGTGTGTGTGTGTAGGTGTGGTGATTTTAGAAGAAGAAAACACCGGAAAAGATGAGAGATGACAGATGGTGCGAAAGGTTACATATTAAGATAATAATAACACATGTGATCAGAGCGTGTGCCAAGAACCTCTACCCCACCTAATGTACACATCACCCTCCAACGCATTTTTTGGCTACTATGTGTCAACCTGTTACAAAGCTGATATAGCTCTCCGGAGAATCCTTTGATCAGAGCAGTGGGGAATTAAATGTCACCCTGTCAAGATGTGACAACATAATCAAATGTAGACCTCAGGTGAAATGTATTAAGTGCTGCCCATGTTCGGTGGGTTAGGATGGCTCAATGAGGAGTGAGGGAGAGAATTCTGCTCTGATTTGTGCGATTGGGTGCCCACATGATATTTACTTCCAAACAATTAGTAGCTATTATGTTGCGCATATTAAACATTTTAGTTTAGCATGTCAGCATGCTAACATACTGGTGTTTAGCAGCTATAATGGCATGCTAAAAAAAAAAGTATTATCACAAACAGCACAACTGATGAGCACAAACAGCACAACTGAGACTGACGGATTAGTTGTGCAGGTATTTGGTCATAAACCAAAAGTATTGGAAAACATGTTGACCTGGTGGTGCCAGATTAAAAGTCAGGAGATCACCAAAGTTATTCCTCTTCTGGAGACATAAATGTCCTATATTTCATGACAATCTGTCAAGTTGTTGTTGTGAAATTTTGTTCAAAACCACAAACGTCAACCTCCTGGTGGCACTAAAGGAAAAGTCAGTCAGCAGCAATCATCCTCTCGGGACCACGAATGTCTCTACTAAATATTATGGCAATCCATATGATTGTTGTTGACATATACACATAGTGCCGTGCCGCCAGTGTGGCTAAACACACTAAAATGTTCATGTTCTATAAGGAACTTTTTTTCACATCGCTTCGTCTTTAGAGTGAGCCACAACTGACCCAACCGACTGTCACTGGGCGAAATGTGTGATAATCAGTGTCTTGAGCAGAAAAGTGAGTCAGCGGTGAAATGACTGTTCTGGCTCTTGGGCAATTGCAATGTCTCTTAGAATTTCCTGTTCTTTCAAAAGCACTTTTGTGTGTGTTTTTGGAGATGATGGTGTTTGTTGATATGTCAGAGGACAAATGGCAAGAAATGGTCACACTGGCAGAACACCAACAATATATGAGTAGACTTTCGATTGCAGCCCACAATTTGTGTATTGTAGGAGGGGCTTAGACAATAAATATTAGACAGTGAGTACTTTTTAATCACTCTGTACATATTCTCAAGGCTTCAAAAACAGAAGTCCACAAACCAAAGGGTGACGTCACAGTGTACTTCCACTTCTTATATACAGTACGCAGTTGACCTCAAAATTGCATGAAAGTTCCCCATGATTTTATCATCATTCAAAGAACATAAACATAGCTGAGGACTATGAGCAAAACTATTACTGTACCCTGCAAATATTCAATAAACAAAGACTGTGTAATATATTCAAGTCCCTCTTGAAGTCAAAGTTGTGTACATCAGCAAACCTTCTCTCCTTACACCCACATACAGTATTTGTCTTCACTTCAAATATGACTCCTTACTACCACTGCCTCTCACCACTGCATCTTTTTCCACCTTCTCCAGTCCTGTCACATCGGCTTCGATAACAAAGCACGTATTTACCAAGGACAACTTAGAATGGCAAATAGAGAGACTTTAGATAACAAAAAAGATACTAGTGGAAGCTTCAAAAGTCATTTACAGTCTTTCCCCCCCCCCATGTAAGGTCAAACGTCACTCATGCTCGAGCCTCTTGCATTTGAACATTTTAAGACGCAGTTAGCTCTCTGTAAATCCTACGTGACTCTTTAAACACTCCACTTTTTCATGCCGCATTTCCTCAACAATGTACATAAGCCCTCAGGGTAGATTCCACGACGGGCTGTTACGCAATCATTAGCCAGCTAACTCTTATGATTATCCTGTCATCTTGTTTTTTCACACGCACGCCACAGACTCTCTCGCTTCCTATGGCGACCCTGGCGGGGTTAAAACCCTCGAGGATGTTCTGGCTCTGTGGACAGTGGAGGAGGTGTATGGGTGGTAAACAGGAGGTTGAAAACCAAAGGAAAGAGAAAAGGGCCAGATAGGACCGAGGGGAGACGTTGATGGGCCATCTACTGTTAAAACCATTTGGGGGGGAGACGTACACATCAGCGCGATGATTCACATCAAGTCTACATCTTCAAAAAGTATTTTTCACCAAGAGGGAGCTGAGAAATCGCTCGTGATTTCCCCTTTGCTGTATGTCTGTGTATGAGCGCCCATCCCCCTTTAGTCACTGCATTGCGAGCAGGCAGGCTGGTGAAGTTGGGGGCAGGGCGAGTCTCTTTCTCTCAGCCTCCCAGAGCCTGCTGACAGCTGCTCTGGGAGGCCTGGGGCCCGCCGCTTACTGCCGGGCAGAACCACAGCCACATCCTGGAGGATTCAGCGAGGAACTCGTGCATGTGTGCTCACGGCCGGCCGCAACCTGGAGCAACCCGAAATAAAAGTGGCCTTGACAAAGACTTAGGTCTCTGTGTTTACTCAACCTGTCCACTTGTGTTAATATTTGAGGAATTCCTCGTGTGGCTGCGTGGGCTGTGAGAGGGACAGGACACACAAACGCGCTGTTTAAAGGTTTAAAGTCCATCATAACCGGCGGCTGCTTCCTGTCGGGGGCCCAAGCTGTAATTAACCGGGTCACACGGCTTGACCTGCAGGCTGTCATGTCTGATGTGTTAACCGCGCCTAGATCCCTGAGAAATGTATTTACTCTCTTCCTGGAATTTTACAACCGCTTCCAGACTTCTTTTCACTTTTCAAGCCAAAATATTGAAATAAATGAAAGACAATGGCACACATGTATGAAGCGTTTACTATCCTTATTACATAGAAAAGGGAAAGAGGGACAGCTAGCTGCTACCGGATGTAAATGAGGCATTGAAGTGCCAAATGATTAACTTGGATCAATAAAACGATGAGAAAAAAAGAAGCCCGGACAGCTAACTTAGTTGAGAAATGTCTCTGAGGCATCAAGGACAAAGGAGGAGACAACCCTCTCCGCTCATGCGCGGCTCTGGACACGCGCCAAGGCCTTGCTTTTGAAGCCACCGTGCCGTTTGCCCAGTGTCTCCGGGGACAGGTGGAACACGTCAAATAAACAGAAACACGCCAGGCTGGATGGGGCTCATTTTCCTCATGACTGTTAAAGCTTAGAGGAGCACATTTCCACACACTAAGAACAAAGGCATCCTCTGTGGTATTCAAGTGGAAGCAGCATCCATATACGTGTGTGTGTGTGTGTGTGTGTGTGTGTGTGTGTGTGTGTGTGTGTGTGTGTGTGTGTGTGTGTGTGTGTGTGTGTGTAAGATGGATTTTTATCAGTTCAAGTGAAGAGTATATTGTGCAAAATGATTATTTATGGACGTCCCTTGTCTACGGAAGCCTATTTCCACCCAAAGAAAACCTATGTGAAAGGTTTGCGGACTGATATCGGCGTCCCCGCACTGTTGGCTCAGCTGTCGCCATGTTGAGAGCTCCCTGTAAAGGCAATAGATATGCTCTGAATTTGAGCACCGAGTCAACCTGTGCCATGTCAACAATTTGACTCACTAAGTCATGAATTAAAAAAAAGCAGAATTCCGTACATCCAGTTACTCCAGTTACTCAGTCTGCTTCGCTACATCCTTTTCGAGCAATCCAAGTTCCACCTAAATTCCGGAAGACCATATCATTAACATTCATGTAACTCCGAACACGGGACCACCCAAAGTGCCTAATCTGGGGTATATAGCAGACATGTCGTCTGAATAATGTCAAGGCAGGTTTACTTTTCTTAGCCATGGCTCTCTTCCTGCGAGCATCCCCTTCCCACAGACAGGCCAGACTTCCTCCACAGTTAATTACGGCCACAGCTTGCATCGAGGCATATCATTAGCAGTAATTGCATACAGCATCCCATTGCCATGTGCCTCCCTTATTCTTTTTTTTCTGTCACAGATTTACGCTGATCCATGAAGGGGCAGCGCACCCCTCCGTAGGCTTAGAACTGGAACTCGGTGGATGGAGGGGAAGGAGCGACGTAACTCCAGGCCCTCTGTGCACGAGCATGTGCTCAAACCTATCGATGCAGGTCAGGGGTTTCAGCAGTGGTGGGCCATCAGGGCCTGCTAAGCCTTCTCTGCTGGCCTAAACAGAATCACAAAGTTATAGCTATTTTATAATTTAATTGTTTTTCACAAATACACTACATGTATTCTAATTATTTTTCCTAGCTTATTTTCTCATTGCACAAGCTCCTGTCTTGTCTGCTCCTCATCTTCTGGCTGCTCACGGGCGGCTTCGCAGCTGGTTAAGCGCTCTGCTTAACGCTCTTGTCAAATTAGATTTCCTCTCTGTTTCTCTCTATGGTAGAAAAGTCGGTTAAACTACATGGTGACGGCCAGCTAGATAGGGTTCTGTATGACTGATTCTTCACAGGGACAAGGACCTCAGCAGCAGTAGCAGCACCCTGAATCTGCACACTCCGATACAGTAGGTGGCGGTATGCACCTAGTTAAGTTGGCTGTGATCTGCCATTTAGACTGAAGAAAAAGAACTTTCTGCAGACTTTCCCTGTGGACACTGGGTGCATCCCAAGGCCCAATCTCAATCTCCACCCTTACGGACTCACAGACTTTGAGGCGCGCTCCCGCGAAGTCCTTGAGGGTTTAGGGGTGTCCCATTGTCACATCGTAGAGTGTTTGAGGGCTCTCTGGCAGACATTTTGAGCCCTTTCCGTAAATCAGCATTAGATGCTGACTTTGCCTAAGGGAATTACCCACAATTCATTGCAATGTGACGTTAAACACACAGTTCCCAATGGAAGCACGAAGACGTAAAAAAACAAAGAGACACATGGGCGTTCAGCCCGATAAAATACCTTTACACTACAACATTACAGATTAAAGATGGAACATAGAAACACATGAAATCAGAGGAATGCAAGCAGAAAATATACATAATATTTTTTTTACATTCATCAAACATTTTGTTTTGACAAAAACAAGTAAATAGATCATTTAAAATGACTTCTCATCTTGTGAGGAAGATGTTCAAATCATCAAAAAGTATAAAATAAATACACAATTGTACACAATATTTGTGTATGTAGTCATGTGATATGTTGCAGCAAAGTGCTGTCCCATTCATATTCACACCAGTTCAAGCCCTCACAGCCTCTCACACTCAGCCACTTAGCAGCTGACATCAGTAAGTCCCTGAGGGTTCAGGGTTTGAGGGTTTAGGGTGGAGATTGGGATTGGGCCCAAGTCTCTAAATTGTCGTTTCCTCGCTCCTCGATTGAACCGGAAGTGATTCTGCGTCGCCATATTGACGGCCGTCCCACTAGAAAATCCACGGCCCGCCACTGGGTTTCAGAGAAGGCTGGGTAAAAAATAAATCGCTACATGTGGATGGATGCTGCAGTTGGCTGCAGGAAATACAAGGATGACTGAGAGGCAGAGCATGTTTGTTGTGTAAGCACGTGAAAAGGTGGATGTTTTTCCTATCAACAGTGGGGGCCGGTGTGTTCCCTCCCGCTCGTGGAAGTGGTCGGTACACCTTTTAGCCTGTTTTGTCTCTGCGGCCTGTGCAGATGGCAGAGACACCCGCTTGTAAAGTGGACTGCTGCAGTACGCCACCAGGCACCGCCTGTACGGACAAAGAGCTCCTGGGGGTACGTAAACCTCCAGCGGGTCGAATGCTACAGAGTGTTCTCTAAAGCGCATCCTGGGATCTCCACGCACCGCAATGTAAAGGACAAAACACATGCGAATGAAGAAAACGTCTTCAACAACTCCCACGCAGCATTTTGGGGAAGAAAAAAAAAATACACTGCGAAGATGTAAAATATGAGCAGATTGAGAAAAGCGTGAGCTCACGAATATCCACAGATAGTAAGAAATACAAAGGTCTTAAAAATCACGAATAATGTCGGGATTAAATCTGAGCAGACATTTTCCTCCCCTCGTTGCCGAGGGGGGAACTACAGTGGAAGGCAAGGTTCATCATGCTGCACACAGCATGATGAACCTACCTCCGCTGCGGTCACTGCTGCCCTGCCAGCAGGCCAGCCAACCCCCCCAAAAGCAAGCGCAGTGTGTGTGTGTTTATTTGTATGTCAGCAGTAGAAATAACAACACAACTGTAATAAACACAGATAGAGACAGATGGGTTTATCCTAACTGTAAATCAGGGTTCTGTTCTACAGGGGGGAAAAGGGTCACAAAATACAGACTCTATTTAAAAGGAATGATTTAACATTTTTAGGGAGAAGCACTTCCATGAGAAGAGCGACGTGCTTAACGTGAAGCTACAGCCACAGAGGCGGTTAACTGAGCCGTGACCGAAGACACAACTTGTGTTGAGGTGCTGGGAGGCGACCAAACAGCTAAACCTCTGTGGCAAAAATTATCCGATCAGGAGATGGCCTGAGGAGGGTCACCTCACCTTGACCTGCCTGTCAACTGAGCACACTCGTTATGCAACCGGCCCACTCAACCACTCCTATTTATGACACAGGCTAAAAATCAACACACCTGCATACAACATATTGAATGTTTTGGGAAGTCTTTGTGTCATCAACTGCGATAGATTGAACTTCAGTTCAGGTATTTTTTAAGAGTGTTATCCTGTTGTTGCCTTTATTTGATATTATAGGAAAAGAGAGCGAGCAAGAGAGATATTTGCTTTGTCGCAGAGACTTCGACGAGAAGATTGATACCATTGTCTTATCAGACGGGCTTGAGAGTGGTATCGGTGTTTATCTCACCAAGAGTCGTTAATGAGGCTCCAAGGATATGACTAGATGAAAGGAATACATTCCACAATCACCTTTCAAGTACATATTTCACAGTATTAAAAAAGTATTAATTTCTTACCACACTTGCAGAATGTTGGGGGACAGATTCAATGAAGAATCATCAAAACTGAAGCAACAGAGGCTGAGACATCCTAACTTTATAGGGCTGCTATGGGCAAAAATCTCAAAACACTGGATCCTACATTTACCATAATACAACTAGGATATTTCCTTTAGACCCCTTGCTGGTTGATGCTCACTTCTTTCTAAAGGTTTTCAGGCTTTTCAGTGAAAATCTGTGAAATCTAAATAACTCTGACTTTGCTATCACATTGGTTTTTTTTCTTCCATTTTGGGACACCCCCTCCAGTCATAGAAGACACTATACAACCGTTTGCACAGATTGAGTTGAATCATGGCGTCATGGACATCAACGACCGGAGCAGCGACCAGTCAACTGTTCACCAACTCTCCCGAACGTCCATGACAAAGTGACCCATCCACAACAGCGCAGGTATTGCTTTATATTTTATTTTATGTACAGTACATGTAAAAAAAAAAAAAAAAAGAAAGTAGGCAATAACATTGACCAACGTGGGCAACAATTAGACACCCATGTTGCTCATTCGCCGGGGGAAATCCAGACGGCCGTTCCCCCTATCTCAGGCATCCATACATACATACATACATACATAGAGGCTCTCCCGCTACTCATTGCGTAAGGCTGCCTGGAAACTAGCCGCGCTCAACAGCAAACAGTCAAACTGCAGTGGGAGGAGTGCGTTACCTGCTTCCCCGACAAACACACTTCTCTCATTGACAATCAGTGGGCTAGTTTCCAGCCTCGATTGGAACAAAGTGTTCCCAGACAGGTGGAAGGGAGACTGGCTGGCTGAGCAATCGTTGGTACATACTTATTATTTTTTTTATAATGCTTGACAGCCATGGTCTCTTGACTTCGCTGGGCACCCCTCCCCCTTACTCCAACAGTGCTGCTTTCAACACAAAGGTCACTAAAGGTCAGTCTGCTTTTACCAGATGACTCAATAACTGCAGGCTCCGACGAGTAGCAAGCTTTTCTTCAGCGCACTCAGCAAGTTGAATTCACAGTATTCTTACAGCATGTTATTTTTATTTTATTTTTCTCCTCCCCAATGTCACTCATAAAGCTTTAACTGACAATGCATAGGGGGCACATTTGTTCACCCATGTTTCTCCAGTGGAAATGTTAAACAAGGATTTTTGTGTGTGGCAGATAAACAGAGAAACGCACCCCAAGTCGAATGCGAGAATACAGTGTACACAACCATCCGTGTCTGGTATACCCAAATTCGTACAATAAAATTAAATGTAAAAAGAAAACGTTTTTTTTTTTGTATCTCCAAGGCCGTGGAGAGTCGACCACAAAGACTTCTGAGCTCCCCTGCTGCCTATCAGGGCCATAATCTCGCAATAGTGTCACAGACAGTGAGTTTACAGCAGGCCACTAAAGGTACAGATAAAGTGCTTTTTTTTTTCTTCTTAAACATGAAGCTTTAAATAGTTAGTGATGTAAAAAAAAAAGTTTCTCAGGAAAAACAAAAGAGATGGAGGGGGAAGATTGCGGACGTGACGTTAAAAGTGAAATGGAAGAGACGCAACAGGATTCTGGTGAGGAATAGAGTTCGGTATAAATACATCCACGAATCCAACTAATCCGAAGGCTACGGGGATGGAATACTGATCGCTAAGGGGAGCTGGAACAGTCACTACCGTCTCTGGATGGAGCCGTTCACATTTTCAGAAATAAGAGGATTCGGGGTAAGACTTTTTAAAACCGCGGTCAAGCGGCTCATGTCCAAGTGTGAGGGGGGGGGGGGTATTCCTTTGAAGATGCCACCTGCTTCCTCTGGCCGGATGAGGACCTGGACCTCGCACCGGCGGCGAGGACCGTGGTGATGACAGCAGCAGACGGTGAGGATTTGCGAGTGTCGCAGTAAAAGGGTGGATCATAATAAACCGTTACAGATAATAAATACATTTTGGGTCCTTGTAGTGTCGTTATTCAGTTCTATTGAAATATAATCAAATCTAAAAAAAAAAAAAAAAAATAGCAGGAATAGTTCAGTTCATAATAGATGCCTGGCTGTTTTTTATTTTTATTTTTCTGCTCCCTTATCCAGTCTCAACAACACTCCACCGTGGCGGCCATTTTTCAACCAGCCTTGTGAGAAGAAAAAATAATAATAGTAGCTGTGGCAACCACACGTACTCCCTCCTGGGTCTTGATGATACAGTCTGAGAATTCAGAAGAAAAAAAGAAAAAAAAACTTGATGACCTCTCTTTGGTCCTCAGCCTCTACACAAGAGAGAGAGAGAAAAAAATAAGAGTCAATGACACAATGAGCAAACAAGGCAGGTGATGAATCAGGGTGTGGGTAAACTCTTAACACTGTGTACAAGGCATGAGAGAGATACGTGAAGTCATCTGGTGGAGAATCATCTGAAGATTGCGGAGCACTGTGAAGTACGTCAGCAAGCTTTTCCAGCTCGCTGAAACCCTCCGTGTGGCTGACTGAGCAAAGAAAAACATGTCCTTTATGAGCTCTGGAAAAGAGTGCCAAATAAAAGGTCTGAACCCCTCACTGTGCATATTCTCTACTCCTCTTGGCTACTGAGCTCATAACAGAGTAAAAAGAAGGGTTGGGAGCAGCCTGTCTCTCATATCACTCAAAAGGCAGTATTTAACCTCAAGACTGTGTTGAGGACCTGCTGCTTGGCAACACGAGAGAAGAAATGCACTGGGAAACCAGGGGGACAAGCAACTGTATGACAGTGTACTAGTCGAGACATAACTGAAAGCCTATTTTGATGCACTTGCGATGCCTAATACCATTTGAATTACTTTCATTGTGCTAAAGCAGTGCTGTCTATTTACAAACTATTCCTGTTGACAGTAAGTAGTACAGCCTGTGCCCGCATTAAAGCTGGAAAGAGCAACGCCCAGTCCCGTTACAACCACAGCACGGGCCTCGACTCTTCTCTGTAAACTGAAAATGAAGTTGTTCAATTTTACTCATGTATATGCTAATACCACCATGCTACAAGGTGCTAGATATGAGATGAGGGCATTTAAAATGCCCTCAACATGGCGGCGCCTGAGCTAACGGCATTCAGCTAATGGTGCCAACAGTACAAACTATGGTAAGCAAGTCGGGGGGGGGGGGGGGGGGGGGGGACGACTTATCTTCTTCAGCAATTATACATAAAAAAAAAGACAAGCCAACAAAACTTGCTAGCGAGTTCACACAATTATTCTACGGTGCTCCGGCCACAAAAATACGTTACCATGTTTACAAACAGAAAAGAGGTCTAAAGCTAAATGCATTTGTTCTTAAATTGGACCTGAATCCATCAAAAACACTACTAAATACACACATGCATTGGCTTTTAGCTAAAAAGAAGTGGTTTGGGGGTTTAGCTCCTCGTTTGTTTTGCTGCTTTGAACACAGTAACTCCTTCATGACATAAATGTAGCTGGTCTCCTCGAGCCTGGCACGCCTAAACTAAATATTTGTTTAAATAAACAGGTTGGTGCAGAATCACGTTCACTCTTCTCGCATCCCCCCCACCCCCAAAATGTGAACATGAAGATCACCATATTAACTATTTTCAAAAGTCATTTTACGAACGGGATGGGCAATAGGATCTGAAATGTATTCACAATTCAAAGCCGTGATAACGACACCGTCGTGCTTGCAGTGAACATAGGTGCTAATTCTATGCACTGAAGATTATGACTCTCTGCGTCGACCAAAGTGAGGAGCATTTTGAATAGACGTGATTAACACCTTCATGGTGTCTCGTTCGATCTGCAGGATATTTTAGGGCATGGAATGCCATTAGGATACCAGTGCTCTATGATGCGAACCTTTCGAGTGACTCTGATTTCTGACACCTGAGCTGGCAAAATACAGATTTGCAAAACTCAGGCGTTAACAAATCTTTAAGGAATCTTCTACTTTCATTCACCTAAAAATAAATTAGCAGTTTGTCCTTCATTAGGTTTAAGGTATAGCTGACGTTTCACAACTCTTTAGTTAAGTCAGTTTGCCATGTTATAGAAGTATAGAAAGCCAATGCTTATGTAACATAACACATTGTACTTCTTGTTGCAATTTTTCCTACATTTGGGTAGTTTTCTTGAGTTAGCCTGGACATTGTTGTTGCTGTTGATTTACTTTCAGGTATGGTGAAGTGGTCAGCTACAACCTGCGAGAAGGAGCAATGGAATCAAACATATCGACATCACTTAAACTCGGCAGGTGAGAGATCAATAATGTTGGTTATGGTCGGTTTTCAAGTCATTACCCAGCTCTATTTTAAGTCTTTGACAGCACAGGGCCACATTTATCGAGTGATAACAATCACATGTAACGTCCAACTGTTGTGAACTGACCTACGTGTCGCCGTGGGATAGCAGCGACGTAATCTCTGGGCTCATGTGACCCACGGCCTTGGCCGCCTCCAGGATGGCTCTCCGGTACATCCCTTTCTTCTTGCGGTTGAAGCGGGACCTGAAGAGCTCCCTGAAGGGCGACAGCTTGGCAACGGAGAGCTGGGAGGTGGTGGGTGAGCCGAACCACGCCACCTTCGCCTGGGGCCACTGGGCCTCGCAACTGGCTGTCTCCTGCTTGCGGGTGCCGCTGATGCTGAGGACGCGCGCTGGCCACCAGGGGAAGCCGTGGATCTTCCCCCATACAATGTCGCCCACCGCCACAGCATGGCCCTCCTCGGTCACACACTTAGTCATGCTGCGGGTGTGGAGCCGCACTGTAAGTGGCGGCACCGTCTTGCAGTCTTCCCGCGCTGGTACCGAAGATGAGGTCACGGACAGGTCTTCGCCTGGCGCCAGGTCGCACAGCTCCGGTGAGGTGCCGTCGGAGCTGAAGGACTTGGACTCGTCTAGGCTGTCGCTACTGCAGACAGACAGGCTCGACGAATCAGCTTTGCGCTTACGGAAATTGATGAGGAGGGTGAGGTCACTGTGGCCACGCTCCGCCTCCTCTCCCGAACTCCCCGACCACAACTCCAGCGAGTTTTTACCTTCCCCCGAGTCTTCAGAGTGGGGGAGGCACGGACCGGGCACCCTGGGGCTTTGTCTCCTGGTGCCTCCTACAAGTTCTGCCTCATACTCGACCACACTCTCCTCACCCTCCCGCTGAGGGGGTCTCAAGTGGATCTTTGGAGAGGGAAAGTCCTGACCCACGGTTGTAAAAGGCCTGGTTAGTTTGAGTTTGGGAATGGACACTGTGAGGCCGGACCTTGTAGCATCTAAAATATGCCGCTGCTCCTTGGTGGGGTCGGAAAGCGTCTTGCCATTTTCTCCCACGCCGTTCTGTACCAGTTGTTTGGGGCAGAACGGCTTGACTGAACCATGGACTCTCGCGGGGATCTTCATGACCTCCCCCTTGCCCTGTGGAGTGCTGTAAGAGATCTTTATGACAGGACTGTGGGGGATGACGTCACCTCCAGGGAACTTCTCCCCTTCAGTGTCCCCCCTTTTGTCCTTCCTGAGTCGCTTGCTGTCAAGGCTGTTGCCATTTTCACGTCTCTTAGCGTCCTTGGCTGTGACGAGATCCTCTTTTCTCGACAGCTTAGAGGGGGCATCCTTGCCCTCGCCATCTTCATCGCTCTGTAGTGCATTCTCTTTTCTAGAAGTTTTGGAAGTGTTGCTCATGCCATCTTTGCTGTCCTCGTCACTGTTCAGTGTGTTCTTGCACTTTTCACACAGTATCTGCCGCGGCCGCAGGCGGATCGTACTCATGGTCATGCGGCCGGGCTCTCGCGTCCGCCTCTTCTTCCTCTTGATTGGTCGCGGAGGGGGCTGAGGTACCCATTGGCTGTAGCTGTGGCGCACCCATAAGGGCGGAGGGAAGGGGGCTCCTTCAAAATAAGGAGGGTAAGGAGTCTCTCCAGCTGGCACCGGTGTGGGTACAGGGCAGAGAAGAGGCGCAGTAGGTGTGCCGCTTTCCGGAAGAGTGTTTTCATCCTTTGGTCTGTGCGAAGCCTGGCTGGGAGATTTGGAAACCGGCTCCACACTCAGAACTTCTGGGACTTCTTGACAAACCGGTGTAGATAACTGGCAGTCCGCGGGTTTTACTGTGAATTCTGGTAGACAGAAAAGCCCAGTTCTAAGAAAGGAAAAAATAGAGGAAGAAACGATAAATTAATAACTGTGTCTCATTGAGCTTCATTAGATTGCTTCAATGAAGTTGGTGCAAGCCAACGCAAACAGTCTTGTTACACATGACAAACATTTCTCAAATGTTTCAATTAAGCAATCGCCGCCACAAGAGAGATGCTGTAATGCCGTGCTTGCATTTCACTGTGTCAGATAATCTAAGGCCAGTGGGACAGCACAAATCAAATACTTTGCCGTTTCAATTAAGCCAAAAGGGGGGGGGGGGGGGAGAAATAGCACCCAGATCTGTTCAAAGCCTTCCCTACGAGTGAAAACCTATTTTACCATTTTGATTTGCTTCAGCTGGGCAAACTGGCACCACTCTCCCAGTCACCTGTATGCTGAAAATTCTTTACGCGTGGGGGTTGGGGTCTGCAAGCAGCCAGGCGATTATCAAAGGCAGCAAAAATTTAGCAATAGTATCACTGACTGAGTGATTTTATGCTTCTTATTTTCCTTCTTCCTCATTCTCCGGGCTCAGAAAACATGTCCAAAGAAGGCCCAACTGCCAAGGAGTCTTTGAGAGGTGCCTGGCAGGCAACAGTAACATGGCTGTGCTGCTTTAGTCAGGAGACAGCAGACAAAGAGACTACAGGATGCCCAGGAACACCCCCCTCCCCAACAACTGACAGAACAAAAACAATCCCATGAATCACTCGGGATTCAGAGATGTAAGAGAAGGAGCCAGGAGATTTCAGTTTGTTTTTGCATCTGGGGCGAGATTATTAATTAGCGCACATTTGGGGAGCCCTGTGTGTCCCTCCCCAGGAGAGGCAACCGGCAGGCACCTCCGAATTAGTCTCTCGGCGCTGCTTGTTCTCTCACCTTTTTGGACCGAACAGGGCCGCCTGTGACAGGGAACAGGCAGTGCTCATTAAGGACAAGGACGCAGCACATGACTAGCCATGATTCACGGCGCTGTTGCCATCTCCCGTTGTGTACAGTGTAACTAGACGCAGAGATCTGCCTGAATGATAGGCCCGAGACGTTGGCATTAAAATAATAATAATAATAATAATAATAATAATAATAATAATAATAACAACAACAACAACAACCACCACCTGTGGGAGACAATGACAGGAAATGTATTGCCACGAGCTGAAAAGGAAGAAGTCAAATTTTGTCAGTGACAAGGCCTGAAATATGAACCTATTTTAAGTTATTCCAAGGCCTGCCTTTTCCCATTTGGGTGAGTTATTTTCAGGACTGCTTGAGCTCTCGCATGAAAAACCATCTAAGCATACTGAGGGGCAAAGCTGGTCAGATTCAGATTCTACTCATCTATATATAGTCCAAAGCCAGTGTCTTTTAAGGTGCACAGCACCAGGAGCAACACAAGGCTTACAAATGTGACACACACACACCAACAGAGGCAGATAAGCCATTCATGTCCATTTTAGTGAAGGTTTTTTCTTACGGTTGTTTCATTTTAAAAGCATTGTGCCTTCTTGTTAACTGGCAAGATGTGGGCCTCTTCCTTGTCAGGCACAGAGTCCCATATGGTCACAGAGTCTCACCAGAACCAGGTTCAAAAGAAAAAAGGCATTACAGTTGGGATCGAACGAATCCCACATGTATCTTTATTGCCATTTCCCATTGTTTCTGCAGATCAGTAGTGGCTGGCTGTGAGAGGAGCCATTTGTCACATCAGCAACTGTATTTCAGATTGAAACATTCCTCAGAGAAAATGGGCACACAATGCTGTGGCATCTGTGCGTATAAAAGCATCAAAGCATGATTTACAAGAGTTGTGTTGATCCACGGCCTGCCCTTTTACTGGATACGTTGTAGCTGCTCTGTATGTGATGAGGCTAACAATAAGCTATACGTGAACCCATTGACAGTCACTAGTTATTGTTCAAGAGGAGTCATTTACAAACCCATCAGACGGAAGCACAATGTTGGCCTTCCGTGTTTCACCGTAGTAAAATAATGCATTTGTCCATCTCAGCGTGAGCTACAATGAAGTCAGTTTGCCATTAGCCGACTAGCTAGCAGCTAGCTGGCCTGTCAGTCTTTTGTATAGAGGCCTAGTTAGCTAGCCGCTAGCTGACGGCTAAGCGGCTAGCTTCGACTCGTTAGCATCAAAGCTACATTAGCCGTTACCTGAGTTGAGCAAATTAATTTCAAAGATACATGTGGACAGAGAACACAGGACATAACACTCACTTCTTGTTGCAGTCAAGTAATATCCCCGTGTAGCTCCTTTCTCGGTAAGTCAGCGTCACTACCAGTGTATCGTTAACTATTTGATCGATAGTGACAGGTACCCGAGAGCCGGCCCGCAGCTCCTCGGCCACAGCCTCCATATTTCCCGGCGTCAAGTGTCCGGCTCGGCGGTGCTCGATCCCGGCCAAGGGAGCCACGGTCGCGTCGGTTAAAGATCCGTCTCCCCTTCGCTATTGGAGCAGGAGGCTACACCAGGGCATAAAATGACGCCATCACCCCCACCAAGTAAATTACAACAGCACTGCCACCGCTGACATCACGCAAGAAGAGCAGAAATCTCTCAAGACAAGGCCTACCCTCTCTCCGGCTCACTTTGACTTGTTTGATGCCATTCACAAGCGCGGGGATGCCTCCGTTTTCCATTGCGAGAGGCCAATGGCGTTTCGCTCGAAACTTATAGCCAATATGATGAACATTTGATGAAACATTTGATGCGTTTTCGTAATGTTTTGTGAGCGTCGTGAAATGTTTACAAATGTGAAATAAACATGACCTAAAAATATTCCTCGTAATGTACAGCCATCAAATACTTTCACGAAAGCATTGAAGGTTCTAAAATGCCCATTAGGTCCTTCATTTGGATGCAGTACTTGAGACCTGCTGCTAATACCCACTATTAATGTCAATTAGTTGTATTTATTTATTTCGTATTACTTATTTCGTAAACCTTAAAATAATATGTAGGTTCAAATGTGAAAATAAATGGTTTCTCAAGTTTATCTTATACATTATAATTTAATTTATTCCCCTTATATTTCAAGCCTTGTTTAATGGTATACCATTGTGTGGTGGTATTTCAGATAATTGATGCAGGGAATATGAATCTTGTGTATGCTATTATGTCTTGTGAGTCAATCAAGTGAACAGCTTAATTTCACACCTTAAAGAGGTGACGGTACCATACTGTGTACATATTTGAAGGTACTGGATGATAATGAGCTAAGGTAAATGGGAAACATGACAAGGTTGTTCAATGGAGAGGGTGTCTTGCGTAAGAACATTTCAAAACACTCACTTAACTGTCCAGTAACAGCATGTGCTCTTTATTTTTTTTAATGATATGAGCATTGGAGTGATCATTCATAAAGGAATTAGTCTTTACATTGAATTCAATACCACAAAACTAAAATCTCCGCTATTTGTCAATGAAACTCGGCCAGGTGTCTCCAGTGAAGATAGTGAAGCACTTTTCACAATCTCCTCCCCAATTCCTCTTCCTCTCCAGGAGCCGAGCCTGCAGCTTCCTCATCTGTCGTTCGAAGTGGGGAGGGAAACAAAAACAAACAAAAAAAATCTGATCAATAACCTATGAGTTTAATATAGATTGAGTTGTGTGAATAATGAAGCGGAGGATCAGACCTCCTCCACGTCTATCTCTGACGCTGCCATCTGCTCAGTGGTGGTGGCCCGGGGATTCCTGCGTCTCTCCTGCATCTCGTTGACGCGGTCGCGGATCCGCCGCTCCAGCTTGCGGGCTGATCTAGAAGGGCCAGGTCAAAAGGTCAAAATATCATACCGAAGTACTGAATATCTAGTTGCCTAGGTGTGGCTGGTGGTCTCATAGCCCTCATGTCTGGTAGCTGATTAAATATGCGAGCCTCTGAAGTGACTGTTTTCTTCTTATTTAATATTAATCTGATAAATGCAAACAGAAAAGTCTGAGGCGTACCATCGAATCTGGTTTGTCTGTTTTTTGGAGCATGGTTTTTGCTTAAGGAGAACAAAAGAAACTGCTGATGTGGGTGCACTGCCTCTCTTTGTCCACTAGGGGTCTCTAGCTTTCCACCTTCATCTGCATAGCTCACTATGGGAGACAATGCCAAATGCCATGTGGTGGATACTTTAAGACCTGTTGTCCCTGTGTCCCTATGGCTCAGGAGGCTCTGCTTCGCTTTTCTATAAACCAAATGTCCAACATATCACAGATGAAATAGGCTTAGTAGCTGACATTGGTAGAAAACATGCCTCATCAGTTTCCCTTTTTTTAAATACAACAAACAAACAAACAAAGCAGCATATCTGATTCTGCTTCTTGTACTGGCTCAGGTTTCAGGTCTATGTGTGCTCCTTTTTTCTGGAGTTAGGCAGTGTTTTGGTCACCCATTTACCTGGTATCCTCACAGTCTGGGATGGACAAGGCGGACGCCTGAACCACACCAGGTTTTGAATCTGTTTCTGCTTCCTGTAGCAGAGGAAGAGTTGGTGTTTATTATCCTGTTGCCTTGTTTTGTCAAAATACCCAAATGGGGTTGGTTTTTCTTTTTACTATATTTGATATAGTGAATATTTAAGTAAGTGGTTACTGGCAAACATTTTACGCTACACTTCCAAGCAGAATGCGTAGAAATGCAGCTGTCAAATTACTCAATACCCCCATCTGAATCGTCTGTGGTTCATGCACGTCAGCTTTGACAGCTATATGCTCCGAGAGCGCCGACGTGGCGCTCTCCATCGCAAGCACTGCCATCTGTTGCTACCTTCGACAGCGCTGCCCTCAAGGATCACTGACACCGACTGCGGCAGCGCTGCTACCTGAAAACCTAATTTACCAGCATCTAAATGTCATGTACCATAATCATTGTTATAGTGCCCCGCTCAGTTTGACAGAGGTAGTGCTCTACTGCCCCCTTGTGGTCGGCAGGCTGACAGGTAGAAGTGGAGGTGGTTTAGTCCACAAATACCTCTTGGTTTCTTTGTTCCGCATGCTTCTTCCGCCCGGATGTTTTCTTCTCCTGGGGGATCTTGGCTTGTGTACGCCACTTCCGAAGAGCCTCTTGGCTCCTGTGGGAGCACCAAATAACAATATACTGTAATAGATCCATGTCAAGGAAAAGGATTCCTGGGCTATTATTTCTAAATGGTTGGTTGATCATTGATTATTCATTCTTTACATTGTGGACATGGGGTGGTTCTCAAAGTAAAGGATGCGTTTTTCCAAGTCCTGCAGAGGCCAGGCTAGACTCCTTCCTAGCATTCAGAGAGCAGGAGGAAATGGCGTGTTTTTATATATTTTTTACTTTACTTTGTCTACTTCACATAAAAAACTCTTATAATTTATAAATATAAAATAATTAATATCTCTCTTCAAAGCCACCAGACTTATAAATAGAAATTGTACCTCGCCGTTTGTAAAACGTGATTCATTAAAACGCGACAGAACTCATCAAAACCCTTAGCTCTTTCTACTATTCCAACAATCACCAACTGTGATTTGGTCGAAATAAAGCCTTTTTTTTAGAAGAAAAAATTGAAAATATGCTGGCTCTCATGTCGGCTCAAACCTTTAAACTTAACGCGAGTGAAGATTCAGCAACTGGATTGGCAAATTATTGCCTAAAATCTGTTTCATCAAATTTTGATGGATTGCTGAGGTGAAATAACTTAACGTTGACAAGCATACCCCGCGCCCGAAAGATCCTTCCTTAACTTTGAGAAAACACCTTTAGTCTGGATTCTCTCCTGGGCGAGCTGCCAATTGGACACATTAAAGCCCCACTTCATGAAACCTTGTCTAGTCATTTAGTGATTAAATGGTAAAAAATTTAGCGCTGTGGAGAGGGTACATTATCATATTGAACCGAAGACTCTTAATAATAATAGAACTGAACTCACTTTCTTCTCTGCTCCAGAATAGCCTGTTTCTCTGTCAGCTCCTTCATTGCAGCCTGTCTCCTTTCTTCTAGCCTCTTCCTGTGCCGAGAGTCAAACAGGGGGAGCTGGGGAATGACACCGGCCTTGGTGGTTGCCTTTTTTCTGGTGGACAAATTGAACCAAAATGCTTTATTTTCATTGCTCTCCTGAGCTCCGAGCCCAGGCGTAGATAGCCTGGGAGATTTTTGGTTTTTTATTACTTGGTCTCCTCTGCAGAGAGTGCCATTAAAAAGTGTTTTGCTCTCCTTTTCCAAGGCACCGTGCCACACGCAGCTCCAGTCTTCATCACAAGAGTTTATCTACTGTAACAAAACCAATCTGTCTCCTCTGCCTGGCTATCAGATAGAACAATAACACTTTCAAATTCTGTTGCGCACTATATCTGAACAGGTTCAACACATTTTATGGCCAACAGATATTTGCTACCTGGAAAACACTGTAAACAACGGCAGGAGCATTAAACAAGTAGCTCTTTTGTTCTCTGTGAACCCAGCAAAAACGTATTTGACGTGTATCTGGCTGATGCAGTGTTTTTGTTTACTTTATTTTTTTGAAATGGTTTGACATTTTGGGAAATATGCTTATTTGCCACTCTCATGTGTGTTAACCGGTTAGCATAAAGACCAGAAACAGCTAGCTTAGCGATGCCCAAAGGTATCACCTCTGGAGCTCACTTATTAACATATAATATCTAATTTGTTCAATCACAGTGGTCCTGCACATAACCAGCCCACACAAAAATTGTGAATTGCCCTTTTTACACTTTTTTTTATATGAAATAAACAAACAATGTATCACTAATTAATCAATGAGCTTTAGAGATGCTGGTTCCTCTTGTTTCAGGTCTTTATGCTAGGCTAAACTAAGTGGAGCTAAATTAAGCTAAGTGTCTTCTGACTTCAATGCACAGATACGAGAGTGGAACCAACCTCCTCTTCGAACTCCCTGAATAAAAGCTCACTAACATATCCCAGAAAATGTCCAACTATAATGGCGTAAAAGCAATCTTGCGTCAAAAATCGAATACTTCTACTTACCGTTTTATGGCGGGAAGAAGGCGTGACTTCGAGTCTCCATCTGCCTGCGGCAACGAGCCCAACTCTGCCTTGTCCAGCAGGATCATCCGGTGTCTGAGGTCCCTGAACCTCTGCAGCTCGTCCTCGTCCACCGACTCCTCCACGCTGGACAGCATCAGCTCGGAGAGCTGGAGCTTTTCCACCACCGGCAGCTCTGCCGATGAGAAGACAATGGCGGCTACAAGTCTGATGCTGGGGCCGCCAACACTGGCGACAGTCAGTGCTGGCTGCAGCTGGTCGTGGTGAGATAAACACCACGAATAGAATACAGAGTTCTTCTCCAACTGCAGCATATTTATGCCAGCATTTCACTAACAAGTTAGCTAATAATAGCCTGTAAAACCTTCCCTTCTTACTGCAGAGCAGAAAATGTGTTTATAAAAAATAAGGGGCTGTATGTAACTTTTACCTAGGTGTAGGATTGGACTCTAAATATTCCATGTTGTCGCAGCGGAAAAAAGGTTGATGACAACGCAGAATCGGTTTATATAAAAAACTAAACTTATTCTCTAAAAAGCAGTGGTACCAGGGCATGGAGCTATTTTTGTGGGCAGCTACCCTATCTTTGACAAAAACAGCAGATGGCCAGAATGCTCGTGCACACTGCACACCTTGCTGCAATGTTCAAAGTTAAGGTGCCTTTGAGTTACCTGAGGGGCTCTTCCTCGCGCTAACCGGCCGCATAGCCATGGCGCTCCTCAGGTACTGGAGGATACTCCACAGCCCCTGGCTCACAATGTGTTGTGGAGGGAAACGGATGGGGCAGTTCCTCAGGTTCAGGCCTTTGAGGGTGATCACATTCCCTGGGAGAGAAAAGGAGGCGGATAAAGAATCCATTAGATTAGTTTTACATTTGGTTGCTGCTCTTATCCAGATTAATTTGAGTGCATTAGTATTGGGATCTTACACACTGTACATTCCCAGATTTCAAGCATTAAAGTTACTACAAAGACCTTTTATTTTGTGTCGGCCCCCGTGAGCAAAAGTGGAAGTGTTTCCGAGCGCCAGATTCCCTTTAGAAAACCCCTCATTTTACTGCAGCAGGGTCTGACAGTGTGACCAACAAAGTCCTGGTTCTGGTTCCCGTGCCTCCCTTCCCTCCAGCGGACCCAGCAATACGGCCGGGGTCTCCTCCACTTGTCGGAGCTTCCAACCTCAGGTTGAAGGCGGTAGCAACACCGGCTCAGGTCTGTCCACGGTGGATTGGAGGCCCCGTTGGAGTCTGAACTGAATGTTTCTGGCGAACCTGCATGATTTCATGTGGAATCCAACCCGGTGGCACAGATGAAAAGCATTAAGGATAGCTATATAGATAGTCTATCTTCTCGCTGATGGTCTGGTTTACTTATATAGGTCATATAGAGGCATCGGTATGAAATTGAGACCATTTCATAACCAGTTGAAAGTTCCTCACAGTAACTTTAATGTACTGTACATGGAAGCAGCCGTGTTTGAGCCACAGTTTTAGTTACAACAGCAAAGAGAAGAAAAACATGTAAATACCCGATTGTGTATTATTTCTATAAATCTAATCTAATCTAGCTCTAAACTAGCTGCTAGTGAGTCTTATTGAAAGTGATGAAACCAGAAGACGCCTGTCCCTTCAAAGAGCAGAGACGTCGCTGGGTAGAAAAAGGTTACCGAACTCCCCTTACCCAACTCTGGTGGAAGTTCTGAGATGGGGTTTCCTTCCAGAAGCACCGTTTTTAGAGACCTACGTGAAGACAAAAAAATTACAGATTGTTAGGGGAGTGTTTAGTCCTCAACTGAACATGAGCAAATTGTACCCGAAATAATCTAATTTCGCCACACTTTATAATCATGAATTTGGTTACCGAATCTGCAACTAAACAGAACACAAAAATGTTGTGAAACTGGACAAAGAAACATACACTATACTCCCAAGGTGGATGGAATCAATCAGCATATATCTCAAAGAGCAGGTCTATAAGTAACCTACCTGTGCAAGCCAATTTTGGCAGGGAGGGATGTAATTTGGTTATTCCTGAGGTCCAGCCACAGAAGGTTTGGCAAGCTGATGAACATTGAATCTGGGATACTGGATATCTGGTTGCCTTCAAGATATAAATACTGAAGATGATACAGCGAGCGGTTAGAATCAATAGATAACACAGAGAGGAAATTGTTAGCCATTGTAAACCACTGCAGCGCGTGTAGCCAGACGGGTGGTGTCAAAACTGACCTTTAGCAGGCTGTTTTTCAAAATGCTTTCTGCAATATGCTTCAGCTGAGTTCTGCTCAGATATACCGTCTCTGTTGAGTAACACTTAGGAAGCTCCTGTTGCTCGGCATCCTCCAGCAGAAGGAGGGGGGTCTGTGGTTTGACAACAGTGTTCCCAAAGACAAAGCTTAGCTGCAGTTCAGGAACCTCCTCCTCCTCCTCCTCTTCCTCCTCCTCTTCCCGGGAGGACACCGGCGAGGTGACGCCAAGATGTCTAGCGTCCATTGCTCAGGTGTCTCTCTGCGTGAGCGTTTTTGCGACCCGAATCTGAAGATGAGAATCCGTTTATGCAACAGCATCCTCTACGGAACATCCACCAGAATCATCAACAAACTACTATACATCCAGAACTCAGTCTGCTCTCCTACCGCACCAGAGATCCCATCACACCAGTCCTTCAAAACCTCCACTGGCTCCCCATACAGCAAATAATCCAGTTCAAGATTCTCCTCATTTACCCTTCACATCCTAGCCCCGTCATACCTTTCTGACTTCCTGCACCGACATGCTCCTTACGCCCCCCTACTCTGTCCAAGCATTGGACCTGTTGGGTCAGGGCCTTCTCCATTGCTGCCCCCTCCTTCCCTCTGGAACTCTCTCCTGCAGCACCTCAGACATTCTCCATCACTCACCACTTTCAAAACAGCACTTAAATCTGCTTTTAACCTGTGATGCTAGTTCAGTATGTTTTTGTTTTGTTTCTTACTGTTATATTACTGTCTCTTGTTTATACTGTTGTTGGATCTATTGTTTGTTTTTACCATGTAAAGTGCCTTGAGTACCTTTTAAAGCACTACACAAATAACATTTATTATTATTATTATTATTATTATTATTATTATTATTATTATTATTATTATTATTAAGTATCACATGGTTCCGTCTAAACAGCAATCCCCGTCACGTGAGGGTTCAACGCTGCCTTCAAGCTGTTGCCAGCTGTTGGCCAGCGTTAGCTAGCTCTAGCGTTACTAAACTAGCATTGGCTTACCTGGATTTCGAATAAACATACTCTTTGGCTGTAGTGTCTCAGTGTCTTCTTCTTCACATAAAACACTCTGTCTAACGCCCAAATGAATATGAAATACTGTCGGAAAGTGCAACGCTAGTTTAGAGACACCGCCTCACGAGTTTGACTTCGTTACCATGGCAACGATGTCACCACAACTAACGACAGCCGCCCACGTGCTCTGTGGTCAGAGGTTGGAGGCGGGGCCTCGTTCGGCCCAATGAACGGCTGCAATCGAATAATCCTTTTTGGTTAGGAACCTTCCTAACTGAGTGAAATGACCCGGAAGTAACTCAGTGGCCGCCATGATAAGTGCCGGTCGAATTATCTAAAAGCAAAGGAAAGGAGCTTCATGCATCCTAACCTATCTCCTTTAGCATAGGAGCTACCGGAACTGCCTTTACGAAAGGAAAGGAGATAATGGCGACCCACAATTCCTTGCGGCGGCAACATTTAAAGTGACGTTTCATTCGGCCGTTCACGAGAACGGACGATCATGACCGACAAACGCAGATCATGTAAATAATTATTAGCATAACTTGGAAATACTTTCAATAATCTGTTAAACCTGCTGGCAAACTATGAACGTTACGTTGCTGAAAACTGCTGTGATCAAACTGACGTCTTTGATATTGTAAGCTATTGTATGGTGTATTTAATTAGTTCTCTATGAAGCAGTGTTCTGATGTATGGAAAATGATCCAATTTCAAAATAAAAGCTCTTTGAAAGGAAATTACACTAATTCCACTTCATGTCAATAGTAGACTACCTCAAGATGTCACCCAGAGACAATCAAGGCATGTTGATGTTTAATTACAAAATAAAAGACCTTCAGAATCCCCCCCTTGAGCTGACTACACATCAATTTATGAGTTAATTTATGTCTACTTTCAGATTAGATATGAAAGGAAATGACTCTTGTTATGAACTAATTCTACTTCATAGTGATAGTAGACTACCTCAAGATGTCACCCATAGACAATCAATGCACGTTGATGTTTAATTACAAAATAAAAGCCCTTCAAAATCCCCTCCTTGAGCTGACTACAAATCAATTCATGAGTTAATTTATGTCTACTTTAAGATTAGATTAGAAAGGAAATGACTCTTGTTATGAACTAATTCCACTTCATACTGACAGTAGACTACCTCAAGATATGACCCAGAGACAATCAAGGCATGTTGATGTTTAATTACAAAATAAAAGACCTTCAGAATCCCCTTCATGCGCTGACTATCAATTTATGAGATAATTTATGTCTACTTTCAGATTAGATATGAAAGGAAATGACTCTTGTTATGAACTAATTCCACTTCATAGTGATAGTAGACTACCTCAAGATGTCACCCAGAGACGATCAAGGCATATTGATGTTTAATTACAAAATAAAAGGCCTTCAAAATCCCCTTCATGCACTGACTACAAATCAATTTATGAGGCAATTTACGTCTATTTTCAGATTAGATATGAAAGGAAATTACTCTTGTTATGAACTAATTCCTAACCCTTTTAAAGGTCTTTTATTTTGTAATTAAACATCAACATGCCTTGATTGTCTCTGGGTGACATCTTGAGGTAGTCTACTATCACTAAGAAGTGGAATTAGTTCATAACAAGAGTCATTTCCTTTCAAATATAATCTGAAAGTAGACATACATTGCCTCATAAATTGATAGTCAGCACATGAAGGGGATTTTGAAGGGCTTTTATTTTGTAATTAAACATCAACATGCCTTGATTGTCTCTGGGTGACATCTTGAGGTAGTCTACTATTAACATGAAGTGGAATTAGTGTAATTTCCTTTCAAAGAGCTTTTATTTTGAAATTTCCTTCATCGGAAGTGTCCTCTTATTTTGAAGTCAGTTTGTACACACTCGTACCGTAATGCCTAGTATAAACGCGTCCCGAAAATCTATGTGCGGGCTGGCCCGACTGTGTTTTTCGAAGTGGAGGCTGGCCTGACCGCAGTAACTGCTTGGTGGTCGTACACTCATCGCTTTCCCTGATGTGCTGGAGCATCTTCATGGAGGCCCTGTGTCAGCACATTTCTCAGCGGAAAGAGTGTGGGAACGAGCAAGGCAAACTTGTTACTGGCCCTCTATGTTCAAGGACATTCGACAGTGGTGCGAGCAGTGCCTCCCATGTCAGACCCGCAGAGCCCCTGTGCCTAAGCACCGGGCACCATATGGTTACCAATTATTACACCATACAATATCTTACAATATTCTCTCTGGTGTTGTACTGCAGCTTCAGCCCTCATTCTTTTATTTTATTTTATTTTATTTTACTTCAGTTACAGAAGCTTTAATGAACGTGTTCTGGACGAGCTCTTGAGTCCGAGTCATGTTTCTTCTGATTATCATCTTTTTAATCAACTATTTTGTCACATTACAATAAAACACTATCAAGTCAACACGAGTTGTGTGGTGCTTCATAAACTGTTGTCTGCATATTTTTAGGATCAGATTATAATCTGCATATAAATCATAACATAAAGGGATATGAGACATTGTTAGTGTGAGAACGTATTCAATTCAGCATGCTTGAAACTGAACAAATTGAGACAGTTTAGTAGCTTTGTACTCTGTGAAAAATACCGTGGTTTCACTTTTATATTCCTTCTTTCATTTCTATTCCAACCTCGTTAATAAAGTAATACTCTGAACCGGGTTGTTTATGTCGTCTGCATGACGCAACACTGTAAGAATACACGGACGAAGTATTTAAGATGCGCTTTATTGTGGTCCGAGATGGACTACACTACAGCATTGTAGTTTCACCGCTGCAGACAGACTGACGTCACTAACATGCGCCTGCCGTCGCGTCATAACTACGTCACGTAGTGAAAGTGGAGTTGCCAAACACCGCGGTTGTCTTTTCCTAACTCCTCATGAATTCTCCTTCCCATCGTAGCTTGACCCCGTGACGTTTTCCACAGAGGTTAAGGAAAAGTGCGTAGGGTTAGACGTTAGGAGGTAATTATTTGACTATTCGACCGCAGCCCCAGATCTCTTCCGCATGCTTGTGCCCATCGAGCATGCGCACTAGTGTATCCTTTAACCCCGCCTCCCATTCATCGGTCCAGCCGGTTTCAGTCAATCCGTCAATACAGACACAATAGAGAATGTCCTTCTAACATTCCTATGTAAAACCTGATGTATACACACACACACACACACACACACACACACACACACACACACACACACACACACACACACACACACACACACACACACACACACACATGTGTATATATATAAATGTTGTATAATATACATATATAAATACTGTACATATATGCATATATGTCCCGGTCTGGCCAGTCCTTCTGTGTGGAGTTCTCCCCGTGTCAGCGTGGGTTCCCTTCAGGTTCTCCGGGTGTGAATATGTGCGTGCGTGAATGTTTGTCTATCTATCTATATATGATAGGGGTAAAAAAAAAAAAAAGTTCTTCTGGAAGGAAACCCCATCTCAGAATTTTGCAGCGACATATTGTGTTACCTTGATGACAACACAATTGCCTCTTGCCTTATTAGACGAGAGGTATTTGTTAAATAATCTGTTTACTTATTTTTTTGTCAATTTTGGCAGTGCCCAGCCCACGACCTGCAGAATGCTCCGGCTGGAAGGAGGGAGCTTAACCCCCGGCAGAAGTGTCTCCTCCTCCGGCCAGGAGCAGAACTTCACCTCAATTATCCTCTCTGGGAGCCAACACCGACATCGCTGGGTGGGAAGGGAGGATTAGGAGAAACAGGGCTGGCTCATCTGTTTACCTCTACGCTATGAATTGTGGGAAGTTCCTTCAGGCAAACTCTGCGGAAATGCAGACTTACGGCTCAAGATGTCTGCAAGCGATCCGTGATTTGACAAAACCCTCACATATAAACTTTGTGGGAATCCTCTTCAGAGTCTGCGAGTTCGTAGGCGTTGGATTGGGCCATAGACTCGCTGTTGGATAGTTTTATAAGCCACTTTGACGTCGCGCTAATTGGTTTTTGATTGCACTTAATATGGCAGACGTCCCAATGTGAACGGGCAAATAGATTGGAAGTGGATAAAGAGAGGGTATTGGGGCCCAATTGAAATTGGGTTGATGTTGACCATGCTGGTGAGCAGCGGGACAGAGACCTAAGCCCCCCTTTCTGCCTCTCCATTTACCTCTATCTTCTGCTTTCTTTTGTCTCCACCTTTTTCTCCTCCTCCTCCTCCTCCTCCTCTTCAGCTGCACGCTTTACAGGCCCAGTCTCCTCAGCAGGGGGCGCCTCCTCTGCATCCACATCTCCACTCTTGTGTCTTCTTCCACGCACAGATTGAACTGCACAAACCCAAACAAGGCTCTTTCAGATATCAAAGGGATTTTGCTCCAATCAATGGCTACTTCACGATTCCCTTCCTTGCCAAGTTATCGTCTCCTTTGAGTACTTTTAACGCTTTTAAAAGATAATGATGAAGATTATATTTAATCCATACACAGAGTGCAACCGTCAACTGCCTCAGTCCCTTGTATTTAGCTGCACTCCCTCTGAAATGGTACAAGACTTATGACTCAGCTGCGTGTTCGGGTGGCTTGAGAAGGATTTTTTTCCTTGAAACGTAAAGTTAAGCAGTAACAAATCGGATGCATTAAATAATGAGAGCGATGGAAATCCTGTTGGTTCTTCTCCTCAGTAAGATCTTTCTGACGTCTTCATTGGGGATAAGAGTCTTTGTGGTGATGCAGGTCAAACCAGAGGTCACAAGGTCAATTATGTACAGAATGAATCTCATTACAAAGTTCAGAAGGGTGCAGCTCACTTCAACAGGGGAGAAAATGACTGGTGTCTCTCTTCCTTCCCTTTTCCCCCCGCTGCTCCATTTTTGCTCCGTCCATCCGGCACAATAAGTACAGTGAACATTGTGAAACTGATCAAGGGTAATCAGGACATTTTCCATCGAGAGAGAACTATTGTTTAAAAAAGAAATTGTTGCGGTATTCTCCAAAACGCCACAGAGGGCGCACTCACAAAATGTACCGTGCCAAAGCAAGAAGACATTGAGTGCAATCTGCAAAAGGGAAGAAAACAATTCTGAGGCCTACGACCAAGCGTCACGACCAGACTTCTCGCACGATGATGCACAGGCCGTGATTGCGCCATTTCGTGGCGCACGCCAGCTACACCAAAGCGAGTATTAACTAAAGCTGCGTACTTTTTCTTTTTGCTGTAAGTGTGTTTAATTGGAACATACTACTTCCTCAAAACATGACACCTTGAACTTTGGCTTTCTTGCTTATACATGCACTGCGCAAAGGATTGTGGGTCAGAATAGCGTTCCAATACCCATGCTACCATACTAAATAGTGGGTGTTGGAACACTCAGTAAGCTTTTTTAGTCTTTCACGTTGGTCTTTAAATGGATTTTAATTTTCTCATTAGAGGGACAGGTGGAAGCCCATGTAAGGTCGACGCCCCTGAAGACTCTGGAATTTTATGTTGCTATCCAAGGCATTACAAAAGAGTTTGCACAGAAAAAAGAGATGATGGGCCAACTCTTTGCTTCACAGTCGACCTAAAACACTCTGATTTCTCTCTTTTGCCTGGCATTTCCTCCTTCCCTTCATGATTTTCTCTTCCTCCCACAGGCCATGCTTGTGTGGAAGTTGTCTCCGTCACATCCTACTTTTTACGCAGAGGACCATGAAAGGGCGAAGCGTCTCTCGAATACCTAAGGGACGTTGTCCAGAGGTCGTTCTGTAGCCACTCCAGTCCTTCCCTGCCATTGATACTTTCCGACCCTTACA
Organism: Myoxocephalus aenaeus; assembly: GCA_038501785.1. Classification (NCBI taxonomy): domain Eukaryota; kingdom Metazoa; phylum Chordata; class Actinopteri; order Perciformes; family Cottidae; genus Myoxocephalus; species Myoxocephalus aenaeus. The sequence goes on along the minus strand of JBAMJR010000251.1, from coordinate 151,571 downwards.
ATGCGCAGAGGGCTCTGCATATTGTACTGTGTGGCTCAATCGTCTTTGTTTCAAACACCAAATCAGGATTAATTCCGCGCTCTCATACGAGTTAAGGATATTTAACTCAACTCAACGTTTCAACTTCCAAGGGAGTTTCTTGTTTTCTCGTGTTTTTCTATTTATATTTAGGAGCCCTGAAGAGAAGTTAAAAATTATGTATTTTAACTCCTAACATTTGGACCTTCTTTGTACTTTCTACAAATTTGAAATTCTGAATCAACAGAACTTCTGTCTGTGTTGAATATTTACAGCTCAACAGCAGAAGTTGAATTTATTTCAATATTTTTCATTTGATTGAATCACTTGGATGTTTATAAGCAATGAATGTGCAGTGAAACTGGATAAACCCTCATGGACCACCACATTCGACAAACTTTCAATTTACATTAATTTTTTTGTAAAACTGACAATATTAAAAATCTATGCAATTGATTGCTCGCCTCATAAATTCCCAGAAGTGAATTTAATGATGAAATAGCATTAACAACGCAGAGTAAGGTCGGGTTTCAGGCGTGCACATGAAATCAGTTGAGTTTCTTTTACATACATTCAATCATATTGTGTAACATTACCTGTAAAGGCCCAACCGCGAGCCGATTTAGGCGGCCGAGCACAGCTGTTAAACAAGACCCTCGTCTTCAATTTGTGAGGTCACAGATGTTGACTGCTGAGGTGGCCACGGGGGATCAGGGAACCGCTTGGGAACCTCCTGCTTCGCTGGTCTCTGTCCCTCAATGACAAAGGGCAGAGGCCAGTGGAGGACACGTTAACCTGGATGTTAGGTAGGTGTTGGAGCCATAATGTAGTTTTGTTGCTTTCTTTTATCTTTGAGGGAAACACAGGTTGAATTTGGACATGCAGTTCCTACATTGAACACAGGACGGTACATTAACATCAACAGGCATATAGGTAAGTACCTGCTAAGGAGAACAGGTGTGTGGATGGGAGGCAAACAGTTTTGGGCCGTAGTCGCGTCAACGTGGTCGTGGCAGTGTGGTCGTGTCAACGTGGTCGTGTCTTATTCTGTGTTGTGCTGCCAACATGTACGATTAATTTAATGCAAGTGTATTGGACATTACTGATTTGATGCTTTGGTAGCACAAAATAAATGGATCGAAAGAGATGGACAGTTGATTTGTTTGTGGGAGAACACGCATCCGAACAAGTTTTCCCGTACGCCCCCTAGTGGCTTTAAGATTTAAAGTGGTTAAGGTGAGAGCCACGACAGTAGGATTGGAACTCCCTATTGGATTTGTTTGTGTTTATATTCACAGACAACATACCATATTTCCCTTATATATATATATATATATATATATATATATATATATAACACAACACCCCTAGTTCTGTGTGTGCGGATATTGGAGGTCTAAACCTTGCCCGCAGATGAGAAGAACCTACAGGTGGTCAACAGGCTAACATCTTTTATGACAATAACCTCATCTGCTGGAGCTTCATTGGCGGCTAATTTGAAGGTGACTTTGACCTAGTCGATGCATACTTTGTCCATTTGCTGCAGTGATGTTTAGAGTTTCGCCTGTTACTTCCCTACATGCTCAGATATAGCTTCTCATTTTTGCATTTTTTTGCTGTGTAAATATGCACACCCTCAAATGAATAAAAACATTTGCGATGTATTAAATGATGGTGACAATTAAGCATTAAATGATGTAATTCATTTATTTAAGCGTTCAATAATAAAATAATATTTTTTTAAATTTCGTTTCGACTTTAAAACCCTCCATAGCATTTATCTGATATATTACATTATTTAAGGGGGGATTGGTTTTAGGAAATGTTTTCTTTATTTTAAAGTTTGACTTTTTATTTTACCAATTCAAATTAATTGGCTGGCGGTAGTTATTTATTTTATTACCAATCGTTTAATTTCTGATATAATATTTAATCATTTGGTTTGACTTATTTATGTATTTTCATTCATTGTTTTGACCTAATAAATTAATGTGAAATTGCTTTCCACGTTTTCATCTTTCTTTAGAAGTGGAGGCAGGCTCGGCCGCAGCCCACGTGCAAACAAGGTGAACCGCAAATAAACCTACTGTGCAAATTGAAGACAACGTGTTGAAATCCCCTTTCTCCCTCAGTGATCCGGAACCACCCATCCATCTCCTAATGAGATTGTGGAATATTTTCACTGAGGTTCATGTGGGCTGCAGGAAAGCACCAGCTTTCTGCCGGTAACAACCCCCCCCCATTTATTCCGAGCCATCCTGGCTTCACCTACAGAGGCTGGTCCCCACGCGTTGATATGCATGACAGTCTGTGATACAGGGGCTACGTCGACTACAGTCACTGGCCAGCGACTGTCACATTACTCTCACAAGGGTCAAGTTACACGGAAAACTAGCGGGCAGCTTTCGGTTCTATCTTTCACAATAATGGCGTCTGTGGAAATTCGATTAAAGGGAAAGGAAATAAACGCAGATTAATTAAACTACACAGGAGGATTTTTAGAAAGCTGTATGTCTTTTTTTCTGATCCACTAGAGGCTTTTACTTACTTTTACTATATGAGATAGAGGAAAAACTGTTATTTATTTGGATATCATACTCATTCACTCAAATGTATTGTTTATGAAGACTGCTTTCAAACACTGCATTTCGTAACTCTGCGTGCTTTGGTTGTACAATTAATTGATATAAATCCTAAAATGAATCTTATCAATTAAATTAGTCTAAATAGTCAAATTGCACCAATGACAAACGTCTGACACGTCTCCAAGCTTTTATTCTTTAGGCGACATTGCGCGACTTCCGGTTTTGTTTTCGCTAACTCGATGCAGCTCTCATCCCCGACCAAACACGAGTCTCTGGTTTGGCTGGCAGGCTACGGAAGACAGCGGAACACTACCAGCACCGAGTAGTGACACCAACCTCCAACTGTAACAAACCGAACAGTGTTTCTTTGACAATATTTCCCGGTGCGTCGGTACTCTCGCCTGGTTTAGCGCGTAAGGTTTAGTGAGACTTTAAGTGGCGGCGATCACGTTCGCGGCTGAATAAATATCCGATAACGTTAATTAAAGCGAAATAACGGACACGTTTTTTTTGGGGGGGGGGGCTGCTGCTGGTGGGGTTGTGTGTGAGAAATGTACGGTTAGTACTACGGTCTTTTGAGGAGGGTGTCCAACACAGAGCTGCTGTTTCTCCTCAAGAGGCGAGGAATGCAACCTGAGCATCAATGTTTCACTGGGGCAAGTGGAAGAAGAGGATGGGAGCCAATAGTTCTTCAAAGAGACCCGTTTTCGATGAAAAGGAAGATGGTAAGTGGCGAAAAAAACAACTCCCAAATGCAACACCACTTTCGAAGTAAGAGTTCCATTTGTGTTTTAACGACGTTTCACGTCCCCTGTCTTCAAAGTTAGCGCTAGCTTGTAATATTGACGTTTCGCGATACCGACGCTAAAGTTGTCAAAGTTTTCTACGGGGTGAGATTTGACGTCTGTTGCTGTGTAGACTACTGGAGTGTTCATCCTAAACGACGACGAAGTAGTAGTAGCTAGTAGCCGCCTACATTTAAACAAAGGCTGCTTCTGTGTTTAGGAAATGTTGGCGTCGTCGAGTCAGAACTTTGCACCGACAGACAGTCCGTCCGTGTTGTTTACCCAGAGGCGAGGCCAACAGATGCTAGGTGACCTTAAAATTAGCATTCCCATCACACGCACACACAAAATGAACGTGCACATGACAAGCGTACAAAGTTTCTGCTTCAAATGAGCCTCCGTGCGGATAAACCGAGGGGCGACAGAGTTCAGCGCCAGCGGTGCCACTCTCACTGCGGGGTGGAACACCGCGGATGAACTCTTTGAAATGGGGACTATTTGAAGACAGATGGTTAATTGCATAATCAAGGACGAGATTAGCGTCACGCATGGCAGTAATGCTCATTCGTGATATCTTGTCAGTGTATATACGTAAGCTTTTTTGAAAGTACCTTCACTGAAAATCCAGTGTTGCTATGGCGCATTGGTGATGAACACCAATGTGCTGGCCAAGTTACAGGCACAAACTTGAGTTAAAAAATATATATAGGTCATTTCACTCCAGGGATGTGGTCATATGGCCTCTCTATCTCCCTCTCTGTGTCTCTGTGTGTGTATGGTCCAGGCTCCTACATGCATAACCCAATTAAGGTTGTAGCTTTTAGTCAATGGCCTTCAAGAAGTGTCCAGCTCTGATTCAGGCGACTATCAAAAGGAGTGGGTTCGTTGAAAAGAACAGTAGCGGCCCCCGCAGCCTTAAGGCTTCTCACCCTTAACAGCGGCTTGCAGAGAGTTTCTGTTGCCGTGGTCGAACCTCTCAAGGCTGAGATGGTGCGCTTCTCCACTTAGTTTGTGCTGAATAAGGAGAGGAGATATACCATCTTGTGAAAAATATATATATTTTTCAAATCAGATGGTACATTTCCATCCCCTCCTATCATCAATACGAGGCCGGTGGCAGTTATGCATGACCTACAAGAACAACTAATTACAGCTCCCGGGCTTCAATGTCAATTTCTGTCCGCTGTGTCAAGAGCTGGCGTGGTTGCATCATCACCGTGGCCGTCATACCTGCCCTTTGTCATGCCCCCCCCCCCTTCTCTATCATGTTGCACTTGATGTCCTCTTTGCTGCAAAGGTGTGTTTGACGTGTTCATACAGTGCTGTGCTTACACAAGGTTGTACTCTCAAGAGTGTGCGGTCCCTTTATGAAACACTCGTGGAGGGAAGTGTGTCTTTCAAAGAGCCAGCACAAACCACGGTGCGCTGCGTCATGTATCTGCTGACTCTGCTAAACTCTATGTCTCTTGCTTGCCCCCGTCAGGTCTCTTGGAAACCGTATCTCTTGGCTTCTTGGAAAACAACGTATTGGCCTACATTAGGCAGTAATATTAGAGCAGCGTTTGGCTCAAAGGGCCGCAAACATAATCAAGCGGTCAAGATGATGTGCAGCCGTAGCTGCCTTAAGGGCTTTTTTGGCAGATAGTTTGATTAGTAAGGGAAGGCTGTGGAATTGATTGAGGTCCACATCCTGCTAGTTTCTGCTTAGTTTTTTTTCCCCACTCCTGAAAACTCTGACAACAGCATGTATCACTCCCTCCAGGAAATACACGACGCCTTGTGGTTCTTCTGGTACTGATGGATTATTTATTCTTCAACTCTGTCAACATCACCGTCTTCAATCCACCGTCGAACTGTTTAAAGACATTTTAACATACAAAAACAAGTTGGCGTTCACGTTACACGATAAACTGTATTTACATAAGAATGCGAGACAAACCATTAACATAACGAACATACCTCGCTGGCTGCACACTACTGTGAGGGAAATGGGTCCACTTGGAAAACAACATTACTTGAGAAATTAAAACTTTAACTTATAACTTTTAGCGGAGTAAAACTACTACCGCTGCACGTGTCTTTCTTCAGGGGCTTGTCCCATCTAAATGCGTCCCAGCACAAACATAGGAAGGCAAAAATAGTTCCTCTCACATGTAAATAGAAAACCAAAGTCAATATTCAAGAAAACATTTCTACAAATAATAATAAGTAAACAAACTTATTAAATAATGACAAATAACATTTATGGCAGTTAAAGCATGCATGCCGGTCTGGTCTGTTAGACACTTCAGCATTTCTCTTATCATTTGAGAGGAGTCTCTTTTTTTCTGTTTTGGCTGTTTTGTCAGACTCCGCGCATGAGATGTATTGGGATGTCGTGGACTTGAGGGGAGCTCAAAGGTTGATGTTGTTCCCTAAGTTTAGACGGACCCAGGCTACTTGCTCCTCCGTTTTTTGAGTGTTCGCTCTGTTAAGCTAATCATATTCACAATTGATATTGGATTATTCCTTTTTATAATGAAGCAACTCGCACTTGGGGCCCCTTCGTCACTGGTTATCGTTGAACACAAACAAAGACTTAAAAGTGAAGATTCTACATTTCCACTTTGTTAAATTTGTAGGATTTATTTGGGGAAATTAGGAAACAATAAACTTTATCTTGTCGTTCCTCCATCTTGTAACCCCTAAGGGGCGTACCGAAACCACTGTTAAAGCTATGTCCTTAGTTACTGATGAGGAACCGTTCCACATAAGATTAGTTAATGAATTGCATGTTCAAGAAATGTTTGTATTGAGTGTAGTGTCTGTTCAGTTTGAACTATTAACCAGCCTCCGCACAAAAGGAGCGTTTCTGAAAGAGGGCACTTGTTGTGAAGCGCTCAGGAGAGAGTGTGGAATCGAAAAACTCTTGCTTTAATTGAGTATGAGCACAGATTTGGTTTACTTGTTATTTTTTCGCTACAAAGGATTTGTGTGTGTGTGTGTGTGTGTGTGTGTGTGTGTGTGTGTGTGTGTCGTCAAGGATAAGTGTATGAGGCAATGAAAGCAGATTTGGTTGAGGATAAAGATAGACGCAGAGAGAGATGGCTGATTGCTCGCACTGAATACTGAGGCGCTTCTCTTTCTTTCATCTCTGTTACAGACTCTCAATTTCTTTCACTCTCTTTATTCAACTCAACTTCACGGCTGCCTGCAGCTACTGGCCTCTTGCCACAGCTGAGGGCCGCCCATAATGGTGTACTGCCGAGCAGTAGCGCGCAATAGGTGGGGAACACTGCCGCGGTCATATTGCAGTCATCTGATCGTCGAGTGTGGCCACAGTTCAGATCGGTGAGTGGTTCACCCCTGTAGAAATGGAACGCCTGTAATCGTACGTTTGATTTGAATGTAAAGCAACAGTTTATTACAGTATTAAACCACTCATTTATTAAGATACCTACATTACATTTAAACTTGCCATATCTCAAAAATAATTCCAATGTACTAATTGTATTTAAAAGTGCTGTAATTTCTATTCAACAACTGCATAGGTGGCCATTTATATTATAGTAATGGCAAACTGCTGGTAAGTCTGACTGACTGCACGTTCTGCTACCGACAGCTTTGTGTAGGCTCGATTTCATAGGCAACATTTTGACTAGTGAAATTAAGAAAACCACAGGTGCTACGGTAACCATCGATGATGGTTCCGTTCTATTCAGCTGTCCCAGTAAGCCGCGGCGGCGCGACAGTGTGCCAGCATGCACAATACCAGGACCCTGACACTAAAGCAGCTACATGTCATTCAGCTGTTATTAATTTTCTGATTCACCGCTGGGCCTTTTCTACTGTGACACATCGAAATAGCCCCGGGAAAGCACATCATACATGGTTGCTTTTCTCACTTTAGGACAAAATCCATTTCTTCCAATGTCTGACACAACGCCCCATAAAAGCCGCGGGTGACACCTCGAGTTTCGTTTTGTCCAACCCTCCAGTCTTCTGTAACCTTGTTGGCTTCCGGTGATGTGTAGGTGATGACAGTTGTAGCGGCTCCAGTGCCAGCGCGCCTTCAAAGAGATGAGCTCGGTTTGATGCTGAGGTGACAACAGAGGGAAGAAAGGGTGCGTGCGCACGAAGATCAAAAACATTCTACGGCAACTGGACCGGGTCATATAGGCTACGATGTTTTTGACAAGTTCATTAAATTATCAGAATTATTAGAGGAAATTATGGGGGCATAACCTCTCCTAGTGATATCGGGGGCAAAATGATATTTCTTAGGCAGTTTTGCCCTTGTGTATTTCCGACACTGCTTGAAATGCACCTCCAGCTTAGTCAGGATGGGAAATATTTAGCCACATGTGGGGGACACAAATACACATTTGGATTTACAATCTACACTGCTGAAGATGTTTGAAACAAACATATATTTTTTTCGATTTATAACAAGGCTATGCTACTTAACTTACCCAGAAGTTGCTGCTTCTCCTGCAGGACGGTTTTGGCCATGGTGGACCCCTTCAGCCACACCACGACAGCTCGAAGTTTGGCACACCACTTTGTAATGACACTGATGCTGTAAACCTTCTGTGCTGCCAGGTTTAGGGTATGGGCGAAGCACCCCACTTTTAAAAACGTAAATGTCTTCAGTGCGACATCCATATTGCTGGCGTGGTCTACTGTGGCAGCTACAACTTTCATGTTCGGAGAGAATTCCATCAGAATGCTATTTCTCGTCTGCCACCACCAGGCCTGTCTGTGACTCATATACAGCTTTGGTGTTTAACACCTTCTGCTTAATGTGGCCATGACTGGTGTAGTGTACAGTAACTGTTAAATAGTGGTCCTGTGCCACACTGGTCCACCCATCACATGTAATAGCAGCCTTATTAACTTTTGCTAACTCCTGAATAACATTCTGTTTCTCAACAGAGTACCATGAAGGAATTAATGTATTGGAAAGATCATCCCTGGATGGGGGTCGGTAGAGAGGATTAGGGTTGCAAAATTCCGGGAATATTCAAAGTTGGAAACTTTCCACGGGAATTAACGGGAATTAACAGGAATAAACTGGAAATGTTGGGGTAATTTAACTGTATTTACCTTGTCATAAGCAGACATGCATGCAAACATTTATAATACAACTTTTAAAAATGTCATTTTTGACATTTTGTGAGTAGAACTTTATTCTTTCATCGAACAACAAAAACATGAACGTTGAATAAAAAAGGTGTATTCCCTATGATCACCACCCCCCAACCCAATTTTATTTTTTTGTGTTTTTCCCTGAATCCTTTCAGGTCTAAATGCTTTCTTCCTGGACCTCATCAACGTCCTCCTCACTGTCCACTTCCTCAACATATGACTCGTCGTCATCTTCAGTGTCACTGTCCAAGCTTGTTGAGGATGGCTCTGTGTCAGGCTCAAAGAGCCTTAGGTTTGCCCGGATGGCCACCAGTTTTTCGACCCTTGCATTGGTGAGCCTGTTGCAAACTTTTGTGTGCGTGTTGCCAAACAGTGACCAGTTGCGCTCAGAGGCGGCTGATGTTGGTGTGATTTGGAGGATGATGGAGGCTACAGGTGCAAGGGCCTCAGATCCACAAAGTCCCTTCCACCAGGTGGATGCCGAAATGTGCTGGCACGACTGCCATATTCCATCTCCTTCCCAAAGGCCTTGCTTGGTACGGTACTTTGCCAGACTGCCGAGAACTTTGCCTTCATCAAGACCCAGGTGGAGAGACATAGTAGTTATAACTGTGTAAACTCTGTTAATCTCTTCACCAGAGAGTATGCTTTTTTCATACCTCTTTGGGTCCAGCATGTATTCTGCTGCGTGTACTGGCTTTATGCAGAACTCTTTGCGCTTCTCCATTGAATTGGCCACTGCGGTTTCCTCTGCTTGGCTGAAACGTTCAGTCACAACACTGATGACAAAGACGTTCAAAAACAACAGAACGTTTTATATTTACATTTATGTTTCTGGCAGACAATGTTCCCAACCAGCTACATTCAGGGTCCAGCTGAGCTAGACGTGCATAGTCTTGTTCTCAACTACATTTAAGTTCCCTGTTATATGCTTTTGCAAAAAAACGTAGGCACATTTTTTTTCTTTCAAAATTCCCGAGCCAAAATTCTCGTGGAAACTTTCTGGAAATTTACCAGAAAATATCCGCCCCTTTGCAACCCTAGCGACGATTGAGGGCAGTGGTCATCTCGCTGTATAAAATACATTTGATGGTATTTATTATTCTTTTTGTGGAACAGATTTTATACAAATATTTTTTTCACATTACTTTTTTTACCTGAACCAGTGGAGATTCCACAGTGGAAAAAGAATGCAGTGCCTTGACCACACATTTGGTCATAGACCTGTGGAGTTCCTTCACCTTGTCTTTTGTTAAATGAGCCTGCTTTGCCAAGGTGAATGGGTTCACTGTTGAAGCTGGAGAGCCAAAATTATAAACATAAATAATGTTAATTTTTTTACAGGCAACAGCAGCATCACTGCACATGCCATCGCTAGTTTCATTAACATTACATTGACTTGCTATGATGCCGGCAGGTAGCTTACCGTTTGCTAGTAGCTAGCTAGCTAACTTAAACATGGTTATAATTATCATTTGTTGATGGCATCAGCCCCAGGATCCTAAAGACCTGCGCCATCCAGCTGTCTGGTGTCCTGCAGCACCTCTACAACCTGAGCCTGAGGCAGGAGGTGGTCCCGGTCCTCTGAGTGTTCTGGGAGAGGATGTGGACATGGTGGAGGAGTACAGGTACCTGGGTGTTTCCATCGACAGCCGACTGAACTGGAAGGCCAACATCAACACTGTGTACAAGAATGGGATGAGTCGACTCTTTTTCCTGAAGAAGCTTCGATCCTTCAATGTGTGCAGCAAGATGCTGGAGATGTTCTACCAGTCGGTTGTGGCCAGTGCCCTGTACTTTGCCATTGTCTGCTGGGAGAGCAGCATCGGAGCCGGTGCTGACAGACTTAACAAGCTAGTTAAGAAGGCCGGCTCCATCATCGGCTGTAAGCAGGAGTTTCTGGAACAGGTGGTGGAGAGGAGGACACTGAAGAAACTATTGTCCATATTGGACAATCCGGTCCACCCTCTCCACCACCTACTGCAGGGACAGCGGAGCACTTTCTTTAGAAGATTCATCACGCTCCGCTGTCACAAGGACCGCTACAGGAAAACATTCCTGCCTACAGCAATCAGACTTTATTATAATAAGTCACCGCTTGCCAGATCTTCTGACTGATTAATAACTGTACAAGTTTACGTTTATGTTTATCTACACTTCACACTTCATATACTTACATACTTAATTTGCATTTTTGCACTTCTACTGTTTAAGTTTAATTTAATTCCTAAATTAATACTCAGTTTTTTTTCTTTCATCCCAGCTATTTTTATTTTTATTATTATTGTACATATCTTTCATCCCTGCTGTTTTTATATCTTATTAGATATATTATAGACAGTGGTCGTATAGGCACCGGTAACCCAACCCTAGGTAACAGACTCGCGAGCAGGTTAAAGTTTTGTGAGCAAGCAGGTTAAAAATTTGTGAGCGACTTTTGCTCACGCGAGAGGGACTTTTGCTTGCGGAGTGACGTCAAAGCGCTCGTCAAAGTAAATTACACGCGCAGCTGTTTGATTTGCGCACGGATCTCATTTGCGCTTTCGGATTTTCACAGTGATTTCTCTTCGTGGGCTTGCTCGGGTTGAGGGGTGTCTGCTGATTGTTTGGTCTTCCCTCCCCTGCATTTGCACGTTCCCGACCTTTGGAGCAAGGTTTATTGTTGACCATCAATCTGCTTTGTCTTTGTCGTGGAAAATTAAAGAGTGGAATTAATAAGAGGAGCGTCTAATAAAGCAAACACAAGTGATGCCTGCAGGCAGCCTCACAGAAGGCCCATATTCAGTGAATTCCCGCTGCTTTGAACTAGATTCATGACAGAAGGGAGGAGAAGCAGCTCCCTTGTCTTGCCAATTCCTGGGGGAAACGTGAATGAAACTAACTGTAACTACTTTTTCACCGTGCACATGCTCAGGCAACCTCGGAGTGAGTGTGTGTGTGTGTGTGTGTGTGTGTGTGTGTGTGTGTGTGTGTGTGTGTGTGTGTGTGTGTGTGTGTGTGTGTGTGTGTGTGTGTTTTATCTGACTGTGTGTGTGTGTGGGGAGGCCTCTACTCTGTATTGTGAAACAAACCCTGGGGTCCTTGCGATGAATCTAGCAGCCAACCCAGACATTATATATTGACATTTTAAAGAGCAGTAGTCTTACTGTTTGGCTGTGTGACTTTTTACTTTTTTTTTTAATTTTTATCTGGCCGGCTGATCAGATTTTTTGCCAATTTTGTTTTTATTTAATTTTTGAGTCAAAATTGTAAATGTTTTGTGAAAAGTGCTTATTCAAGTTTCTCACCAAAAATGTAAATTTTTCAAAAATCCCCTTTACCCCTATCATGATAACGTTATAATTGACCTTCACTCATTACTAATTTTTACTGAGGAAGCGTTTCAACAGCACATATTCAGGTCAATGCAGACTCTTTTAACGTTCACTGTGTACTCTGTGCTGTCGTCAGCTGAGTCGGTCAGCTGAGTCGATTACTTTGAGCATAGGAATGAATTGCAATATAAAACGTGTCTGATCAAGTCAGTTGGACCAAATGTGTGTTAGCTTTTTTACATCATCTGTTCCTCGTGTAAAATAATAAAAGTTGTAGGTGAAATTTCTTAACTTCAGAAAGTCAACACAGTTTAATCTAATGTCGTAAGAACTTAAATATCTTCCTCCTTGAATACAAAAGTAGGCAAACTTTTTAAACCGCTAATGAAATGATGCCCTAAAAAGAAAAGGGTTTTAATGGTCGTCCGTCTGAGATTTGATTTCTCCGTGAGGCTATTTGTAACCGAGAGAACGAGGTCAGAGGAAAGTGACTGACTGACTGGAGGATTACTTCTCCACCCGCCACCACTGCACTTCTTAATGTAGAGCTTTAAGCTCGCTTGTGGGGTTTGTCACACTCGCATCTTGATTACATGCACACAAGAAACAAGGTTATCGGTGGAAAATCGGAGTGCTGACATGTGTCTTACTGTAAAACCTGTGTTTACATCTGGTCAGTAATCAGATTTTCCCCCGAACCCCCACCATATTTTGATTCAGATTTTAGATACTGTTATGCCCCACTCAAGTGATAATCTTTATTTTCTTCCAGCTGCACAAAACAATACTTCCTCTGTCATGCAGAAGTGCTTTTGTAAAAAAACAGAACCACGTGGCTTAATCCCTTACCCAATTAAGGACATTTAAGATCTCTGATTACTCAAGCAACCAGGGCCCTATTTCTCGTACGTGGTTCAACAAAGTCGATCAAATGTCCTATTATCCAGCTGAAATTAGCGAGATGGTTGACATCAGGCTAACTCGGTTTCTCAACGGCAGATCCGTGCTGAAACGGTCTCGTTAATTCTAACCAGACGTCAGTCATCTGGATAAATGCGAGTGCCCTTTCCTCTTCAGAAGGGATAATAATCGAGCACTGACACCACGATGTTCTAACAGTTCTAACAGTTTATCCACTGAGAAGCAGGTGATGATCATGAACGCATATGAGGAAGTCAATACCTTAAAACCTCATCAGCCCTAGGGTCCCCTGATCAAGAGTCTGATTAAAAAAAATTACTCCTCGATCGCTCCCAGAGTTTTTTGAATGGTATTTTCGGTGCCTTCCCATCATGCCACAGAGTAATACTGCACCTCTTTAGAAAGATTAAGACCTAAAGCATCCAAATCTGTATAAATAAAACACTAAATAAACAATAAACACAAGCAATGCCATTTTTTTTCAAGCCTTTCCAGTCCAAAAATCATGTTTTTCGGTTCAGAAATAGAAAAATTAGCAACTTTGACCTGAATCTTGCTCACGCCATGACCGTCGTGTACTTCAAATGACCGTCTCCTTCAGCGCGTGTCATCTGACGCGCTTTCAGATGAGTCTGAGGGCCAATGAGATCGCAGGACCTCGAAACACGGAAGGAAAAATGGCAAAAAAGTCCCGTTGCTTTATCGCAGTTCGCGACGTCAATACTGAACAAACAGTGCTCTCTTAGTGAAACGTTATAATTGCTCAGTCATGTTGAGGAGCTTACGGAATTATGTAATTATAAAAATATAACAATCTTTTTTTTTTTTTATGTAATCCATCGTTTCTCTCACAAGGGTTTACAGTACTTTAGCCTTTTACATTTATTAGATTGGACCTGTGGATGATGATCTAGAAGCGTTTGAGTTTTTTTTAAACTCACTTCCTCATTTCTGAAAAAGCAGTAAAAAAAGGCTCCAAGCCGATGGGGTTAATCATGGCAAAGTCTAATGCTGCATTCACAAAACGATTCGCAACGTTTTTGGTGTGAATGCAGCTTAACGCCGCCCCTGCTGCGAGACATAAGCGTCGCAAATATATCAGACAAGTTAAATGCGTGTTGGGAAAATGTATCGGCTAATTTTAAGTGCTTCATCACCCAAATCAATCAGATTCTATTTATTTAAATGTGCCTGCTGGCAGTAGTATACGAATAAATATATACTTGTGAGGATATATGTACTGTATGCGCGCGCGTATGTATCATGTACTATATACAGTATGTGTATATACATATGTGTAGATTACCATATAACTAGGAGTTTGAATATGTGTATGGGCGGATCAGTATGTATGTATTATTCATAATCAGAAATTCAATCAATTGATGCAGTGAAAAGAAATTGTGTATGATTCTCTGTATTCTTATCACAAGTCCACCGTAATCATTTTCTACAATAATGATATGTATGGTGTACTAATAACACTGTCATATAATTATGAATGTTTTCAACACATCCATACGTTTCTTAAGCGCAAAATAAACGTTACGAACAGTACGGCATGCAGCGGGTGATAGTCTATGTCTGTGAGACATGGACAATAGGCGTGTGGTGATCAATGTCCGTGGCTCGAGAAGCTCTAGTAAATAAATGAGTCCTTGTCGGCAGAATCGATAGTGCTCGTACAGGAAGTCATGATGATGTGAGAACGGATCTTGGCGATCTGGAAGAACTCTCTCCCTATAAAACTAATATCACTCCTTCATCAATGAGGAAGGGAGCTGGCAGTGGTCCGGTGGGAGTGGCCAGTTTATCCAGTGAATTTCAGTTGGCCTGCGCTGGAGCAGGTTCAAATCTTTGGATGTGTTGCTATGGTGATTTTTCTAAACTTGCTTCGAGGAACCGAAAAGCCTGAGCTACGTCATCTTATCCTGAAAATTATCCAGCTAACTCAGTAAGCCAGGTACGAAGAATAGGGCCCTGGTCACTTATGCAAATGAAAACACGCTGACCGACTGGTGCTGCACAAACACACACATTCACATTATCATTGTTGTCAGAGTCCTCCAGGACTCTGAGGCGAGCTAGGAAGATTGCAGCTGACCCCTCTCACCCTGGACATAACCTGTTCGAGTCCCTCCCCTCTGGCAGGAGGCTGAGGTCCATCAGGACCAACACCTCACGCCACACAAACAGTTTCTTCCCGTCGGCAGTCAGGCTCATCAACAGGGCTCGGGTCCCCCACTGACTGACTGTCACCCCCAGGACTATTTTTATTTTTCTCTTCTTTCTTTCTCCTTACCGGTCACTCCTCTGCACACTTCATATTTAAACACTCATGCCACTTAACATACACTTAACTTAAACACACATGTCACTTTAACGTACACTCACATTAACGTATCTGTTGTCTGAGCACTTTATCTTATCTTACACTTATTTTAATACCCATTGCACTATTGTTGTCGTTGATTGTTGATTATTGTTTGTCTCGTCTAACGTCCCATGTCCAATGTATGCACCTTCCGCCTCGAAAAATTCCTCGTTTGTGAAAACATTCCTGGCAATAAACTGTTTCTGATTCTGATTCTGAAATGCTCTACAGAGAATGTCCACTGAAATGTGACACTATTAAATCTGACATACTCCTCCTTTCCAGCTGCCCATTACACCCCTTGGGGAAGTGTGTATCCAAACAATCCTCTGATCGGAGGTCCATAGAAACAGTCACACTGCTACTTCCAGGTGTCAAAAGAGATGCGTTTCAGCCAGTTAAAAAAGAAAAAAGAAAAGGTGTTTTCAGTTAAAAAAGAAAAAAGAAAAGGTGTTGAAAAGGGATTTGAACGGTGGGTTCTGGCTAGGGGTGGGGGGGGAAATCGATTCAGTATAGTATCGCGATATTTTGTGTGCCGATATTGTATCGATACACGGAAGCCAAGTATCGATCTTTTATTTAATCAACTATAAACTTTTTAGTGCTCGAAAAATAAAATCAATTGCTTTTTCAGTCCACTAGATGGTGCTGTGTTTTCTGGTGAGGTCAGCGGAGGTCCCGGATCAGCGTGATGTTAGGAAGTTGGTAAAAACAAACATGGAGGCACCGGAGAAAGACATTAGAAATGCGCCGTCCGTGTTTAAAGCAGACGTCTTGACTTCCTGTCACTCGTAGCGCCGCTGCTCGCACAGCTGTTGCTCGACACCCGGGACAACATGCACGACACTGCGCTGGTCGAAGACGGTAAAATTAAGCATAAATCAATCTGATTATGGGTCCTCTAGCAGCGCTGGAAGCGGCCGCCATTCAGACGTACTTCCTTGCGTGAAATCCACCGAGCTGTGTGCGGCTACGGATGATATTATAAATCCAGACACGAGGACGTTTGTTGTTTCGAAGTTTTTGGGATTTCCACAACAAGTATGAAGCAGAAAGAGTGGTTATTTCCATGGCGGAAATGAAAACTGCGCGGAGATAAGCCCCGGCCCCTCTCCGGCGCGTCCAGCTCGAATGAAGTGACTAGACTGTAATAATGACACGACTATGTAGACTGTAATACAAACAGTTCAGTTTGTCAGGTGCAACATCTATGACGTCTTGGTCAGTTTGTCTGCTTGACAATCACATTTTGCTGCAATAAAAGTGAGGTGAACAGACTGAAAATGGTATCTTCTTAGATACAATATGTTAACGTTAACGTTTTCCTTTTGGGGACAATTTGCGGTGGAAAAAAAGCGATAAATCGCAATACTCAATAAATCGCAGTATCGTGATAGTATCGAATCGGGACCCAAGTATCGTGACAAAATCGAATTGTGGGACCTCTGGTGATTCCCACCCCTAGTTCTGGCTGAGGCGTCATATGAGCGGACACCTGACCGGTGAACTCAATACACAACTCCGGCACTTGTCCTAAATACCGGTGAGGACTAAGAGAAGTTAGGTGTATCTGGGCTAGGACGCAATGTGTCCTGCCCTGTGCTTCAAAGTGGAGCTGCTAAGGGGAAATAAACGGGCCACGGTGTCCATTTCCTCTCACTTTAAACACACTCTAAAAAGGCAATGTCATACATGCTTCTAAAGTATTCTATAGCCTCCTATGGACAACAACGCCACAGTGTTTTCCAAAATACAACTTTCTTTTCTTTTCTTGACACTGATAATAATACTCCTCTATCCTCTGGTTAATACATGCCACAAAACATATGTTTGCATATTCAACGCCTCACTGAAAATTACCTTAAATCGGGACACTGTCTTTTATAATTAGTTTTGTGTTCATGCAGGGACAGCTGGCGTTGGAAGTGAAGTGAATTATTTACCCTCCAGTGTACTTTTCACCCTTGAGAGGCTGAAAGAAAAGAATGCAAAACTCAATACCTGAGCAGTATAGAGCTGGATAGTGTTCACGGTATACCATCGGCAGCTTTCTTTTCTCTAAAAGACTCTTTCTGCTACTCCTTGTATCCCTCCCACCACCCCCCACCAGGCTCTAAATAGATCCCTAATGCATCCCTCTGTGAACACTCGAAAGGTTACTATGGCATTTTAACCCTGTAGCGTGGTCTATTTCTACCCCACGATGTGTCACAGCCCAGGGGTTTGTGAATCCAGGTCCTGCTGGAGATACTTTGGAGTCTGTTCGGGTAGAGCAGGGGTGTCCAAACTTTTTTACTCGCGGGCCACAATGGGTTCTAAAATTTGACAGAGGGTCCGGGCCAGGAACAGACGGATGGAGTGTTTGTGTGAACTAATATAAATGACATGTAAAAAGCATTACATGAAAGGATTTGGCCTTTAACAGGTAGCAAAGCATTTATTTGCAAGGCAATTTAACAAATTGCACGAACATGAACAATACAAAAACATGTCGTAACGTGACTGATCATCCATCCATCCATCCATCCATTTTTGGCCGCTTATCCGGGGTCGGGTCGCGGTGGCAGTAGGTTCAGCAGACCGACCCAGTCTTCCCTCTCACCCGCAACACTTTCCAGCTCATCCTGGGGGATCCCGAGGCGTTCCAAGGCCAGCCGGGAGATATAATCCCTCCAGCGTGTCCTCGGTCTTCCCCGGGGTCTCCTACCAGTTGGACGTGCCTGGAAAACCTCTAATGGGAGGCGTCCAGGAGGCATCCTGACTAGATGCCCGTACCACCTCAGCTGACTCCTTTCGACACGAAGGAGCAGCGACTCGACTCCAAGCTCCCTCCTGATGTCCGAGCTCCTTACCCTATCTCTAAGGCTGAGCCCGGCCACCCTACGGAGGAAGCTCATTTCGGCCGCTTGTATCCGAGACCTCGTTCTTTCGGTCACGACCAGAGTTCGTGACCATAGGTGAGGGTTGGAACGTAGACCGACCAGTAAATGGAGAGCTTCGCCTTCCGGCTCAGCTCCCTCTTCACCAAGACGGACCGGTACAGCGCCTGTTTTACTGCTGCAGCCGCACCGATCCGCCTCCCCCCATAGCTCACATGTCGAAGTGTCCCTGAGCAAGACACTGAACCCTTAACTGCTCCCCGGGCGCCTCACAGGGCTGCCCACTGCTCCCTATCCAGGGATGGGTCAAATGCAGAGAAGAATTTCCCCAAGGGGATTAATAAAAGTGCATGTTTCTTTCTTTCTTTCTATCGATCTCACGCTCCACCTTACCCTCACTCGTGAACAAGACCCCGAGGTACTTGAACTCCTTCGCTTGGGGTAGGCAGTTTGTCCCCACCTGGAGGGAGCAGTCCACCGGTTTCCGGCAGAGCACCATGGCCTCAGATTTGGAGGTGCTAACTCTCATCCCTGCCACTTCACACTCGGCTGCAAAACGCCCCAGTGAATGCTGGAGGTCACGGTCCGAGGAGGCAAACAGGACCACATCATCTGCGAACAGTAGAGATGCAATCCCGAGACTCCCGAACCGGATCTTCTCCGCCCCCTGGCTGCGCCTAGATATCCTGTCCATGAAAGTCACGAACAGGACCGGTGATAAAGGGCAGCCCTGGCGGAGACCAACACCCACCGGGAACGTGTCTGACTTACTACCGAGGATACGAACACAGCTCCTACTGCAGGCGTACAGAGACCGGATGGCCCGTGCCAACGGGTCCGGCACCCCATACTCCCGCAGCACCACCCACAAAACCCCCCGAGGGAATCGGTCGAAAGCCTTCTCCAAGTCTACAAAGCACATGTAGACTGGTTGGGCGAACTCCCAGGACCCCTCCAGTAGTCTTGCGAGGGTAAAGAGCTGGTCCACTGTTCCACGGCCGGGACGGAATCCACACTGTTCGTCTTGAATCTGAGGTTCGACAAGCGGTCGGATCAAACATCATGAAAACATCTGAGGCCTGCGCCCAAACCAATTACCTCACTTGAACTTCTTTATTATTTACATTAACAGGTTAGAGCAGCCACGCAGGCTGTGTGTCGGAGATTTGGCTCCAACCTCGCTGCAGCAACACATCACCACTTTCAGTTTCAGTGGGAACAGTGTTGTTGATCTCCCATTTTTGCCAGTGCATCCAAGTCTGGAGTTATTTTGGTTGTGGCAATTCTCAGGATAGATCTGAGGTGCTGATCCGTTAACTTTGATCTGTGACGGGCTTTGTTGGCGTTCGTGAAAAAGTATTTTGTTGTCCTCTCTGTGTTAAACACTCGGCACTCATTGTCCACTTTTCGTTTCCTTGATCTGCTCATTTTACAGAAGGGCTCACAGGACAAAGGGAGCACCGTATCTAACTCAGCAATGTAAACAAACACTGAAAATGGCCCACAATGCATTGCGAGATCGTGCGCCATCTAATGGGGAAATGGGGGCATTACAGGAGAAAGGTAAAATGTGATATAATAATAATTAGGGCTGCAACTAACGATTATTTTAATAATCGATTCATCGGTTGATTATTTTTTCGATGAATCGGATAAAAAAAAATCAAAAAAGCATTAATTTCCAACCCTTTATTCAAAAACATAGCTGACAGTGCAAAACATCTTCAGAAAACATAAACAGGTTGCTCCTTGAACATCCCTGAGCTGTTAATTCAAAAAAATTAATAAAAATGGTCTAACATTAAACTTTACATCTGCCAAATGCGAGCCCCTTTTACTGTAATTGATCTCCTTGGAGCAGAGGCTGCTCTTACATACCTGCTTTATCAATATGTATGAAACACTGGACAGAGGGAAGCTGTACTGCTCCTCTCACGTCTGTTTTCACCACTTCATCTCAGCTCTGCATCAAGCTGCGCTGCATTATACGTAGAGCGTCCTCTTCCTTAAACTATTTCATTCTGGGTCTCTTACGACCATGGCATCACGTTGTTGGCTAAGCCCAACTACGTGATTTGATTCATTCTACTTTGAGTAAAAAAACAACCTGCAGCCAGATCCGCCGGTGTGCCGGTTTAACGTTAGCGAGTGACAGCGTGAACTGAACCAGACCGAGGGGTGACGCCATGTTTCATCACGTTACGTTTTTTACAAGCAAGACTGAACTGTAACGGAACATAAAGTAACTTTAACGACAATACACAACCCAAACACATCAGCTTGCTAACGTGATAGCAAGCTGACTAGCTTCCATTAAAAACAAGTTTGAGGGAACTGAAGACGCTGTCGACATCTTAACGCTGATTGGCCAAGACTCGACACATCAAAGATGTTCTATTTTTCTCAGTGTCTCACTCAGAAACGCTGGCCGGCCAGTTGCTCTGCTCCGCTCTTTTTCTTTCTTTCTCCGCGACTTATTGACTGGCGTAAAAATCGCGTGACACAACGAATCGATAATGAAATTCTTTGCCAACACTTTTGATAATCGATCGATTCGTTGTTGCAGCCCTAATAATAATATTTGGACAAGTTTGGCGGGCCGGATTAAAAAGCCGTACTTTGCCCATGTCTGGGGTAGAGTGTTGTCTGGGGTAGAGTGTTGAGATGCAGTTCTTAATTGGATGAAAAAGTTTGAAGCGGGAAGTTCGGACCCTGTGTACACACTGTAGGTGGCTCTGCATGGTGTCAATACGCATGTATAATGCTAACAATATGGTAGAGGGGTGTAGCCAGACACATTTCCTGCAGCGTTGTACCGTATAAGAATCCAACATCAGAACTGATAACACGGATAACATTGGCGGTGGAAACGGCTGAGTTATGTGCAGAATCATAGTCCCGTTTGAATGGTAGTTTATGGAAGAGAGTATCTGGGTTGTGTTGTAGAAAAGTTGCAAACAGCAACCATCCTTTTTTTTTTAAAACTGTTGTATAGTTGTCACATTGGTTATCATGTTTGTGTCGCTCGCTAAAGTTGAAGTGGTTGCAAGGTTTTGTGATTTGAATGTTCAAGGTTTTGTGATTTGGATTGTGGCTGGGACTGATGGTCTCCAATGCGCGTTAGGCATTGTCGAGAGAGTTGGACAGTAATGAACAGGAAGCTGGGGTCAAAATAATGGAAAGAGTCCCAGTCAATACTTGACCTATCAAGTATTGATAATCTGGTCCCTATAACCAGGGATCAGATTTGTCCATACCCATCTTCAGCTTTAATGATCAAGCAGTGGCTGACCTGGTTTCAGGCTGCCCCTGTGGGATGATGACCTTTGAGGAGTTGGCCCTGACTGTCCAATTACTTCGCTGCTTTTTTCCACTGGAGTAACTTTCACACGGGCTTGCCACGCAGAAGCTCTATGACCCCCCCCAAATATGATAACAAGCGATAGGCAGTCCACCGTAAACCCAGCACAATGCCTTTGCTGGGTTTTTATTAATGAGCCACAACATGATGAATACACAATGTGCCGCCAAGGAGTTGTGAATCACAGTGAATTAATTATGCCGACGCAGGGACTAGGGGATGATGTGGTAGCTCTACACACACACACACGGACACACACACGGACACACACGGACACACACACACACACACACACGGACACACACACACACACACACACACGGACACACACACACACACACACACACACACACACACACACACACGGACACACGGACACACACACGGGGACACACACACAGACACACACACACACACACGGGGACACACACACGGACACACACACACACACACACGGGGACACACACACGGACACACACACACACACACACACACACACACACACACACACACACACACACACACACACACGGACACACACACACAGGGACATATTGCTATGGTAACCTCAGAAGTTTTCACACGGTCCAGATGATGTTTCTTTGTGACAGTGCTGTGCATGCAAGAGTCCTCATGCTGCAGTGCAGATTTATCCTCTGAAGTACTCTTTCTTGCTTCCTCTTCGTCTTGCCAGCCCTTTTAGATGTGCGATACAGCCTCCCGTAGTGATTTCTCTGTGCGTAAAAGTCAATTTTCACATCTCTTCTGTCATTCTTAACGACTTGGCTCACTGTTTGTAAAGATTTACGTGACACCTGCGCAGCCTTTTCATGCCTCATTCAACTGTGTGTGTGTGTGTGTGTGTGTGTGTGTGTGTGTCTGTGTGTGATTATAGTATTGTGTGTGTAATATAGTATTGTGTGTGTGTGTGTGTGTGTGTAATATAGTATAAATGCATAGGGGGTACATGTGCAGGTGGGCCACCCTGGATGTTACTCTTCCATAAGATACACAAGGTTAAAGTTGTAAATACTTTAATTTCACTCCTGGTTTATTCAGTGACGGCAAGCAACGTTTATTACTGGTCGTCTGGCCTGTTTTGTTGTGAGGCTGGCACGGGTTACCATAGTTGCGCGTCTCAGAGGCTTTCAGGAAATGATAAAAAAAAGATCCATACAACCGTTTATTCCCTCAAAGTATTTAGTATGTAGTACGTAGTGTGTGATCTCAGACGCAGCGTAAGTGAATGACATCAGCTAACAGGAAGTAAACATGAACACAAGCTGCTGCCTTGCAACGCAATTTCGCTGAAACCCACTAAAATTAATACTGGTATAATTAGATCGAATGTAGGGGATTTTTTTTTACATTAAAGCATGTAAACACGTTCTATAGAAATGATGCAGAAATAAACCGGTATGTCTGCTCAGGGAGAAAATCGGTATTCGTTGGCAATGAAACGTCCAATACAACTTTGATAGTTGATGTGTGCATCTGATCAATCGGCTAGCACCAGTGGTTCAAGTTCATTCTAATTTGGTGTGTAACCTTAGCAACAAGGTACGGAGTATGAATCACATGCCCCCATTAGAATTCAGCCCCCATTCTTCATCAGGAGCTCTTCCTCACTCGCCAAGTCCTCATACTCCCATGAATCGATACCAAAGCCACTGATGTGACATAGCAAAAAAACAAACTGCAAAGCCTTACAAGAGCATATAAGTCCATTTGACTTGTTTCTAACACAATTCAACCATAAATATTAACATAAACCATAAATATGACTCAAAGTACTTGAAAGTGACTCGAGAGCTCCCCAAGTTATGAAAATATAAATTGATATATCCCTAGATTGATGCCACACATGATTGGCACCTTTCTGGAAAGCTTAAGACCTACGGAATCCGCCAATTGCACCCAAACCACTGTCAGACAAAGCCTCAGCAAGATATCAAACACATTGCATCTATTTCCAGCCCAAAATTTTCAGCTGAAATATGATTTACTTATGGAAGAAACGATACTTGCTTGGTATGTATTGGTGCATCTGCTTGAGCAGAGCCCTCTGTTGTGATACCAGAGCGTCCAAGGACAGGAAGACATTTTTGATTTCAGCTGACCTAAAGCTACGGTTCACGAAATCTGCACTAAATTAATTACAAAAAAATATTTAACTTCACTTAATTAAAGAGATACTGTTGATATGCATAATTAAAAAGAAGAAATACATCCTGGAAGTTTTCTTTTTTTCTGTAGTTTTTTGTTTTGTTTTTCTTTCCTGTGTTCTATCATCAACCAATAAACCTGTAACACACATATTTCTATATCAACTTCTTAACTGGTCTCGCAAGTGTTTTCTGTATATTATACCTTTTTGAAATTATTCAAATAGCCCTTGTGGTTGAGGAGATATTCTGTATTTAGTATGGTGTATGCAAACCATTCAGAATCTTTGAGAAAAATGGCTGGGGCTTTACTGGGGTTAAAGAAGTACATTTTCTAGCAGTGTGACTCCTTTGTGTCATAATAAAAACAGATGAAGATAAACAAAACAAAAACACTCTTGAGGTAATAAATACACATACAAAGAGACTCCAAGATGGTGCAACTCCTTGACAGTCCGTCCGCAGGGATAGCCAACTCCCCGCTCGCATTTCCCCATCCTTGTCCAATTATCAGCTGGGATCCAATTGTCACGCCTGTAAAGACAATGAGGTCCGTGGTGTTCATGAATATTCATGCGGCGCTCTGTTTAGAGAGGTCACAATTATGCTGAATTAGCGCCCTGGAGTACAATGAGAAAATGATGATGATCATGATGATGGCTGCTCGTCGATGATAAACAGATTCGTCAGACGAGGCCCTCGGAGTGCCGCAGAGCGACATCAAGCATTCACTCTTTGTCACCGGTTTTGGGGTTAGCTGGCCAGCTAACCAACACATAAGTCTCTTGGGTAAACAGGAGGAAAATGCTATGTCTCAATGAGGCGGCAGTTCTGGTTTTCTTAGAAAGCATCTGTAGAAATGTTGCAGTGTGGGCTGTTTCCACCTCATCCTTTATTTGTTTCTTCTTCCAGTCTTCTGCAAATATGCCGTTATTTGTGCATCCAAGAAGTGTGGTCTTAAAACTTGGAACGACTTGCAATCAAGCCAACGGATTCCCCTTTTAGCGCCACCCAAGGAACATGCAGCCTTCGCTGTGCTGATTAAAAGAACATGCTCCCGACCACCCCCATCTTGTGATGAAAGTCCCATTAGTAACGATCAAAGAAGATCAGTGCAAGGTCAAGCTCACGATGGCCTGTAGTAACCATCACGCTCAGTCTCTCAGAAAGCTTGAGAAATGGAGAAGGCCAGCAGCAGTGCCTTGGATTTACAGCGAGCCGAATTGTACAGTAAGTCTCATCTGCCTCCCAATGCATTCGATTGGATGCTGGGTATCAAAGACTCCAGCGTGTCCCAGCAGCAGCAGCTCGTCTACTACAGGCCATGAAGTGTGGCTTACTACTGCAATGAAATATTCAGTAATCACATGGGAGAAGATGCTGCTGTAAAGCAAAGTGTTTTTTTCTTTTTCTTTCATAGAGCAGTTCTTACTATGATCCTTGTGGCGCCGCGGCGTGTCACATGCACATTGAAGTGGCACATGCACTCAGGCTCTGATCCCTGCGTCGGCGTCTGTAGAAACACTATGAAACGACCGCCACGGGAACTTGAGCTAAGAGCGTCTCCCCCGGCACGGCCGAGTGAGCGGCACGGTGGTTATGTGCACTGTGTATGCAAATAGGAACCTGTCGGCGAAATCTGAGAAATTGCTTGTACACAGAGGCAGACAGCGGCGGATTGGATTAGAAGCAGAGGCGTATTCTCCAAAGACGGAGCAGGAAGGAATCGATGCTAGGAGTTTTTTTTTTTATCCTGGTCCAACGGGCTTATCCAAGATTCAAGATTTGTATTGTTATATTCACAGATAACAGGCAGTTATTCTGTACAATGAAAAGCTTATTTTGCTGGGTCCTCCTAACACACAGAATTACAATAAAGTTAAGGCAATAAATAAAAATATGTATAAAGTGCACTATGCATTGCTACAATATCCAAAGTATGGCCGTGACATGAAGTCGCAGCTGTGTGTGTGTGTGTGTGTGTGTGTGTGTGTGTGTGTTCTCCACACGTGCTGATGTAGCCCGTTACACTGGACGCATATTCCTCTAAGTCCACAGTAGAGTCATCCCTCAGAGCAGCAGTTCTAAACATACCCCAGTTTGTACTCCCAAAGCAGTCCTGAAGCACCAGTTCAGTTTCTTCATTCCACACTTTAACAGTTTTACTTACTGGGGGGAGCTTGTTTGAGGCGTTGTCTGTACGCTGGGTAGAGGAATGCTGAGATGTGATCAGACTGTCCAAAGTGTGGCCGGGGCACAGCCCTGTAGGCTCACTTCACGTTGCTGTACACGTGGTCCAGGGTGTTATTGTCCCTCACGGAAAGTTCACGTGTGCGCAGGGTGTGTTCGTTCGGTGTGATTTGATGGGCCGATGGGTACTCTAAATGTTCTGGGCATGAACATTTTGGAGTCCACTTCTCTCTGTGTTCTGTGTCAAACTGCTTTACATTTAAAAAAGGATTGAGCCTTACTTATATATATGAATGTGCCTTACTTGTATTCACAAATGATCAAAACATTCAGATTCGTTTCCCCGTAATTGAAAGGATGATTCCTTTGTTGCTAGTTATGATGGGCTTTTTTGTAAACTGTGTATATCTGTGTACCACATTGTCACTGGTAGAAACTATCAAGCTGTCAATAATTGAAACACATCGATGGCGTTGTGTACCTTATTGATATCCTTAATTGTTTATATTTAGTTTATTTGCACTCTATATAATGCACTCTTTCCCAGTTTGTACTGCAACTTCTGCACAACTTTGCATGTTCTCCCCATGTTTGGTGTGGGTTTCTTCCAGGTGCTCTGGTTTTCCTCTGGAAGGTAGGACATGCCAAACCAAATAGGAGATCAGAGTACAGTAGAGAGTATCTACTTTTTTTGGGCTGTCTATTCATTCTGTTAAACCCAGTATTTATATACAGTTGCAAATAAAGATAAGCTACACTATTATTATGAGTCGGCTTTATTTTATTTGTAGAAGTGGTGGTGATGCACGCGTTACCTCGATGTTGCGCTTGTGTTTTTTACGTTTTTGTTTGTTTGTTCAGTTTTTAGCTCTCAGCTCTCTGGTTACATTCACCAGGGAATAACATTTGGACACTCGACAAGCTTTCAACTGAACTCGGAAGAGTAATTAGCCCGCTAGCCCCAGGACTTTCAAGTTTGGTCCACAGCGCTGCTTCGTTGTCGTGCTACTGGAATGGCTTGTCTTCTCATCCCTGTCTGCCACATCGCTAGCCAGCACGAGCCCACCTGTTTACCCTGCCATCCCGGCAGGCATGGATTAGCAGACCTGGATTGGTCTCCGCTAGCCACCACCGCACCAGGTTGATCTCCATTCCCCGGGCAGGATTGTCAGGCTAACAGGCTGGTAGCCCCTCCAGGCTACCACTCTCTCCTAGCTGTTATGCTGTGGATCATCCGACTGATACTCCTGGGCTGCACATCGCTTCTCCTCTCATGGACAGCCGGCTCTTTGTCACAAGCTAACGCTAGCTTAACGCTAGCGCTCCCCAACTGGACCACTGTACTCCACGTCAGATCTTCACAACTTCAATAACCACCTGCGCCCGGACTGCATGGACATTCTCAAAGAACATGGAATACATAGTTTGTGTAAAAAATAAATATAATAGGTATATATATATATATTTTTTTACTCTCAAATATGGGTCTCAAAAATGAATTATTAATTGGGCTCTAATGCAACTGAAAACAAACCTGTGAGCTGCATGCATTGATTCTCAGTGGGAACTGCAGTCACACCAACTCTTAAACATACCAGAACTAAAATGTGTTTATGTTAATATATCCTTAGTGGAGCTGTTTATATCGCCACTCTAAATAAGTATCCAGAGAGTATTTTTAATGCATAAAATATGCCTTTTCAGTGTTTACCGGTACTCTAAGATTATGTTCACTTATTAAACCGAGTAAGGTGTGAGTGGATCAGTTTTTCTATGGACGTATTTTTACATGCCACGGTGACAGAACGTACATTTTCTGTCTTCCCCGATTCTGCCCTCTCAGCACAACATTCGTGGCTGCAAATGGAACGAGCACGGCGAAACCATGGCTCCCTCGTATTAGGTGGCATCTCACAGATCAATGTGCTCAAGCTCTACTGACATCAAAGGTATTAGGTTGCCCCCACCCCCATCAGGATAATGTTTTGCCTCCTCCTCATTTCTCGCTAGCATCCCAGCTCACCTTAATGCATCTATTTTCAGGTGACAGTATTGGTCCGCGCTTATTGATCATGTGGTGATGCTCTTCCTATAGCCTCTTTGGGGAACCCATGGGTGAAATTGGAGAACTGCGTAGTCGAGATTGAGATGTCGTAGGTGGTGTTTTGACTTTCCGAGGAGAGCATCGATACTTTCTCTGCGGCTCTCGAAGTGGGTTTGAATATAACCCAACTGAAGTGCAGTTGTTTTCCCCACTAGATAACTTCTGGTTCGTTTTCGAAGGGCAACGGCCTGGTGTTTTGGCGTAAAATGGAAGAATGATGTACCTCAACACACCTCAAAATTACAGAATACAAATTAGAATAACGTATCAGATGTTCACTCTATTTAAAACAACACCGATTAGCTGAAGACTGAGCTGAAGTAAACACTCAAAAACAAAAACGCAATACCATAAAATAATGAGTCCATCTAACTTTTCTCACATTGCATGAGTAAACTCTCAACCTTGAAGCACCGAGCATCCGTTTGTGGTGAACCGTACCGCGTGATATCTGAACCACAGGTCTTGTACGAGTTGAACTCCTGATCCATCAGCATCTGCGCTCTTGATGGCACAAGCCTCTTTGTGCCGCGAGCAGCGGCTGTGATGGTGATTAATAAAGAACGCCTCATAAAAATTGCATTATCTTAGGATTCATAATGAATGCCTAAATATGACTATAGAAACTTTGCCCCACACTTGTTTCATTTTCATACATTTGTTGGCATTCTTCTTTGTGTGTCAACATGCTCCTCCTCTGTGTGTATGGTGCCAGCTGTTAATTGCAGTATTTTCGTTACCATTAATGACTGGCTTGTAACACTGCAATTTCTTTTGTTATCTGAAGGATTGATACCATCCCTGTCTGTGGCCGGTGAGCTGCAGATTTGTTTAGTCGTCCTTTCTAAAAGGTATCGTGTTGAGGAGAATTGCTTTGAAGGGCTGTCTCTCCAGAGCCCTTGCTATTCAGTATTTCCCTGGGTATAATTAGCAGGGTTAATGATCTCGATGCATAATGTATTCTTCGTGGTCTTGAAGGTGTCCTCCTCATGGTTCACCTTGTCGAGCCTTTGTTCTCTTTTATCATCCACATTCTAAATTATTGTATTGTTGTTTCCTTATTCTTATATTCCATACTATACTACATTATATTTTATATACTGTTACTGCATAATGTACTATATTATGCTGCTATATTTATACAGAAACACAGTGTCATTACTTATTGACATTCATTTGGTGTACTTGCTGCTATTTATCACCACTTTACCTCGTAACTTAGTCTTTGTTGCTCTTTTATAGTTACTGTGTTTGTTACTATTTACTCTTGCACTTGTGCTGCTGCAACAACTGAATTTCCCCTCTGGGGATCAATAACGGATTATCTTATCTTGACATATATAATCATATCTTATTTTTATCTTGACTCATCATATTTCATTTAATCTAAACTTGACTTATCTTATCTTGTGTAGACTTATATTTGATCTGATCTTGTCCTGACTCATTTATCTTATCTCTACTTGTCTTTTCTTGTCTTAGCAATCATAGAAATCAGAGGCTGTTCTTTTGATCAGTTTGTATAAAGTACCGCCCCTATACCTAATATCTTGTTGCTGTAGTTGCTAAGCTACTCCTGAGCTAGAGAGATGACTTATGATATGATAACAAGCAGTGGCGAGGCGTGCATTTTCTACCTGGGCCTTCTGTGCCGTCTGATATCGTATACATAAATACGCTCATGATGGGATGCTGCGTCATTCATACCTTTTTAAACTTGTCACCTTTGGGCAAAACAATTTTTTTTGGTCAACTGGCTGGCCAGCGTTTCTGAGATTGGAGTGAGACACGGAGAAAAGCCGATGTTGTGATCTTCGCAAATAAAACAGCTTTGACGTGTCGAGCCTTGGCCAATCAGTGTTAAGATGTCTACAGCGTCTTCATTTGTCTCCAACCAGTTTTTTAATGGCAAGCTAGTCAGCTTGCTATCACGTTAGCTAACGTTATGTTCTGTTACAGTTCAGACTTGCTTGGAAAAAGACGTAACGTGATGAAACATGCCGTAACCACCCCCTGGTCTGGTTCAGATCCTGCAGTCACTCGTTAACGTTAAACCGGCACACCGGCGGATCTGGTTGCAGGTTGTTTTTTTAACTCAAAGTAGAATGAAGCAAATCACATAGTTGGGCTTAGCCAACAACGTAATTTCGTGGTCATAAGAGGCCCAGATATTGATAAGATGATGTGGTCCGTTTTTCAGAATGAAAGAGTTTAAGGAAGAGGACTCTATATATGTAGCGCAGCTTGATGCAGGGCTGAGATGAGGTGGAGCTGGGCCTGGCTGAAGATGGAGGTCAAAACTGATGTGAAGTACAGCTTCCCACTGTCCCAGTATTTCATAAAAATTGATAAAGCAGGGTATGCTAAAAGCCTCTGCTCCAAGGAAATCAATTACAGTAAAAAGGGCTCACATGCCCTCTCTTCACACTTAATAAAAAAAAAAAAGTTGATGTGGTGGTTAATTGTGCTCTCTATGAAGTAGAATCATATTCCATTACTGCCATAGTCCATTTACATTTCTTGAGTTTCTTTTTTGTAGTACACAGGTAGGCATATACCATCTGACACAGCTGCAGTGTATTCACAAAAAAAAAAAGAAACCCTGAGTAAACTTTCTTTTTTTGTGTCTGTCAGTACTTGTTGATACTGATTTAGTTTCTTTGTTTTTTTATAGCAGTCCTGCTGAATAATATACTGTAAGGTATAGGGCTGCAACTAACGATTATTTTAATAATCGATTAATCGGTTGATTATTTTTTCGAAGAAAACCTGAGGGAGAGCAACAGAGGAGGATCCCTCTCCACTGATGGACAGAAGCAATAGATGTCATGTGGCCAGAATGAATAACGTAACGGAGTTACAGCACATTCAATGAATATGACAGAAATTATTCATATAATGAGTAGTAGGCATGGTCCATGATCCAGATAACCACAATCCATGAAGCAGAAGGAGGTAGAGAGGAGGGACGGGGGGCATCAGCAGGGCCATGGCGGCAGGCAGGACCGGTTCAAGGACCGGTTATCTCCGCGACTTATGGAACTAATCAATAATTTTGTTTTGTTTTGAGGGATCAGGTTCTGTGAACTGCGATCAGATTTGTGGCTGATTTGGCTGGAAAGCAACAAATCTTGTCACAGGTGACTTTGCACAAACCTGCTGCTCGTCTGTCCGCATCATCCGAAAGAGGAACCACCCCGCTGTACATGACATTTTCCTCACGTTTATCTTCATCCCTTTTAATACCTCCCGGGTAGCTGTGTTCACGGTGCAGCATCTTTGTGCGTCTGCCCAAGGGTGCAGCCAGAGCAGTGCAGTGTGAGAGGATTAGCCATGTACAAGAGACTGAGCAGACAGAATCCACACTGGATTAGCTTCTAGACAAAAATCAGAAGCAAATCAAATGATTTTCTTTTAAAAAGCATTGTCACCTCCTTGCTCAGCTGTGGGCTGCGTAGGGTCTGCCTGGAGGAGCCCAGCATGCGCCTTCTTCTCTCATGATCGCTCCATGTCTACAGGGACGGGGGGCTGAGCAGATTGGGATGTGAGCTTCAGAAGCTGAATTACTTTTAAGGAGGCGCTGCACGAGTTAGCAACAGGCCCGCTGTGCTCACATCTGCCTGTGTCTCTAACACACACACACACACACACACACACACACACACACACACACACACACACACACACACACACACACACACACACACACACACACACACACACACACACACAGCGAGCAGAGGCAAGTCTCAATCAGTAACACAGAGGACCAGGGGGATGTCGTTCGGTGGTAGCTCATCAGCCCACATTCGTCGTACATGCAGCACATGGTGACTGATTTCTCTGGCTTGAATCAGTAACGATGCACAAAAAAATAAAAAATAAGCACCACTGCAACTTCAATCAAAACTGAAGCAATTAAACTGGGGGCCGTGTCTTGTTGTTTGTGAAAGACCAAACAGAGAAAAGCCTTTTCTTACAGAAACGGTCCAGGGCTATGTCCAAAATCATTCACTTATTCCCAATAATCTACACACTCAATAGTATATTTAGTAAAGACTTACTAGTCATAGTTATTGTGCATCCTCAGTGACGTGTTATTTCTTCCTCAAGATTGTTCCGCCTTGTACTGGCTAATTTCCCATTGGCTTGTATTGGCTAGTCCCACTGTGCTGTGATTGACTAGTATTCGCCAGTTTCACTGTACTGTGATTGGCTAGTACTAGCTAATTCTGGGGATAGATCAGAAGCCTAGCTAGCTTGCCAATTCCACTATGCGTTTATGCTACTTTGATTCCAGAAGATGAGCCGAACACAGTTGTTATTCAGCTGGTGATAGTAATGGGCTTTACTAGCATGTGCATGACGTGTCCGGTGAGCAAGAGAGGCGAGTGTGCTGCGTGGATTCTCTTGCAGAGCATAGTTGTTCTGTTGTCTTTTCACCCCACCACATAGTTGAATTAACACAAAATGTAAAATGTCTAATCTAATCTGTTGCATGACATCATAGTGTTTCTTTTTCCTCTTTACAAGGCTTTTCTCCTCACCTCTCCCACCCAACCAACCTCCCTCTCAGGACTGAGTTTAAACTCTCCACCACATATCGGACAATCCCATCAGTAAGCAGAACACGCATCCACTGAAGAATGCCATGAACCAAAACAACTGGCTGTGCCATTACACATATTGATATCACAAAACAAAGATGATTGATGGCAGTGCCATGAGCTGGCTGTGTTTCAGAAATAAGTCTCCTCTGTCTTTTCCACCGCTCTGTATTACCACTAGATAAACTGCCGAATTAAAGATTTGTATTTGGAGATCATCTTTTGTTTTTAAATTCTTTTTAGATATTTTAATATTTGTATTTATTTATTATTTTACCTTTTTTATTTGAACAGAAAAGTCAACTGAGAACCTGTTCTCATTTACAATGACAACCTGGCCAAAATGTATTTAATAATAATACTTTGATTTTATATAGCGCTTTTCTGAATACTCAAAGACCCTTTACATAGGAATCATTCACCCACTGATGAGAGGAGCTACCATGCAAGATGCCACATCATGACTATCTAACATTCATGGGTGTCTTGCTCAAGGACACATCGACACGGGCTGGCGGAGCCGGGGATCGAGCCGCCGATCCTCTAGATTGGAGGACGACCCTGCTCACCACTGCGCCACGGTCGCCCCATTTAATAGCACATACATTAACGCTTGCAATTGTTGATCTTGATAATCATTTTCCTGGCTTTGTTAATTCTCTGTGACATAGCTATAACCCTTTTTTTAAATATATTTTCAGCTCAGAATGTTTTCAAGTTCTGATTTTATGATCTTATGATGAGACTAATTTAATTAGTTCAACAGAGCCCTGATAAGTTATGAGAGGAAAGAACTGTGCAGCAGCATGATCAGAAAAAAACCCTCCCAAAAATATTTGTTTTGCAATTCACTTGCTGATAAGTACTATGTTGAAGCTACACTGTTCTAGCTACACTGTTCAGATCTTGCAAGAACACACTTGTGTCACTTTTTATTGTCCAAAATACAGTTTTTCTTTCTCTACAGTGATGATTCGGATTCAATTTTATTGTCATTGCTGTACTGTGATAACGAAATGTAGTTTGCATATACAGAATTTCTTAAATTCACCTTTTCAAAGGCACTTGCATATGATATATACCCATGTGTTTTACATCTAAAATTGCAGAACAATCTCAGCTCTCTATATAATGAGGCACCATTGTCCTAAGGAACAAGTGTAAAGAGATAATATGGCCCTAAAGCTGAAAAATGTAATCTCAATTTTCGAAATTCTTCATATCTCTTGTGAAAACATACCTTTACTCAGGTGGTCAAGCTGTTTTGGTGATCGAAATTGGTTTACCAAAGGTCTTAGGTTCACAAAAGCAGTGGAATATATGAATAAAATGGTAGACACAACTTTATTATAATATGGTGGGGATGATGTGATGTGGCTGGCGTTGTGGCCTGCGGTGGTGATCTGTTGGCAGGCAGACGGACTGGGAGGCTGCTGCAACGATGCTGCATGTTGTCCTCTGGACCCTGGCAGCTGTGAATCCTCTCTGTAAAATACATTACTACTCGTCAGTAAGAGTTCACTGAAAGAAAGTAATGATTGATTACACACCGACACATAACGAAGATCCAACACTGACTATGCTCAAGACACTGCATGACCTATCTACGTGCTAACGCTGCTAAGCTACCGTAAACACTACGGTAGTTAGTCTTACAAATACGTAACTGAGATCCAACACTACTAGTCATACTAAGTTCACTGAAATAAAGTTAACGGGGATAGTGACAATATTGGATTACGCACTGCTCAGTATTACAGACACGCTGTAGTCATCTATCTCCCCGTTAGCTCACATTAGCTAGCTCCCGCTAGCTCCGTGTTAGCAGCAGCGCTATCTGGCTACAGGTACCGTTACTAACGTGAATATGCTATTGCAAAGTTCAGTAAATACACTTACCCATCTTCGAATGGATCCCTTTGCATGGTGTTGTCCTGTTTATCGCAGGACTCGTATCCTTCAGGCTGTGAAGCTGCGTCGTCCTCTCAAAAAATAGCTTCGCTCAGGCTAAACTCCCAGCTGCTCTCTCTTCCCTCTGACTCAGTAAAGCTTTTTGCACGCATCATACGACACGTCCATGTTTAGATGCTCATATCTCGCTGTGTGAATCTCGTATGATCTCACGGACAGAAGGCAGCGGAAGTTCTACTGAATCTTGGAGACGTTGAACCATATTTGTGTGCAGAATTATTGCGAAGAAATGAATATTTTCAAAACGTAAACAATCGAAGTACTGATTTTGAGCTCCGCTTCAGCTGTTCAACTCCGTTTTGGTTGGTTCGAAAGATCCAGATTAAAATATCTCAACTATTGGATGGATTGCCGTGCAATTCTTTGGACAGACATTCAAGGTCTCAAGAGGATGAATCCTACTCTGTCGCGATTCCCTGACTTTTCCTCTAGGCCAACAGGAGGTTAAAGGGAGTTTAGTCTTCCGAGTGGTATGGCATTGGCTGTGCTGCTGCTAACTGGCTAGCTCCTTTTAACAGTGTTACTACATGAGCTAGCCTAGCACGAGTAGAGTCACCTGCTTGGAGGTTCTAGGCCTCCTCTCGCCCTGTTCTCCTCTGGATTGGCTGGAATCAGTCTACCTCTCCTCTTTCTCCTCCTCTAAATGTCATCACTGCTGCAGCTAGCATAATTTTGCGCAACGCTGTCATCATGGACGGTAGTGATGGTGTTATTTTGAATAATACATGTGTTAGCTTTAAACATTTTGCAGTATCAGCCTCAAGAAAACTCTTAATCTTGTTATTTCGTACGATGCAGAAGGAAAGCAATACCTCGCAACAAGACAACCAACGTTTTTTTTCTCCTTTTAGGCCAATTGGAATGCTCTTGACCGGCCAAGTCAGTCACTTACCTCAGTGCAACTTGGCATGTGTTGCCAAAAACCAGGTCAAAACAAAAAAGTATCAAAGCAAGCAAGTATGAAAATGCTTGCAGGGGCCTGACCAGGTGGAGAGGGGTGTGTGTGGGGTAGACTTCAGCCAGTTATCAACTGCAAAAGGATTTGCAACTAACCATTAAAATGACTTTAAGTTAACTAGCTCGATTACTTTCTGAACCATAAAACGGGGGAATGCAATTTCTTCATTGTTCAGGAGATGTAGATGTGAACACCCTCATATTTACGGATTCCTTCACTCTCTTTCTCTCTTTTTCCTCACAGTGAACTTCGACCACTTCCAGATATTACGAGCCATCGGGAAAGGGAGCTTTGGAAAGGTAATGTAACCTCTATTTTTTTATTAATTTTTTTTACCGTGCGCCTTCAGTCCCCCTGCACAGTCGCCTGCACAGTCGTCACAGGGAACGATTACACTTTAGCTCACATGACATTACGGCGCTTAAAACATAAATAATGTTTCTATTAATAATAGTTATAAACGCGGCTTGTGTAATTATTTTTGTTAAGCCACTCAGCGGAGAGACAATTTACTTTTCATCTCATGCCGGTCGACCCGTTCGGAGTTTTGACCCCACTCCTCCATTTAATTACAGAGCAACACAATGCTCGTGGCAGCGTTTGTCACCGTGCTCCGCGGTTTGGCTGAATGCAGCCTGGAGGAAAACTTGCTGTGTGTGTGTGTGGGGGGGTTTGTGTGTGTGTTTGACATATTGTGGAACCAAATTGCAGCCGCCCTTTTCAAGCTTGTCTCAGGTGCCAATATTGTCTTTTTTTTTTTAATGAAGAATTCCTTTTGTGTTCCTATTGAATGCCTGTATGAGACTTCAGAAAGGAATTCGGGGCGCGTGTGCGTCGACACAGTCAGGCTCCAGAGATGGGCATAGTTTATCTTCATTTTGAATCTCAAACATCACAGCTAATATTTGTTCATTACTCTGGTGTCTTTGCAAATTCTTTCTGCTTTGCTCTTCTCAAAAGACAATCTTTTTTTTCTCCCCAAAACATGTCCCTCTGTTATATGGGAAGTCGTTGCCCGATGCTGAATACATTACCATATGAATTTATGTAAATGTCTTACTTATTGCTTCGTTCCTTCAATCTGCTGCCACTTCCCTCATAATACTGAAGGGGAAAATGCAGTAAGCTTAGAAATACTCTAGTCTCTGAGGCTAGTAGGCCTGCATGCAACGTTTTTTTTTTTTTGCACACTAGATTATTTACATTATATTTGGAATAAACGCCACATGTTCATTCATGTTTTTTTGTTTTAAAATTCAGACGTAGAGAGCTTGAGATAAGCTGCTCTCCTGGCTCAGAAAGATGCTGAAGAGGCTCTCTTGTCTGAGAGCTGGCTTCCAATTATCTGCATCGCGGTCGTGCTCGCACACGCTTTATTGCAGACAGGTGCGCGCCTGCACAGCCGGCCAGATGCTCAGAGAGACGTCCATATAAAGTTTGTCCTCATTGGAGGTCTGTGTTTTTTGGCCCACTGTGGCCACAAAATACTCTGCGCTCTTGCTGTTCCTGAATACTTAACAGCATGAGTCTTTAGCTCTCCACTGAACACACACACACAGGCCTTGTTGGTGTGTGTAAGCAGGGATTTAGGGAAGAAGATGGATGAACCACAACCTCCAATTGGCACAGAAGCAAGACAGAACGATCATTATAATAAAAGAACATTTATCTTTTTACGCTTTGCCTCATCTTACTGTTATACTATTATTTGCTATGATGATCTATATTAGTCTGAAAATAAAAAACATAAGCACGACATAAAAACATTGGTGTGTGTTTTAGAGAAATGTAAAGAGTGAAAGACAGACCGTAGAGGGATGTTTACCTCGCTGTAGCACTGTGAAACATGATCTGTGTATTCCAGCTTGTGTAGGTGCTCCAACAAAATGGGCTCTTTGGTCTGCGGTACACTTGCCGTGTGTGTGTCTCATTTGTGAGAGAGTGTGCTTTGCCGTGCTCGCTCTTTCACAATGGGGACTTGTGAGGTAGGTTGGAGCTGGGAAAGAAGTGGCTGTGCGAGGGAACGCGGAGGAAACCTCCTCCAAAAGCCATCTGCAAACCTAGCCGACACTGGATCTTTTTTCTCTCTTGCCGTCTCTCCTTTTTGCTATACATACAGTAGGGTATGTATCTTTCTCTACCGCTTTTCCTGTCCTCGGTATTTCAACACAAGAGCTTAGCTCTGTCATCTTACCGCTGGCGAGACGTTATAAATCTCACAATAGCCGCACAGCTCAAAGTGGCAGACATTTTCTGTCCCAGGATGTTTTCATATTAGCATTACACTGTTTGACTTCTTGCTGCCCCAGACACAAGTTGACATTGTGTGGGATGTGTGGCAAACCTTATGCTGTGTTTGACGACCAGATTACATGCAAAGTCAATGCACAGACGTGACAGGTCGCGAAAAAGCGTTTGAGGCGGGGCGAACAGAGCGAAGGACGCGGCACGAATTCGCCCAAGTTGAACCCCAACTCCGGCGGAGAAATCGCGTTGAGAATCAGCGTTGAGAATCAGCGTTGAGAATCAGCGTTGAGAAGCTCCGCCCGTCACCACCGCCGTCTTGCCGTCGCTGAATCAAGCTGTTACTGCTCCGCCTGTAGCGCTGGTAGCGGCCGTCATTCAGACACTATTGTGGGACTACGGATAATATTATGAACTGTCGCACTAACAAGCTGTGGCCGTCGCGATTGGGTTGAGGGGGCAGGGCATCGATACCACAGCTCCATTACTGGCGCAGGCTCTCAACTCCAAATAGTATATATTTGTACAGTTTGAAGAAGCAGAAATGTGTTGTTTATATACAGTCTAGGATTGCAGACTCTTTTTCTTTTCTTCGTTTGACCCATCTCATAGTGTGACAGTCACTGATCTTGTGAGATTGTTGGAATCACAAAGTCTGTAGGCACATATAAACAAGTTGTACTGATCATCCCACCCCCTGCATCAGACTCCGAGGGACTCAAAATACAAGTGCACCTTGTTTTTGTCTGTCATGAAAACCCAACCTGTCTGAGAACTGATGGCAGGTCATGTCGAGATCCGGACACGTCTCGAAAACCACTCGCACTTGGTCTGTAGTGACAGGTACATGCACAGATTTCATTCCAACTCAAGGACTCATGTCTTATAAATCAAAAATCTGCCTGGAAAAGGGAAAGTCGCACTAAGCATTGCTTGTTCTCTTTTGCAGAGCATCTCGCTCCATTTCCCCCATTCCTTCAACACCAGCACAGATCCCTCTCTCTCTCTCTCTCTCTCTCTCTCTCTCTCTCTCGCTCTCTCTCTCTCTCTCTCTCTCACCTTCTGCTTTTAATATATCAGGCCTAGTTACTCTGTCGATCCCCCACTGCTCCTCTCGCAATCCAATTCAAGGGTGTTTTATGGCCTCTACAGTAAAGACACCTGTTTCGGCAAAAAGCTATATAATGTTATTGAGAATAAAAGATGGCATTAATATTGTTTAAAGCGTTACTCTTCCTGATACTGTTTTGGCACATCTGTCCTCTGCTGGGGGGTGGGGTGGGGGCTTTGAAGAGTGATGGTAGCTTGGTGTGATTATTTCCTCAGCAGTGGAGAATATAGATCATTTGTAACGCGCCTGCCGGAGGGCCGGATGGCTGTACATGGCACCAGAGTCAAGGGTAATTGCTCGCTCCCCCGTTGTGCTCTCTCTCTCTCTCGCCTCTCCACTACCTTTTCTCCAGGAGGGTCACACGGCCCCCCTTTTGTCGCTCCAACTCTCCTTTTCCGCCACGGGGCTCATTAAGGTGAGGAGTCGACACTCGAGGGAGGACATGACAATCATTGGCACCGACAGCGGTGTGTGTGACAGCTTCTCATCGTCAACAGTCTGATGGACAGGTAAACATCGAAGCAGAGAGAAAGGAGAGGAGGTGAATGGAGAGAGAGACGAGTTCTGTCAAAGGTAGTGCAGGGTCTCAGCTGGTGGGTTTCGACATCTTCATTCCCTGTAGCGTGCACATACTTCAGTGGGATGAACCCTCATTAGGAGTGTGATGGAAGTAGAAAGACAGACGGACCGCTGGAAAAATAAGTGGGAGTGGAAGAGAGAAGGAGAGGATACAGCGAGGGGGGAAAAGACAGCGAGAGAGGTTGAGACACCCTTATCATATTGGAAGGTACTTATGTCTGTGGAAAGATCAGGATATGAGGAAGCCTTTGTTGCCTTTTCTCTTCTCTCCGTTCGCCCTGCAGGGCTCCACGGGAAGCAAACTCCTTCGAGCAGTGGTTCTCAACTGGTCTGGCTGTGGGACCCACCATCACCCCAACCAAACTGAGCGATTGTTATATAAAACTGTAAATCATAGGTTGTTTTATGAATAAAATAGCCCAAAACTGCTGTATTTGGATGTATTGAACACCATAAGTAACAAGTGAAATATATGGTTTGCTACATGAGAAAATCCATTCAAATAGCCCAAATGGGCCCCAATGAGACCTCGCCTGAATCCTCTGTACCAAGACCCTCTCTAACTTTGTTCTGCTTCACTTCATCAAAGTCAACCTTTGCAGAGAGAATGTTCTCATATTGTACTATAACTTGGGAGAGGTTTACCTTACTGCTGCATCATTCCAAAGAAATAATCATCCTGAAAGTGCTTTTTTTCAAGGCGGACCTGAAACCTTTTAATTTTTGCTCTGTGTCATCTTCATTTACTCTTAACCAGTAATATATAGACTGCTATTTACATATCTGAACAAAATCTCACATGTGTAGCCTTTTATTATAATTCAAATAGCCCTAGTGGTTGCAGAGATGCACCCTTTTTAGTTTGGGTATGCAATTTTCGAGCAGAGACCTAAAAATAGGTGGATTTTTAGAAGGTTAATGACAACCTAAATCAAGGAACATTTTCAACTTCTCAAATGTATTTAATGAAACGATGGTGCAGTTTGAACCTGAGATATTACACAATATGTATGCCTACACAAAAACAAGTTTAATGATAAACCAAAACAACCAGCTGGTGGCGACGCTAGAGAGGGAACTATTCCCTTTTACGCTCAATTAGTTGCATTTTAATTAAAAACCAAAAAGTGCATCTTCAGGTCACAAGGTATTACAACATACATAACAATTCAGAATCTTAAGCCTTTTTTTAAACGGACTCAATAGTGATTTCATGCACAAACATGACATAAAAAAGTCCAAGTAGTTTAAAAAAAGACTCAAATGAGAATACTCACTCACTGGACAAATTCAGTGTCTTGAGGAACAGCGTTTCCACAAACTCAAAATAAATTAAACAAAAAGTGCAATTCAAAAGGATATATATATATATATTAGTGCTGTCAAGCGATTACAATATTTAATCGTGACTAATCGCATTTATTTCATGGTTAACTCGCGATTAATCTCAATTATCTCAATTTTTTTTTTTGTATTTTAATGCTCTTATCAACATGAAAAAGTGGATTGGCTTGCTTTATTTTATTGAAAAACAACTGCCAAACAGGGCGGTACAAAATAAAATCACTGCACATTTCAGGTAAACAAGGGTTTACAAAATAAAATTATAGAGTGCACCAGGCATGAAAACGGGTCAGGGGTGAAAAAGGTGAGAAGGATATTACCCCTCTAGGGAGGTCCGGGGGCATGCTCCCCCGTAAGAAAAATTTAAATATTCCATATTTTAAAGCATCAATCTGATGCATTTTGAGATGCTTTTTTTGCCAACCTGGGGAGAGCTGGAGAAACTTAACTTCAGCCATGAGTCAAACATTATTATGGCCTTCTTACTAAGTATTATGCAAGCCATTTCATGCCAGCCTGTCACTGGGTCTAACATTTACAGTATATGAGGCACAATGTGGTAAGGGAGAGCATGGCTGCCTTTGTTAGCATCATTTATATCTTTGATGCAGAGAATGCATCTGGCGAATCCCTGCCTGTTGATTTTGGAGAATACATCTCCTAGATGAAAGGACACTGAGACCTTGCCTTCCAGTTTTAGCCACGACCAGTTCCAGCTGCATTTCAATCCAGCTGTTTAACAATGGCTGCATCCTTCTCTCCTAACACACTCATTCTGAAAAAATAATGTTTGTATTGGTGTTAACTTCTAGTTTAGCCTTATTCAGACCTGCCAACCTTGATATATAACCTATATATTGATAAGTCATTAAATACTCGTCATGCATTATATTGCATATAATGTGTGCTGGTCAATTAGTCTAAAATTAATTTTAGACAAATTTTTACCAGCGTACTTTGACGTCAAAATGCGTATCCGCTACGCAAATTGCGTATAGGTTGGCAGGTCTGCTTATTGATAGAACGGTGGACCACTTTACCTTCTGCCTTGTCAGTCCCCTCACCTCAAAATCTACCTCCTCAAAAACGGTAGCGTTAGCTAATAATGTTCCACCGGAGCTTTAGCTAGCTGGCTAACGTTGCGTTCTCTCCTGCTGTGTTCAATGTGTTCACTCGCGCTCCCTTCTGGCACGCGCACCTGTTCGCAATTCACTGAATATCATTCATTTTGCCGTATCGCGCTCAGCATTCATTCATTTCAAACCATAACGTTAGCCTAGCTTCCAAGCCCAAACGGCGTGCCTATTGTTTTGCTTCCGGTTGAGCTACATCCGGCGTGGTGCTCGCGAAAAGAAAAAAAATTTAAAACTTAAAATGCGTTAACGCCGTTAATAAAATTGACGCCGTTAAAATTGGTTTGCGTTAACGCCGTTAATAACGCGCTAATATGACAGCACTAATATATATATATATATATATACAAAATTAGCTTTTCTTGTGATTACCTTATCAGTAGGTAAATATTGAAAAACATTGTGCTTTACAGAAAATTAAGCAGCACTCCTGAGGTGCAACACTGATATAGGAGGAATTAATAATAGGAGAACTGGGGATGTTTTTTGCTCCTGACAAGAGTCTCAAAGTCTGGAGTTGTAGTCGACAAGTCCACTCTGAGGTCATGCTCAATGTCCTGTCTATTTCTGTGTTTAGTCTTCAGCTGAACCAGAGCTGAGAACCCTCACAGAGATAGGAAGTGTGAAGGGTAGCAGGGCTTTTACTACTTGAGTGACAAGGGAAGGATACTCACTGATCAAGCTGCTGCACCAGAACTGGGAGAGGCTTGCCTCCGTGAATTTCTTTTTCAACATGCGGTCACATGACAGCTCCACCAGCTGACTCTCTTCG
Organism: Myoxocephalus aenaeus; assembly: GCA_038501785.1. Classification (NCBI taxonomy): domain Eukaryota; kingdom Metazoa; phylum Chordata; class Actinopteri; order Perciformes; family Cottidae; genus Myoxocephalus; species Myoxocephalus aenaeus. The sequence continues at coordinate 109,029 of JBAMJR010000251.1, read as the reverse complement.
TTGCTTGGCAACGTGACGCTTTCTATGTCGATTCCAAACGGGTCACGTATCCATTCGTCGTCCCTCTGTTTCTCGGGAAAGTAGTCATTATCGCTCCAGAAGTTTATTCAGATGTGTCGTGATTGCTTTCTCCATTACATTCTTGTCTGCCGTGTCTAGCTGCTGTCCCTTATGACAGGCATTGGGGAACATGTCGAGTCGGCTTTTGGAAACATGACTTGCCCACATGGAGATCTTTTTTTTTTAAAGCATTGATTTTGTCATGCTGTTCAAAAATGATGTTCCCCCTCCCCTGCATAGACAGATTTAATGTGTTTAATTGTTCAAACACATCAGCGAGGTAAGCGACGTGTGCGAGCCACACACTGTTGCTAAACAGGTCTGCAAGAGGCGAATTGTTCTGGGCAAGAAAGGCTGCGATTTCAGCTCGTAGTTCATAAAAACGGGACAGTACCTTTCCCCTCGAAAGCCAGCGTACCTCGGCATGATAAAACACCTGTTCCAAGAGCTTGGCACAGTTTTTGAAAACATCGGGTGTTCTTTGCACTTCATTTAATGTAGTTTACCACTGATGACATATTTTAATTAAGCAATAAGGTACTCGAGGCAGTACTGTGTCGTGCAATAATGTACTGTTCAAGGGAGTTGTTAGGCAAACCCTTGAACTGTACATTATTGTAGACACAGTACTGCCTCGAGTACCTTATTGCTTTTATAATACGGGTACCTGCGACTTTCTAAATGTAATAGTAAGCTGCCTTTCAGCACAAAATAGTTGTAGCCGGCAAAACGTTGTGTATCGCATTTCAGCGAAAGAGAAAACGTACGGGACTATAAAACGGACTGCCGGTTGAAAGCAGGGTGGAGGATGACACTCAGCCACCGATGTAAAGAAGTGCTCTCGCTGCTTCTGTCGGTCTTTTCTCCGTCATTTTTCTCCTCCATGATGTTTAGAGAACTTGCCTCGCGTCGGGAAATTACCGACGTAATTATCTCTCACTGGAAATTATCAGGATTTTGTGATCAAACCCTTTTCATTCCTCATCTTTAGGTTAGGGAGAAAGTGACGTGTGTGTTGTCGTTCGTTATGCTAGTGTGGGGGATGCTAAGTGAGCTTGTTAGCTGTTACGTTTGAGCTACTGTTAGCGAAGAGCCCCGTTGCAATACTGTGAACACTCAAGCAATAAACCTGCAAGTTAAGGAAACCAACGTCTGTGAGTCGTTACTGCGGCCGTGACAATATTAAAGTTTACACAAAACATGTTTGGTAACTGTCAAGCTTGAAATGACAACTAACGGTCGCGCAATTTAAATCTACCTGTTATTTTAAGTGCGCACTGATATGGAACGCTCTAAATGTAAACAGGCTGTACAGTACTTTATGGCTGAATAAAATACACCACGTGACTCACTCTCAACCAATCAGAATGCTTGATTTGATCTACCCGTATTATAATGTTCCATTAAGCACTGGGACCATATCCTTTGCATTCGGAGCTGCATTCGGAGCGTTCTCAAGAATTCTCCTCACGACCCCCTGTTTTTTTCCTGTCATGCAGGCAGCCCCATTGTTGTGATACTGACGCATGTCCCAGCCCACTGAACTCAAGTACAAGTCCACGGAGCTGAAAATGTCCTCTGCAGTCGTAGTTGTCGGGAGCTCTCTTGTGCAGAGAAATTGTTCCTGTGAGTCCCCCTCCCACACATGTTTCACGTAAACGAGTAACACTGCTTTGTTTATGTCTGTAGATTTGTTCATTTGTAATGCAAAATGACCATTTGACCATTTGCCTGAACCAGACGGAGCTGCTATTGAATTCGGCAAACACCAAATAAACCGAGGAACAAACACATCTCCTAATAATCTCACTTTGTGTTGCGGCTTGGAGCAGTTCTCAGCCGGTGTTCTTGCCGGTCAGCTGCGGTTTCTCCACTCTGACGTTGACTTCCATCAGCGAAACAGACGTTTCTAGCAGGACCTTTATAGTTTATAGTTCAGGAGTCTTTTCTGCAGCTTTCTCGTCCAGATTCCAGCATTTTAAAACAGACATTTTCTCAACGAGGTTTGGTGGAGGAAACGGAGCGTTTCTCTCTCGTAGTTCGGCGCTTCTTCTTTACACCCAGTTTTTTTGCATTTGCTGGACGTCGCGTTGTTCGAATTACAAACTACAACCACCGTTTACCTTTCCGACTTTTCTCTGTTAAAAGGTTGATGGCTAGCTAGCTACTGTAGCTATACAACCTGCTGCCAGGACGGACTCGGTAGGTACCGGTCGTATTGGCCGTATTGGTTTTCGGTACCCAACCCTACTCATAAGCCTAATTAAGGGACCCTAGGTGTTCTACAGCTCATATGACCTTGATATGAATACCAGACCCTATTATCCTTGATCTCTAACGAATTTGCATCTCCTTGCCTTTAATAAAAAAATACGTTACTTATTTTCTGCATAAATATGATCAAAAGTCAAGAGTCTGAGCAAAAAATGACTCCTCGATTGCTCCCCGAGTTTTTTAATTGTATTGTTCGGTGCCTTCCCATCATCCCCCAGAGTAATACTACACCTCTTAAGAAAGATTACGACCTAAATCATCTCACTCTTTAATAATAATCATTTTTTTCAGTCCAAAAACCGTGTTTTTGGTTCAGAAATAGAAAAATTACCTATTTTGACCTGAATCTTGGTCACACCATGAGCTATGTGTACTTCAAATGACCGTCTCCTTCCGTGTGTGTCATCTAACGCGCTTTCAGACGAGTCTGACCACCAATGAGATCGCAGGACCTCGAAAAGCAGGAAACAAAACTCTGGTTCTTGCTTCGCAGCCAGCTCTACTACTGTTAGACTCACACAGCCTCTACGGTTACAGGGAAGGTACTTTGAGTGAAAAGCGCCGTTGTTAGATCAACACAGATGCAGGCTTTACCTGTGCTCTTCTTCAAGACTGGCACCATGGGTGCACACCAATCTGTGTGCTGTCACCTTCTCGATGATGCCATTTCTCTCCATCCTCTGGAGCTCTTCCTTTACCTTTTTCAGCATAGGGAGAGGTACGCGTCGTGCTGTGTATACAGCATATGGCTGAGTGTTGTCTTTCAACAGTATTCTCACCGGTTCAGTCTTTAATGTCCCATGCTCTCCATATGCCTGTGGATGTCCTCTGTCACACACCGTTTCATCCACTCTCCTCACCAGATTCATTTCCACAGACAACGGCCTGCTGAGTAGGTTGTTTACAGTACGTCCGCAGATGACATATGCTGTGAGTCGGTGAGTTTTTCCTTTGAGGTCACAGTGCTTTGGATCTGTCCTATGCACTGCAGCTCGGCGCCTGGGCTGTCCAGTGGCATATCTGCAGGCTCCAGTGGTCTTTTGGGGATGAGTGAGTGGTAGGTCTCCTCGCGGATGATGTTAACATCTGCCCCTGTGTCGATTTTGAAGTCAACTGGTGTAGAGCCCACCAGCAACTCGACGGCCCATTGCTCTGGTGACCCGCCTACTTACCCACAGCCCCAAGAAAGTATGACTGCTGTTGCTCCGTTTGCTCTGTAACCTCACTCACTACCTTCCTGCTCCAACACACTCTACTCCAATGTCCAACTTTGTTGCACATTTGGCACAGTAAAGATGAAAATTGCCCAGCTAGAAAATCCACATGCAATACGCATGTGGATTTTCTAGCTGGGCAATTTTCATCTTTACTGTGCCACGCTTTCCCACACAGTCCACATTGTCCTTTATTTCCCCCTCTGGGCTTACCGTAGTGCCTGGGGTATTTGCTGCGCTCGTGAGTGACTTTCTGTCACTCACGACCCCCGTTGTCTCTCCTTGCATGCTGACTTGCGAAGCAACCTCCTCCGACTGCCTGACTGTCTCTATAGTCAGCGGTAGCATAAGGTCCTTTGTCAGCTGCAACTTCCGTGACGTGTCTTTGTCGAGTATTCCCACGACGATTCGGTCGCGGATATTCTCATCTCTGCTCGCGCCGAATTCGCAATGCTCCGCCAGCTCGTACAAGGCCCTGATAAAAGTCTCAGCTTTCTCTCCCGGTCTTTGCGTGCGCAGATGGAAATATGCACGTTCGTGTATTACGTTCCTTCTCGGCACAAAGTACTCGTCGAACTTTGCAAGCACCCGAACAAAATTATCTACATGTTCTTCGACTCGCTTCCCATGGCGTATATCAGGCTGCTGACCTGCACGGCGCCATCTTCTTTGTCCAGTTTAGTGGCTGAATCTTACAAAACGCTGCTTCCACTCCGGCCATTCTCCTGGCTTGTTGAAGGAAAGGTTCGACGGGGGATTGAACTTTGCCATGACTCCGCTTTTACTTCTGACACCATGTAAAGTAATGCGATAGAGGCTTCTTAGTTTGCTCAACTGGGTTAATGGATCACCGTGTTTCGCCATTACATGCATAACGTTCACTTCCCGTATAACTTCCGGTATATGCTCAAGCGCATTAGATTACCGTATATGGCCCAGCCGCAGTGTAGCCCTCTGCAACCCATTAGCCCAGAAACGTGTGCTCTTCCATTACAGTACTCCTCTATAGGCTTCACAATGCAAAGCAGAAGAAAAAGAAGAAGCAGCAAGGGCCATGTGGATGAAATAGCTCGAGGGCCTCATAAAGCGACTTGAACGCAACATCCTGAGAGCTCTGAAATGTATAAAATGCTTGTTGCTTTTTATTGTTGCTTTTGCTTGTCTTGCTTGTATTCATTATCATTCCGACCGTCCTTCCCCAGAGGATAACACCGAATTGAAGTATTCACATGTACTGTGTCATTATTTAACTTTCCTGCCTGTGTTGGCCAGACACTTTCTCAAACTGTTTTGTTCCACCTCCACATTTTTGTATATCTCTTCTGCTCCATGGAGAATGAATTGCAAAAGTGTGATAGTATCCAGTATTTCTTAAGATATGGTTAAATTTTCTAATGAAAATCTGATATAGAACTATGATAAATTTGTTTTAAAGAATAGCACTTAAGATAAGAATTCTATCAACCTGCAAAGTCAATGTCCTTTCATCGTCAATGGTACTGGCCTACGGACATCTGGATAGATGAGAAGATATTTCATTTATAACCTTTGAAGATGCAGTACTATTATTTTCTGTTTTTTTAGGTATGACTGGCCGATATTTTATCAACATAACTTTTCAACCTTTCCCAAAAAGCGATTGTCCAACCAGCTTACCTAATTAGCCCGACGCAGTGGGCACAACAATGTAGAGCGAGCAAAACTCTTGAGTGAAATGGTAATGAAGTGATTCAAAAGTGTTTTTCTTTAATGTAAGCTGTGATTCTTGTGATTGCATGTGTGGCCGACTAGCTAGCTCCCCTATGGTAACGAAGTGTTACTTCCTCAGTCAAGCGTTAACATCATGTCAACTAATTACATTCATTTGTAGGGTTACATGTGACGTGACATCCAGCATATCTTCTGTTCTCTCTATCGGCCTGTGATAGGAATCCCCAAAGTTTGTTTTCCTGATAACGCTACATTGTGAACAACATTTCTGTCCTGAAATCGGCAGGAGGAGTGCTAGTTGAAGTTAGCTGTTAGCAGCAGGTACGCAGCACAGTCCAGCTTGGCTGACTAACGGAGCTAACTGCTCACGTTAATGGAGGTCACATTGAGTTATATTTTAATGCATTCAAGCCTTAGTCTACACAGGAAAAACAAGTATTGGGCGAAAGGAAAATTCTAATGTTATAAGAAATGTAATCATCTAAAATGTTGTTTTTCTACGAGAAACTTGAATAAATACGGCCGTTTGAAGGAGATGTTTTCACAAAAATCGGTAATCGGGAAGGAAAACAGGGATTGTAACATCTTCAACATCTTCAGCTTTAGCCTCAGCCTTTTAGCACAATATCAAAAATAAAAGCAATCAACTCCACATGTAAGTTCTTTCTACAGTGTTCTCATTTTGATACGAGTCCGCATGAAATATTAAAAAGTCAGTCGGTTGGCTGGTGTTAGCTTAAAAGTTCATGAAGCTAACACTTCATTGCCTATCAAGCTACAGCTGATAAAATCTACTAGTTACACATGTCATTTCAACTGGCAAAAACAGATGGGTCACCAAATAAGAAACTGTTGGTGGCTACATTTGTGTAAATCTGCCACAGTTATTGTAAACCCCATATGCATCTGCAAGAACAAAAAGCTCGTAACTAACGGATGCAGGGCTTAGTGATTCAGTCAATAAACTGTGAGAGCTAAAGTGCTCATACATTTGGCCCCGCAGGCACACTGACGGTGAAGTGAGCTCAGGGAACGAAAAAAAGAGCGAGCTGTCAGACACCTGAACTGAAACATTATGTTGGTTAACAAGACGGGTATCAAGGTAACGGGCAGTGTGTCAATCATTTTAATGGTCAGTTATATCCCTGATTGATTTCCCTGCTCTGCTTTAATTTCGAAAGAGGGCTTGCTAGACCGTGACCGTTATCAAACGGAATTTCCTTCATTGTATCTTTATCATGGTGATGAGTATGTATGAGCTATATAACCTTTCAATGAAACATGCAGTCTCGCCTCTAACACATCCAGTAAACCAAGAAAAGCCTTTGTGCATCTTAAGTCTCCCTCGCATTTTGGGATGCATGTAATAAGCATGTAGTCCTTTTATAATTTCCCACTTTCATACACAAGCAACTTCAAAGTCTCTTTTAGTGGTTTGAATTGTGTATGTTTTTTCTTTCTTTTTGAAAAAAATGCTACATAATGATTAAAATTCTGCTTGTTTTCCAAATTGCTAGTTTGGCCAGTCTTGAAAGGAAGTTCATTAGTGTGTGTGTGCGTGTGTGTGTGTGTGTGTGTGTGTGTTATTTTTTTAGCAGAGTAGTTTGGACCGTAGATAAATAGACAGAAGGAAAAGTGTTCTCCTAAGACTTTGACAAAACCTTTATTTAACACGCAGCATATCAGGCCCAAAAACTGTTCTTACGACGATAACAAAATATAAAATAAAAGTGGTCTGAGACCTGGTCTCACCAAAACCTATGTTTACACATAGGGCCATTTAGCCTTTTTCCCCCTCAGTGACACCACGTCCCTGGATAATGTTGCCTGACTTTCTGTGGCGGCTGCTTCAAAAGACTGAAGCACACTCAGGCTGTTAGAGGATTGTCTATGCAAGGTCCTGATGTGCAATGTCATGTTCCACAATGCTTGCACTCATCTGTACAAGGTGATTCTCACACTTTATCTGATGCACTAAAAAAGCCTCCCTTTGCTCAAGCCTCAGAGAAGTCTGAACCATGACTGTGCTTGTTAATGCTCATGCCTGCTGTAATGGGGCATCCTGGAGCTGTGCGAAAAAGGGAGGCCAAACTCGGTAAACACTTTCATTTTCCTGCGGGGCCGACGCCAGTTGCCGTGGAGCAGAAGACATCCAGTGGAATGAACCGAATGAAAGAGCAAAATATTCTGTCTTCTCCCCGGATGACATGTTCATCAGACCCTGAAAGCGCGTTCGCCTCGCCGTCCTCTCTCTCTCTCACTCTCTCAAAACACTCTCGCCCAAATGCAGCATTGGCAAGAGTTGTGCGCCGGCGTGCGTGTTTCCGGGCTACTCTTTTTCAATTTCCGCTCTCCGACAGCAAAACACAAGCTGAAAAGTTAATCCGAGAAAATGATGGATGTCAGCACTTAACGTACTGTATATTTCGGCTGAACTCTAGAGGAGGCACAAGATGCCCCCCTCTCTTTCTCCCCCCCAACCTCCCCTCAAGCACTGGTCTTCTATCTGTTCGTGTTTCCCCATGTGTCTCAGTCAGAGGCTTCTGGTCGACTTGGCAGTTACCTGACCTAGAAAACAGAAACATCTGCAGCTTCCTAACCGAGTCCACTAAATTGAACACCCCGCCCTTTTTCTTCTCTCTGCAAGCCATGTTGTCCCAGGAGCTTTAGACCCCCTGACAACAATTGATAGGACTGATAACTATAGCACTGCAGTGGAGGGGATTAGGGGTAAAGTGAACGGTATGCTGCCGTCCCTGGGATCTAACAGCAATGCTGTTTTTTCTTTTCTTTTTTTGTGTGGCTGACTGACATGTTCAGCTAATAAGCATTGAGAGGGTGCATTTGTTCAAGGAGGGAGGGACATCAGGATTAAGCAGAGGGAGGTCGGGGTGGATGGCGAAGAGCCAGAGGCTGAGGCAGAGTTCCGGGCCGCAGACCTAGATCACTATTTCCAAACGTATGAAAGATTTAGAGCGGCAGAAAGGGAGTTTGGGCTTTTATTTTTATTTGGCGAGATTCACCCTCCCAGAGGCCGGGCACACAAGGACGGAGAGAAGCTAGCAATACATCACCTGATACCACAGGAAGGTGGTAAGAGAGTCTGTCCCAGGACCTTGTGTCACCCTTTTGATCTCTCAATCATGTTCTAATTGTGACCAATGATATTGTGGTGCTATAAATACTGAACACAGGTGATTGAGTTATGATTTTAAGACCAGGATCATCTGAGGGAAATTGAGGCGTTTGGATAGTCTGCCTTTTTAACAGTGGACGTTACGAATAGCACAGGTGTTTCTAATTGCATAAATGATAGATCTGTACTGTCCAAGTGTCCCAGAAAACACTGGCCGTGTGACAGCGAGCCAACACGCGGGATACCAGGTCCCCGAAACTGAAGCAGCTAAATGGAATTTATCATTGACTTTATCATTTGCACCTGTGCTTTTCCTACTGTGATGTGAAAATGGCTTCCATGAACTAGGTCTATTTCATATAGCTCAGACTGTTGCTCTTCATCTTACTGAAGACATTCTCCTCTGGAGTTTCAATTTAGTTTCATGCCGATAAGGATGTTGTCCAAAAATATCCATAATTCTAAAGGCTTTTGCAAGCATTGAATGCACAATAAATGTGAAACAATTTTGCAACAAATCAATTCACGCACATTTTTGAGACGGTTGCAACACCTTTTTCAGCCTCCGTGTTGTTGTAGTCTTTGTTTTGGATATGCCCGTTCCGTACAAAGTAATTGGTTGAAGAAAAACGGCCTTGCTCAAAAAATAAATAAATGGCAGCAACAGTTTGAGGAAAATATATCGTTTCAGAAGATTTTTAAACACAATGAGACTTTGAGATAGGAAATCATAAATAATGCCAGTATGATAACCAAAACCAGTGCAAGTCGGTTCAACTTAAAAAGTCAGATAGCAGTAAGTCATAATGTTTTTTACACAAAACTATATTATGATAATACAACAACCAAACCCTGACAAACTCTAGTGTTGTATTTATGTCACCCAGCACTGTTAAATACCACCAATCATCTGCTATATATAAGGTTGCTATTCTTTGTCGTTTCAAAGTGCCCTTCAACAAGCACTTCACTCTGACCCGGTATAGATAATTGTGAGATTGTAGTGATAGGTAAGATATAATATCTCCTCTGTGATGGATGAAACGCATTATTAAAGGCTCGTAATGAACTTCCTCGCATCTTATTTTGAGCATAGTTTGAGGCTCTTGCCTACAGGCCTGAAAGTCTGCTGCAATATTTTCCACACCTCGTCTTCTTTCCTAACTCTGGCAGCGTAATACTCAAGCATTAGAAATCCCTCATTTAATAAAAGAATACTGAAGGAGCTTTTCATTGTTTTCATACCACAGCATAAGTTATTTTATAGGACTATTGGTGCCTTTAGTCCAGCTAAAGTTTTAATGAAATTGAAGGAGAAAGTACCTCTTGGGTTTTATTAAGTTGAACTAAAGAATTACCTGCATGAACAAATGGACTGTTATCGTTATGCTTTCAGTCCTACTGAAGTTTTTTATCGGTATGCTTCAGTCCTACTGTAGTAGGATAGTAATAGTAATAAGAGCACACATTTTTCAGTAGTAATATAAAGTAGTAGCAGTACCATCAGTAGTGATAGTAATCACAGAAACTCTAGAGGTAGTAACAGATGCATCTTTATTGAGTCATACTGAAGCATACTAACAAAAAATGTATTTCACCCAAACTAAATAGGATTCTTTTTTTAGTCAAGTGGATGGATTTTTTATTATTATTGTGAACTCTCCAATGGCCTGTGGAATCATTATCCAATGACCTTACCAAATTAACATCATCCACCCATCCAGCACCAGGGTTAAAAGGCTGGAGTTGGAGCCGGACAGAGCCTCTCAGTGGAATATATAATTAGTCCGATGATCTTCAGTCACATTGAGCCTCGGTGGAATGTTTTTCAGAAAATTTAGGAAGACTCACGCTTTACAACCACTGCTGTTTGAGATGTTATATTTTGTATCATAGTTTTTATATACATTTGGACATGACTATAGCAACCAGTTCTCATTCTCAACTCAACACATACTTGTTCAGGACCATTTGAAATTCCTTAGGTTTAGAAAACAAAACTAGCTGGTTAGGTTTAGGAAGAGATCATGGTTTGATTAAGATAACGATGTTTGTTACAAAACTTCAGTTCCGTAACCAACGTGACCTGACATACTAACGTAACATAAAATAAGTCAATGCAAACTTTGGGTTTCACATGGGACATGAACAGCCGTGTCCTGGGTGAATGTCCTATGTTTGGTTGACCCATCCATCCACCCCTGCTTTGTCGCACTTTATACTACGTCACCTGACTTACGGAGCAGTTGCTCCGAGTGTCTAATATTGCCACGGATGGGTTTACATTGGAGTTACTTGAAAGCCTGTGCATCTTATACAGATGGTAAAGGGTGCCTTGTGCATTGGTAGCGCCTGTATTGCTCCTTTTTTAAATGTCAACAATATCTAATACAGCATCTTTACCCAAATAATCTTTACCCATGGAATGTATGTAAGAAGTGGTCGTATAGTCACTGCAATGTCAACCATTGGTTCATGGACTTCAGTTTTGAAGTCTTGAGAGACGCATTTTGATAATCGTCATCTTGGTTTTTGGCCGTCGCCGCCTTAACGTTTTGCAACCAAAAATTGCCTTATTAATCAATTACTTTTGCCTTTAAAAAAAAAATGGAATACTGTTTTTACTGAGTTTACAATTCCTGGTCTCCTCACAAGCCAGGTTGGACCTGCCATTGTTATTCTCTAATTGCTGCGCATATTGCCTCATTAGAGCTCCTCAAAAGTTTTTAGAACATGGGTGAATATGTATGGGGGCTTTATTTAGAGCGCTAGAATGTGTTGTTCAATCGCAGGAACGTGTTTCTCTGCCTGCCAGGCGCCCCCGGCTGACCCTATGGAGATTAAGTCCAGGAAACAGCTCGCCGAGCTCCTTGTTATTTGTGCCGCTCTCCTTTTCTTCGCACTGATTAAATGATTTGTGCCGCAAAAAACAAAGTTAGTTTCACCAGAGCTCAAGACTATTAAAAGTGAGCATCGAAAGATGAGGCGGACAGGTGCTCTTGTCTGTAGCATTCCTTGACGTGCGTTGTGCGTGACTTTGAATTCCACCACATCAAAAGACTACGCACTTCGGAGACCTCTGTCCAGAGAGCAATCGATAGGTTTACTGTCTGTGTGTGTGTGTGTGTGTGTGTGTGTGTGTGTGTGAAAAGCTCTTTAGGAGAGATATACAGGTGCTCTGTGCAGCTGGTGGTCAGATTACAGCCAACGTTGTGACAGTATCTCACCCGGTTGCTAGTGCTGTTGTCCTTCCTCGCTTGGAGACGTGGAATCTGGAGCCAAGCAGTGGCAGGCCGTCAGGGCCTGCTAAGCCTCTCTGCTGGCCTAAACAGAATCATTTTTTTTTAAATGATTGTGTCGGTGCGCCGGTTAGACAGCAGGCGTACGTCCAAAACCACGGCTCGCCACTGGAACCAAGTATAACCTGGACACAGCCCAGGTGAATTATTTTTTCCCTTCAATTGTATTTGCTCAGTAACCGCGACACCATTCAAGTTCTAGGTACTAGGGCAGGCTGATGGATCCCAGCACTGAATTCATTGTCACCTGGACCGTGACAGCGAGTTCTATGTAAATAAATGCTCAAAAACACTGGTGTACATTCGGTGCTGCTCCCCCTTAAACAAGTCCCCATTTGAATTAAAATGCTTATCAAGTGAATACAAGTGAGGGCAGCACAGTGATGGATAATATTGGTGATATTTTATAATTTCTCAACAAATCCCATGAAAAGACCCAAATCAGCAATGAATGTATTCCATTGACAAATATTGTCTGTGTCTTAAGCCTGATATTCCTCTGTGCCATAGAGCTCCATTGTTGTCCAAAAACTATGAAACACATCAGTGAGCCACCCTGTTGCACTGGGGCACATGTTCCTTCATTACAGAGAACACAGGCAGGAGTAGTACGTTTTGAGATACACTGTCTTGCTTACTGTCGTGCTTTTTTACTGCCTGTCAACGGGCCCCACCGGTTAGTTGGCTCATGGCCGCCGCTGTGCACTGCTCTGCGATGGTTACAGCTGATAACTCCCAATCTCGTGTCTTGCATCTTTAATAAATGCTTAAGATTATAAGCTTATTTAGTCATATATTTATGATGTTATGAGGAAACTTTATTTGCTAAGATTTGAGGCCAAGTTGTTCTTTGGACAGCCCCATGCGTTCCTTTTTTATTGGATAAATCGTGCTGGCTGAAGGCTAGAAAATCCAGAGCCTGGTCTAGTGAATATACCAGTTCTTTAGCCAGCTCTCTACCCATGTAATCAGCCAGCCAGCAGAGAAATTTGGCACCATCCCCAGACTTGCCCCTGGCTTCCAACCCTACCTTTTGGACAAACAGAATGGCCTTTACCTGTGCAAAAAAATTAAAATGCAATCTAAATAGCAGGTGTTCTTGGATTAGAAATTAACAATGAAAACCTCGCCTGCAGTTTAACAGTAGATTGGCTCATGCCACTCATTAGCATTTTGTAGATAATGTTACAGAATTAATTTGGAACACTTTAGTGTCCATTACTGCTTGGAGAGAATTGGTCTGAGAAGCCATCACTCTGCAGGGGCCTCGGCCCTTTGCCGGCGCGGCACAGCGATAGCCACAATCTCCCATCTCTGAGGTTTCAATCCAGGTGAAAATGTCTCTATTCATATGCAAATAGCTTGCAAACTATTCTGCCTCGCAGCTCTCGCCTCAAAATTGTTACTTTCTTCTGCTCCATACTAAACGGGTCTAATGCATTGAATTGCTAATATGGCCAATGAATATATGAATAAATCCTTTTCAAAAGTTGTCATTTCACTCCTCTGACCGGCTCCTGAGGATTCCAGATAAGATGGGACTGGTGAGGGATGACTAACAGTGTGGTATCTGATTGATTGCGAACCTCTGGGTTTTACACTCTGCACAGCTGCCACAATCCTTATCCTCAATAAAGAAAATCTAAATATAGCTGGATGTAATGCAATATTCTATACTTAGCTACAGAGAATATGATCAACACAGCATGATCAGGAATAACATTAATTCATTCAAAAGTCTATCAGTATACAGTAAACACATTTACTGAGGTGAACTTGAACTAACTACTTTGAGGGGTAATTGCAGTAAATCATAACAGAGCAATGAAATATTTCCGTTACTTACATTCACCGGTTGGCTGGCTGCTGCCCTGAATACTTTCTCTTTCTGCCTCTGTCAACTCTGTTTAGCGTTCCTGCAATAAACATGCAACACTGGTTCATGTGTAAAGCTATATTCACCTTGGGTAACCACAGTCAGCCATAAGTTCTTTCACAGAGCAAAGCAACGGGCTTGGAGCTCCAAGATATCTAATGTTACACAATCAATTCAGTTACATGCTCATCTCTATAAACTGACATCTGCACATGAATGCTGAATGTGTGGGCAACGGGACAAGATTTTTCGTGTCAGTAGTGTTCTGGTTTCCATTTGTAGTCTGAGTTGTATTGGCCAATCACGTTTAAGCCTGCATACTGGTAAACATTTGCTCCTTTTGTAAGCAAAAGAGGCTGAAAGCATTGGCAGAAAATGCAATCTCGAAAACGTTGAAACGGCTATCGTCTGTTGACGATTTAGGTTTTTATTAGCTAAAAAAAATAAACCGTTCACTTAGTGTTAACTGGCTATTTGTGAAATAATTCAGTCGCAGATGTCTTCTCTCAATTCCAACTCCATTCTCGCGTCTCAAGTAGCTAATCGGACAGTAAACGATGACCATGCACAGAAAAGGAAGTATTGGTCTGGATATCGGCTGGCTACACTACACTAAATATTGTCGATTGCCCCACGAGGCTAAGTTGTCGTTAGACCAATAGCAGATGGGTACGGAGATTGGTAACATGCAGTTGCAATTTCCTCAGATTTGAAACTCATAAAACTGGGGGCAGGAGCCTCAACAGCCACCATAGAGGGCACATGCTGTATTTGAACAAAGCCACATAAGAAATGTAAAGGCGAAGAAATAATGAAACTGAAGGATGATGCTTAATGAAAATTGCCACAACTGAAAACATGCGTATACATTATCATTCACATTTTCGAAATGAGGGCGTAGGATTTTAGATTTACTTCCTACCATTCATCTCTGTACGCTGGCTTTAAATAGATAATCCAACATGTCGCTTCCCATATTCCATTCGGCCACGAAATGATGGAGTTGCGAGCGGGGGACTATTTAAAAAAAAACAAAAAAAAAAAACACTCTCCTCGGTAGTGCCCTCAACTCAACAGATCATATCTCGTAGGGAATGTGTTCTGCAACAGTAATAGAAAATAAATGTGATGTCTACTGAGTGCTCTACTCCAGATGATGTTGTCCAGATAGAACATTTCCTCACAAGTTTTTTTCATACACAACGTGGCTGTTTCTCACTTGCACAAGGCATTTTGATGTTACATGTAGTGTGCACAGTGGTGGTATCTTGTGATTGGCTCCCTTGGTTGTATGTAAGATTTTTCGGCATGCTCTATTAAAGAATGATACTGCTTTTGCTCCCAACAGATCCATAAATAAGATTTCCAAAATAGGTCCTGAGCCAGTCTGTGCCTCCTGCTCTGTTTCTTGTTCCCAGACGATGCAGACACAGGAAATTGCTTGAACATAAATGGGTTAAGGTGCATATGGGAAAGAGGCTTATTTGCCTTAACAGCAGAAGGCTGAAAATGTGTGAGATAACCTTTTGGATCCTTGTTTGCAGGATTTAAAGGAGTTTGTTTGGTCTACCTTCCAGCACAGTGCTGATGGGACAGACTGGCCTGGCTGAAAGCAGTGATAAACTGGGTCTGTGCTGAGCTCAATGAGGGAGATGGAAAAAGGGAGGGCTGCGCTTTATTAGGGCTAAAAAGTCTAAAAGGGAAGTATGTGTTATGGTTGAATTGATAGTGAGACTTGAAATTCAATAGCAGAATTATAGAATTTTAACTGCCAATATGCAACATTTTCTACTGATATTTCCACCTTTTTATATTGAAGTATATTTGGCTTTACCCACGAAATCATATCTTTTCTATGGGAAGGCCTCTATATCAGCATTTAAGCCATTGGACATTAAAAGTCTGCAGTGACTAAAATGACAATCATATTGATAGCAATACATATACATATTTATTGATACTTACGAAAGTGTAAGGAATGGATTGAACAGTAATTATCTGCTCTCATGTAACGTGAGTAGTAACCAATACAGTAGCATGTCTGGCTAACTATTAGCTTACTACCTATAGTAAGTAGTTAAAGGTTATGTCAAAAACTTGTTTGTAGTGGAAGTCTGTCGTTAATGCTATCAGCGTTGATACTAACGTTAGCAGCTCTGCTCCGTTCTTTGTTGGATTTGGGTTTGTATGGCAGAAACCCCAGCAATGTAATAAGTTAGCGTTACACAATGACACATTATACTGCTTGAAAATACAAACCACAAATTAATCTAAGCAACCAAACTGTTCTGTTAGAACAAAATCACGGTCTGTTGTAAATGTTTTACTTTTTGGAATGTGCATTTTCAACCAACTCACGGAGCTAACATTAGCTTGATTAGGAAATCAGAAGCTGCTTTTGTCTAACTGGTTGAAAATTACGATCACTGCAATTTAGAGTGGTAAACTTTTCAGTTATCGTCAAACCACATAGATAGGCAAAGTATCTCCCTGTGTCCCTCGTGTTACCTTATTTTGGAGAAATATGTAAGTCAACAGCATGAGACAAATGTATTTTTGATCCCATTTTAATTGTGCCATGAATTACACGTATAATGTTTGTCAATTCCATTCCATTATCCAAACCGCTGATCCTATTCAGGGTCGCGGGGCGCTGGAGCTGATCCCAGCTGGCATTGGGCTAAGTCAGGGTTCACCCCCTGGACAGGTCGCCAGTTTATTGTAGGGCACATAATGAGACAGACGATAATTCACGCTCACATTCACACCTACGGGCAATTTTAGAGTCTCCAATTAACCTAAGCTGCGGGCTGTGGGAGGAAGCCGGAGAACCTGAAGGGAACCCACGCTGCCACGGGGAGAACTGCAAACTCCACACAGAAGGACCGCCTGGGATCAGGGATCGAACCCGAGCCCGTCTTGCTGTGAGGTGACAGCACTAGCCACTGCACCACCGTGTAGCCTTGTTTGTCAATTTAAAAGGTAATTTCAAGGGAGAAACCACTCGGTGAACTACAACTCTCGTCTTGCACAACGTAGCAAGGTAACTTGGCTATGTTTCACGCACAAATGTAATGTTATCTTCCCCAATGTGTTTTATCCAGAAACTTTTTGATTTTTGTCAGCCAGGAAGCAAAGAACAATCGAGACCCATTTCTGTGAGTTCTTCCCGTGAACACACAGCCACTGTAGCTGCAGTGTCACCCATGTGCCTTTTGGGTGTGTTGCCTTTCTAATTACGTATTTTCACAGTGTTTAACAGTTTTGGGACCAACCGCGACTTTCTTAATGTGCAAAGTTATCTTTTTAAATTGACAAACATCATATGTGCAATTCATGGGACGATTCAAACAGGATCAAAAAAGTATTCGTTTCTCGGACTATGGTACATATTCCTTGCCGAAATAAGGTCCATGTTGTTCCGCCAGAAGGGGCGGGACTCTCAATAGACCGTTTATGAAGGAGTAACGAGCAGGTTGGATGGATTTCAGCTGTGATGAGCTAATGAACATGACAAAGGTAGAGGGAATCTGGTCTTGGAGGAGATCCAGGTGCAGGAAATGGGAGAGACAGCCGAGTCAGACCTGGCACTCATTTTGAGCTGTGTGCTCAAGGGAAAACCAAGAGCACAATCAAATAGCTGGTGTTTTACTCAGTAATATATTTCCTGCTGTTACCACATGGAAAAATGTTCATTTTAACACCTCATTTAACACCTACTTTTACATTCTTAAAATCTTCTTTGTCCCCGTTAAAGTAAGTGAAGAAAGTCCACTAG
This sequence comes from Myoxocephalus aenaeus, assembly GCA_038501785.1. Classification (NCBI taxonomy): domain Eukaryota; kingdom Metazoa; phylum Chordata; class Actinopteri; order Perciformes; family Cottidae; genus Myoxocephalus; species Myoxocephalus aenaeus. The sequence goes on along the minus strand of JBAMJR010000251.1, from coordinate 91,682 downwards.
TGCAATTGGAAATCTTTGTTAGCAACACATTTTCAATTTCAATCATCTTTAGGATTTGTTTGTAATGCAAAAACAATTTGAATACAGCAGACATCAAAGTAACCATTAGTAGGCTGAAAGGTATTAAACCATGCATCTGCACAGCTGCAAAAACAAACGCATCTGCAAGGGAGAATTTCTCTCCGCATTTGCATTTGTTCCTCTATTCTTTCCAGACTTAAAGACCAGACAAATGAGAAATTGACGAGCTGAGATGGCTGAGTGCTGTGTAAAACAGCCATCTGTCTGGCTCAGACTTTAATAAGCGGACCTCTGCCTTGGTGGACAATTCAATCCAGCTAAGGCCTTCTGTTTGTATGACCGAAATAGAAGGGGGCTGTTTCGCATTTAATGCTTCACAGGATGGTCAAGTGCTACACTCGGATCACCGGGGAACACTTTTTAGTCAAAACGGCTGCTTAGGATTTATTACTTAAGTACTTTGACAGTGAATAATGATGTGAACTTCCTGTCTTTGTGTGTGTTTCTCAATTACTATATGTACACAAGAAGCCCCCTCCCAGAGCTAAACCAAGGCTGGCATGTTTTAAGTGCGTTACAATGATGAGTAATGTCGTTTCCTTCTGCCTCGGTGATACTTTCATACTCAAGCCTTTTGTCAGCAATCACCCGTCTCCATCAGAAATCTAACTTGAGTTCGATCCCTTTCCTCAATTGAGGAAAACAGCCTTTTTTCCCCCATGCTATTGAATAAATCAGGTTAAAGAAATAAAGACCCAGCACTATTTTTGTGTCTTGTTAGTCATTCTGTATTTGAAGCCACTGTACGTTTTCCCTCCGGCCCACTTAGGCGTTTTTACTGACGGTACAGAGCGTTGGTGGTATCCCTGCTCCAGAGTCATGCAAATTGGATCTAACCACTCATGGGAGGTTGCCGAGAAGCCACATTAAAGGATAGATTCTGATTTTTTTCCAACTCTATTTCAATACAAATGTTGTATTTTAATACAATTGGTTGCTGCATTCATTGCCTCCTCTCCAAACTGGCCATGAAGCAATCCCATTGTAGCGGCAATAACCCTCTCCATGTACATTTGGCAGTTTAGTATTAATCCAGACCTACCCTGTCCTTCTTCATTTCATCTTTTCATCCATCTAATCTAACTATAAAGCAAGGAATCTCAGTCTCAGAGAACCTGTTCATCCGATCAACTTCCCACATGTGGGTTGGGGCAGTTTGGACACATGACATGTTCAATCGTCTCGTTGACTGCAGTTCTTTTGTTGCTGGATGAACGAACATTACAACCAAACTCTGCTTCGCTTGCCTGAGAGATAAGCGGCACTTCGACGACGCTGCAAACATTACTGTCAGAGGGAAGGGGAGGGGCAATGCAATCGGCCTGCTCCGAACTGACATGCGTTCCCAACAGCCATGGGGCAAGAACGGGCAAGGCCCCCCCCCTCGGCCCCCCTACAACACCGCAATCTTTTTTCTGAGGATGGGGAAAGCATGACCCTGCCTCCGATTGTCTCACCCTGATATTCTTACTCCAACTCTTATTCTACCTTTGCTCTCCTGGGAAAATACATTTTTATTAAAAGTATCTCTGGTGACAAAAAACAAAACAAGAATGAGTGAAGATTTATTTCCCTATTTGTCTGCAGGGCAGGTTTTTTTTCAGCAGACACATGATCCGTTTAATGACTCTAGTTGCCACAGTAACGTTACGGTAATGACTCTGACCTCTCCGTAGTCCGTCCTGCTCCTGACCTTTTTACTGCCACTTCCTGGCAAAACCACAACACTTGCGATGAATAAATAACAAGGTGATTTGCTTGGAAGTTGGTTTCTGCCGCACAAACTTGAATGAAGTTAACTGAAGTTGCTCAGCGTGTCAGCATGTTTTAATGCATCGGGTATAGGGCATGTAGCTCAACAATCGCATTGATCAACAGCTGAAAGATGCTGTGTGCTACTTTGAAAACATTCATTTGCATAACAGCTCGGCCACATTTGTTGAGCCGAAACTTGGCACAGACACCTTAGCAGTGATGTAAGTCTCTTACCCTGCCAATACAGTGCTGCAATTAGCACCATGTCGTTGTTGTTATCAACTCACTCGAAGATTTTGAACACAAACTGTCTAAATACACGTTTATCTAATATGCTCATTTGTCTCTTTTTCTCCTGCTCTTTTTCTCCCTTCTGTCCTCCTCTGCAGGTATGCATTGTGCAAAAGAGGGATACCGAGAAAATGTACGCCATGAAGTACATGAACAAACAGCAGTGCATAGAGAGAGATGAGGTCCGAAACGTCTTTAGAGAGCTTGAGATCCTACAGGAAATTGAACATGCTTTTTTAGTAAATCTCTGGTGACTATCCTATGTTTTTACACTTTCTATGTGGTCTGCGCAGCCTGTGTCTGTCGCCTGCTGTGTCTGTCTGTGCATTTTGTATATTTATTGTATATACAAGTGCATGTCTGCTCTAAAATCAGCTGCGGCCCAAAAGTCAATGGACTCTTTTGCGAATATTATTATTAGTGTTGCATGCACTTTATGTTCCACATGTGGCACTTTGTGGAAAACCTCAAAATTCTTTGATTCATTAAGGCTTGAGGCAAATTTTCCTCCAGAAACCAACAGCTGTTAACTCTAAGAAACAATTTACACAGCGTAGATACTTTGGGATATTAATTTTGACTCTGGGCCCGTGAAGCACACATTTGATAATTGCTGTGGCTCGAAATGACCTTACTCTTCCCTTGAGTCTGATATGTGGGTGAATGGAGGCTGCTTTCATTATTTAATGCTCATCTCCGAGCGGGACACATTTCTAAATGTAATTGGGGACCTGGCACGGCATTCACGGCATATTACACAAAGCACTTTACTCCTCTGTAATTGGTAGAATGATATTGCACGTGCCTGTCTCCTCTGAGTAATTTCTGGAGGAATATTTGGTTTTTCGCGCATTCTGTGATGGATTGATTAGGTGCAGATGGCGACAAAGTCAAGCTCTTTTCCCTCATCAAGTCGTGTAAGGTTTAAATTTAATCTGCGGGATATTGTTGCCTGCTGGACAAGCCACTCTGCTAGGACAAACTGAGGGCATTTTAATGAGTGTACAGTAGTATCCTGTGTATTTTTTATAGTATAATTCCCTGCAGGAGTGTATAGCTGCCAACGCCTTCTGTGTTCTAGTTCCCCATGTGTTGCTCTGCTCTTTCTCTCTCACCCTCTCTCGTACTCTGCACTATCCAGCACTTGTTTGAAATTTCCATTAATGACAAAAGATGCAGAACTGTATCATTGCGGCTACGTGGGAATGAGAACTTTCACAACTCTCACCTCCTCTCTCTGCTTCACAGAGATGCTCCAAAGAGGGCCTTCCCATCTCACAAGGAGCATATAGAAAACATGAGCTCAGACAGGAGTTACTCAGCAAACTACGCTTGATAATCCACATTCTCATTTACATCCATTAGTATAACAATGAGGATGTCATACATATATGGACGGTTCAGTTCACACTGATTACAAAAAAACCCCCATCTAATTTAGCTCTTGTGATATTCATACATGCAGAGAGTTTTTGTTTTATTAGCAATTGCGTTCGCTCCAATACAACAGAGGGGGATTGGATTTTGCTGGTGCTCACGTTGAAGTTGGTCTTGGTTGCATTCGATAATCCACTGTACAAAGTGTCTATGGTTTATAGCAGGGGTGGGCAAACTACGGCCCGCCGAATATTAATATTGGTACAAAATTGTTCAAATTATAGTAAAGGCCGCATTCATTTAGCCTTTTTCCTTTTAATACCCGGCGTTTCAGTTGATCCCACTCCCCAGTACGAACACTCTAATAGCCCTTATTAAAAAAAAAATCTAAAGTTTTTAAAGCTGAATAACAGAGTTCCAGAGTTATTTTCCTCGGCATAATGAACGCGCATCAGACCCACGAGACTGCGCCGCCCTGCGCGCTCATGTGTCATATCACCGGGTTCTACCTTCCAGCTTCCTTCCCCCAGCCCCTTGACATGTGAAGAAATGCAGCAAATCGCTGGACGACCTGCACTGAGAATTCTGCCATCGGTTCTCTGATTTAAAAAAAAAGTTACTTCAGCTGGTGTCATGTCCCCTCCCAGGTAGCCAGCGGACTCGGCCATATTGGTGCAGAGTGTCGGCTGATCGGCTGTGTTCCGGCTCGATGCGGACAAATGTGAGCCAGCTTTTGCTCATTTAATTTTTGCCATATCTGGCCCAGATTTAGCTGTTACAGACACAGGCCTATTCTGGCTGAAACATGGCAGCCGGGTTTATCGGCAACCAGCACTAAAGCAGGTTCTGGCCCGTTGATGGCTGCCGAATCTGAGTAGAATCTGGCATTGTAGAAATTAATCGGCCCGATTCTGGGGCGTTGTTCATCCCGAGTCTCAGCCGAGTCGGCAACCGGACCCGGGCTGACGCGTTTCTTCTGGCGTGCCGGGTTCGGTCCGATGCTGGCCCCGGTTATTGGCGCCAGAATCGGGCCAGTGTATTCGGCGTAATTCTGGGGCGTCATTCATGCCGAGTCGGCAACCAGACTCGGCCCGACTCGGCACAACGTGTTTCTTCCGGCGTGCCGAGCTTAAGCCGGATCTGGGCCGGGTCGTTTTGGCTACCTGGGCGGTCATAAGACTATGAAACAGCGCCGCAGGAGTTACAATTGGAGATGATTGATCTTCAATGTGACTTTGTCTTAAAGGAGAAGTTCAACTGCCTTAAACTGGATGAGTTTTATGCTTCATCAGGAGGATTGCACAGAGGATGCTGGTGTTGTTTGGCTCTACCTGTGAGTAGTAAAGAACACCAACACATCACACCACACATCGCCGTTAACTGATGAACACCTCAGATCTGTCCTGAGAATTGCCACAACCAAACTGACACCAAACGTTGATACACTGGCAAAAAAGGGTGACCAACAACACTGTTCCCACTGAAATTAAATGTTTTCTTTACTTTTTAGTTAATGGCTTTTACTTTTCATTTATATTAGTTCACACAAACACTCTCCATCCATCTGATACCGGCCTGCGCCGTCTGTCAAATTTTAAAACTCATCGTGGCCCCTGAGCCAAAAAGTTTGCCCACCCCTGGTTTATAGTGACAAATCCTTTGGTGGAAAGCAGTTTCAGTGACAACCGTTCATTGTGAGGAATGTAGAATATGTATTAATTTACCAGGGACAGTGTGCATATATCAACATTGCAGTCTCCATCTCAATGTAAATATGCCAGAGTTAGCTAATAAGCTAATTTTCCACTTATGAGCAGGTTATTACAGTTTATTGGCCTAATATTATCAATGCCATGACAAGGACACTGTTTCTTGATAGAGATATTGCTGTTGATTTCAAATAGCCTTTCGCCGGCTTTTCTTAATAACAGTTGTGTTCCCCCTCCCCCATCGGGCTCAGAGCTCCCCTACTAGCATTTAGCTGGCCCTCTTGAAAAGCATAGGAAAGCTGTCAATTCCGCACAACAAACATGGCATCATAGTGAGGTGTCGCACTGCCATCCAATCGTGTGACAAGAGAGGGATGCCAACAAAACAGCTGTGTGAAAGTGCCTGGATGCAGCTGTTATAATGTGAATCTGTCGTTGCCGGGCGCACAGACCCAGAACTTGAGCAGCTGTGTTGATGTGGACGTTAGCGATAGTATTGCCAGACTGGTCCCACGCAAAGCCACCAGAGAGAGTGACAATGTGCATCTGGAATACAATTTTTTTTGGTCCTCCTCATTGTGCAAACCAGAGGAACTAAAAATACAGTTTGGATTGGTTCCATCCTTATCATGTGAATGGATTCATACAGGACTACCCTAAGTCTTCTATTGTCTTCTGGCACGTAAAAGCATATATATATATATATATATATATATATATATATATATATATATATATATATATATATATATATATATATATATATATATACATACATGCATACATATACTTTTCTTCAGCTTTTCTAAGTGTAGTGTGTGTGTGTGTGTGTGTGTGTGTGTGTGTATATGTGTGTGTGTGTATATATATATATATATATATATATATATATATATATATATATATATATATATATATATATATATATATATATATATATATATATATATATATATCCATCCAATGTTGTCAATCCAATGCTGTCATGTACAGACGCTCACGGAGATGAGCGTCTGTACATGACAGCATTGTTATGTGTTGCACCTGTATGCATCGCGTAAGCTGTCTGCTTCATTTAGCTGCTGCTTGAGACGATGTCTCAGGCGGGCAGGTAATGAGAGCGCCGCTTCATCTTTCCATTGTCTCCCCTGACTGTATAACAACGAGGTACCTAATTGGTTCAGCACGTGGGTATGTTGTTTAACCAATTCCTCGCAGATCGCAGAGTTGCCAGTATTCATAGGCCTGTCAAACAGATCATTACGATTTCTGGCGCTCTGCAATTTGGCACCTCAGCGTATTATTAATGGGTGTGCGATCGACCAGCTGGGGTTTCTGGGAACTGCCTATTCTCAAAAACAAACAACAACAACAACAAAAAGATGCAGTCACGAGAAACGGCAGCTTTGATAAAGCTTCATAGGAGTTTTTTTTCATTGATAGAGTGCCAGGAGGGAGCCAATAAGACACTCAGTCAGAGAGAGTGCAGGAAAACACACCAAACAGCTGTCAGAGGAAGTAATGATTCCTGCAATCACAGAGAGAAAGGGAGGGGGGTGAACAAGACAGTGCTATGGAAGTATTTGGCATTGATTTGTTTTGTCAACAAAAAAAAAAGAGATGTCCAGACTAAGGTCTTCTCCATCTCTTAACTACACACAAAGACACACTTTCTTTCTGGAAGCAGGGTTTTGCTTTCATTGGGATTTGAATTCCGTTGTGCTTTTGAACAGCTCCGTCCGTAGCTTCAGAGAAAATTCATTAGGAAGCAACCTTGTGAAAGCCCACACTGAAATCCCATCAGCCGGTTAAAGGCTGCCTTAAATTGGACGGATGTCAAGTTTGCAGCCCACAATAATTGCTGCGACCATTTCCTCGCTGCATAGATATGATGTGTAGGAGTCGAGGGTGCACTGAATGGATTACCTTGGAGGAGGAAGAAACCAAATCCACACAAATTCTTGTTAGGATTTGTGACACATGTGGAGATGCCGACTTCTTCTTTCCCTCGCATGTGTTTGAAACCCTCGAACTGCAAGGGGTCATGTCTCCCCTACCAGAAGAGGGGATAACAAGCATTTGGGCGTAGCAAAGACTGCAACCCGCTGGTCTATGGAGTATAGTACATCATTATAAAAGCAAGGTTTCGCCTTAGGCATTACATCACAACAGATCACTCTCAAACCACATCACCCGTTCTCCCCGAGGGCCCCGCAAAGCAGCAGTGAATCATGACCAAATGGACGCTGCCACAGTGATGTCGGAAACAAACGAGGTGCAGAGCGACGAGGGTAGCTGGGATTGTTGCAGCAGCTGTCGTCAACGAGTTGGAGCTTTAAACACAGTCCCTTGGGATCGTCTTAAAGGATATTAAAGGTTTCAAAGCCAAAACAGTGGTGAGTCAGGAGTGGTATATGGCTTTCCTCTTACTGTCCATCCCTTCATCAGAGTCAGACAGCAGGCAAGCGGAGTGGTGAGGATGGATGTGGCGTGTCCTGTTTAGCCTCCATTTAGGAATATTGATTTCAGGCCCGCATGGAACAAGGCCTTAGGAGACAAATGAGCCTCTACACGGCCTGTCAGCAGTTATAACAAGCCCTGTTAGGGGGCTTAGCCTTAAATCATCCTCATAAAAAATTGGATCATTTCCAAAAGCACAGGAGTCTGTTTCTCTAATATAGCATTGTGCATCCCAGATTATTTTGCTCTGGATTTGTAGCCTTGAAGGACTTTAACCAGAATTGCTACTTTAAAGAATAACTTTTTTGTAGGACATGGTTTTTGAAAGTGCACCTTGTGAAAGCAGGCCAGTGGAGGTGCTTTAAGGCCGCTGTGAGAAGAGAAGGCAGCATTCAATCACACCATTGTTGCCGGAATCCTCAGAGGAGCAAGCCGGTGTGATTGAGCTGTGCAGCCAATTCCAGCCAGCCCATCTCTATCATCAACTTTATGTAGGCCATTGAAACTTTGCAGACCAACTGGAGCCAACAGACGCACAAGCTCCTGTTTCTCTGTCGTTTTTTTCCTCAAAACTGTTCTCCTCTTCCGCTTTTCCTCTCCTCCCTGTGCTCATTTGTCATTGTGGCCTGATTATTTCAGCCTGTTCCTTGTACTCATTCCAGCCGGCTAACCTTCCTCTCTTAGTTGCTGTGACTGTCGCAGCCTAGTCCTGTCCTGGCATTACCACATAGCCTCCTCCCGGTTTTGGACAGTAATATGTTCCCCCAGGCGGCAGATAACTGCCAGGCATTCACTCACGCTCAAGGGTTTGACAACCCCAATTCCTGTTCTCAATGCAAAGCACCACACAATAAATTGTGCTAATATCTCAATATGAGCAGCAATAGGGGGGGCATGAAATGAGATTAATGGTAAACATTATTTTAACCCATAACCCATAGAAGAGCTGTACTAGTCAATATTTTAATATAGACAATTGGCAAAATATGAAATGACAAGGAAATATCCCCTCAACTCTACAGAGCAGAAATTGTATTTCCTGTTTCAACAAAAACGTTCTGATAAACCCACTGTATGCTACCTTTCCCAGCACCAAACGGCACACAGAGAAATCCGAACATAATGAAGCATTTAGCAGCCTAAGAACCAAATATATTCCTCAGGACCTGGTGGAAACAAACGGAACTGAAAGGAGTATTGGATATTGGACTCAACTCTACTCAAGGCTTCATCCTGCATCATATGTTAGAGCAAAACTAATGGGCAAGCAGATAGAATGATGCATGCTACTAGCTAACTTTAGCAAGCTCAAGATTTCCTCCGTGACCTCCAGCATGCACTGGGATGTCAGTACCTCCAGGTCTGAAGCCATGGTTCTCTGCCGGAAAAACGGTGGATTGCGCCCTACAGGTTCGGAATGAATCACTGCCCCAAGCGAGGAAGTTCAAGTATCTCTAGGTCTTGTTCACGAGTGAGGTTAAAATGGAGCATGAGATGGAAAGGCGTTGTAGTGGACTGTTGTGGTGAAGAGGGAGCTGAGTCAGAAGGTAAAGCTCTTGATTTACCTGTTCATCTATGTTATGACCCTCACTTATGGTCATGAGCTTTGGGTAGTGACAAGAGAATGAGGTTGCAGATACAAGTGGCCGAAATGAGTTTCAGTTGTAGGGTGGCTGGGCTCAGCATTGCTTGAGGAGAGCCTTTGCTCATCGCCTTGAGAGGGACTGAGCTGAGGTGGTTCAGGCCTCTGATCAGAATGCCTCTTGGACGCCACCCTTTAGGTTTTCCAGTTGCGGCCAACTGGTAAGACTGCTGAACTTTACTCCGCGCTGTTTTGGAGCAAAGTGTTCCCACAAAATGTTGTTCCCCATCCCATCCTTGGTGGGATTCTTAAAGGTGGCAAGGCCTGTCAGCGGTGTGGCTTTCATTTGCTCCATTTGTCGGCCCATATCTGACACCTCAGCAAAGGCGGGGAAAGAATTGACAATCAGCCGCTGCTGTCTTTCTCTCATGAGCCCAGATATTTCGGCAGCGGATTGGGAAGACCGTTTTGTCTGAGATAGCGAGTGCCGCCTCAGAGGAAGCTCATCTGTCAACTGGATACTGTGAATCCGACTGTGACAATGAGGTGATAAAAAGGTGACAGTGAGGAATCCTTGCCAACGGCAACAACACCCCGGGGCCGGCCATCTGCTGAGGCTGCTCTGTGTTTTAATAGTGAGGCTGATCTTTGAAGGGTCGGGGCAGGTTGGTTTACTGTGCCTGTCATTTCCTATTGAGTGCATGCTTACAGGACTGTCTTGCCATAGTGGTGGCAGGGTGTGTAATGAGAAATAGGATAGTGGGAGTCTTGTGCGGAAAACCTTTTGATGGTAATACAAAGCCAGATGTGTTGTTTTTGTGTACACTGAGTCAGTAGAGTGTACTTTCCGGCCATTATCTATCCCATCACATGAAAGTCAAGGCCCTTTCATCAATTAATCTGTTCAGTGTTTTAAGAGAAGAAGAAAGACCCAACAGTTCTGCAAATGGGGTTTTTCTTTTCTTCTGTGGCAGAACCACCAATCCGTGGAAGAGATGGAATGATTTTCTCTCCGCAGCAAACACAGGCCCCATTTCTTACTTATAGAGAGGCAGGAAATTGCACCTGAATAGGTCTAATCAGAATGTCCCAGAGTGTTCAGAGCCATGCCTGAAGACACTGAGGGAACCCGTAGCTATAAAAATAAGTAATATTGGCACAGTATCAGAGCTTTAATGGGAAAATAATGAATTGGTTCAGCAGCGATCACATTAAAACCGAGTTTAATAGAAGAAATAAATAAGGCTGGGTTTGTTTTCCCTCTCTCCAAATTGACTATTAAGATATTATTCTGCCCTTTTTCTTAGATGAGAAATTAGATTCTGTTACAAAAAACGATTTGTTCACCCGTGTGGCTTAATGTTTTTGTTCAGTGTCTGGGGCAGACATTGTGGAGTGTTCACCCAGATCATTGGGAGGCTGTGTTTTAATTTGATGTGCATGATTAGTAAGCCTGATTGACAAAAATGTTTTGCGGACCATGAGTGGTCTCGAATTAAGTCACTTCATGCAAAGATGGGCTTTTTTCAAGATTCAATTCGTCAACCACTTTCTTCTCGTTTCACCTATTATTCAAAGACGGGGCATAACACTGCCTCCATTGTGCAAGTTCAGAGCCTGCTAGGAAGTGTACAATCATGCAGAAACCATCTCAAGCATACATTGACATACCTTTACATATATAATTCAATTCCATTCAGTTTATTTTGTATAGCCCAAAATTACAAATTTGCCTCGGAGGGCTTTACAATCTGTACACATACGACATCCCTGTCCCGGGTCCTCACATCAGATCAGGAGAAACTCCCCCCAAAAAACAGAAAAAAACCTTCCACAGAGAAAAAAGGGAAGAAACCTTCAGGAGAGCAACAGAGGAGGATCCCTCTTCCCGGATGGACAGAGTGCAGTAGAAGTCATGAGTACAGAATGAACAACGTAACAGAGTTACAGCACATTCAATGAATATGACTGTGCAAATTATTCATATAATGAGTAGTAGGCATGGACCACAATCCATGTAAACAGAAGGAGATAGAGAAGAAGGGTATCAGCATGGCAGGAGGCAGTGCCCAGGAGTTAGGGATGCATTATGCAGAAAGGTTGCTGACACAAAGGTATTTAGGTACGAGACAGAGCCGTGAATATATCATGTTTTCCTGTGGTTTCTCGTAGGCATGTAGGGTTTTGTCCTCGTTTCCACAAACATGCATGCGTCTCTGCTGATAACCTTTGCACATGTAACGTACTTTGCGTACTGCTTGCTAAATTGCACAAGCCCCTGTACAGTATGTGTTGTTGTGCTCAGTCTTTGCCTGTGTTTGCACAGTGTGTTTTCTTTCCACCCTGGATCGTGAGTGAGTGCTGTGTCCTCTCTCTCTCCCCCACCCCCACCCACCCTTCCACCCTCTGGTCCCAGGTACTCCTTCCAGGATGAGGAGGACATGTTCATGGTGGTGGACCTCCTGCTAGGAGGAGATCTACGCTACCACCTGCAGCAGAGCGTCCAGTTCAGCGAGGACGCTGTCAAACTCTACCTCTGTGAGATGACACTGGCGCTCGACTACCTGCAGAACCAGCACATCATCCATAGGTACGCATTCATCTTTTTTATTTATTTACTCAATTCAAGGTCCTCTACAGCTTCCATGCCTTTTTGTGGATGTATATTTAAAAAAAAACATCTTTCCCTAGTCTTTCCTGTCGTAGTTCGTGCATTTGCTTAGAAACATTTGGACATCAGCATTAAAAATGTTCACCGAATAATTGCTAACTCTGTCCGCAAACAACTACTTGCTATGTAATGCAAATAATTCTCCCACATTCATGGATTTCATAGGCAAAAGTCAAGATAGGATGTTGGAGTGTTGCAATATAGCGGTATTGACGATAACCTTTACATTTTAAAAATGGAATATTTATTTCATGTTCATAATACTTACATGATAATGTGAATAATACTCCTGCTCAGTGTCCAGAGTGTAAATGATAAATGTAAATGATTTGCCAAAAAAGAGACAAAACGCACAATAAACAAAGACCAATTTAACTGAGCATTATTCTTCTGTTTTCAAAACTCTCTTTAGATATCGCGATAATATTCCCTATGTCCCTATAATCGTGTAGTAAAAATCTGACATGACAGCCCTGGTAGCGTGGCCTCTTTTAGGTACCTGGTGTTTTACTTTTATTTCCAACGACACACCCAATGTGGGACCAGACATGTTATTTTCTGGGTTTTGATTAAATCTTCAAAACAGCAGATCAGAGAGAGACAGACAAATTCAACTGAAATAACCTAATTAAAGTACCACTCGCAGCACTTTCCAGATACACCCAAAGCACCATTACATCATTATGCTTTGTTTCATAAAATTTTATAAACCTCTGTTTTGGTTCAAAGCATGACTGTTTTTTTCCACATCAAAAGAACTCTGAATATCAGCTCACGGTCATGTCTAAAATAAAAATTGTATTCAAGAGGTTTCCTCCATTGTGTTCTGCTTCTCCAGCTTGCAGCATTATTATTGGTGATTTATTAATGTAATGGTTTACTCTTCAGGCTGGAACTCCAAATGAATTCAAGGGAAACGTCAAGGGTCTTTTCTTTACTTCGTGACTCGCGCAAGTGCGTTATCTCCTCTCTGTTCCAGAGAGAACACTGCAATGAGTATCTTTCCTTTGTGTAAGCATTCAGAATTCAGTCGCAGTGCTTTTCTAACTAGCTTTATGTGCAGTTTTTTAGGTGTAAACATGACTCATTGCGATTAATCGCGAGTTAACTATGACATAAATGCGATTAATCGCGATTAAATATTTTAATCGTTTGACAGCACTAATATATATATATATATATATATATATATATATTTACACCCACCTTCATCATGTCCTCTGGACTAATCTCACCTGCTTCCACTTTGACCTCACCGGTTAGGACCGCGTCCTCAGAAAGGATAGTAAATAGTAAAAAGGGTTAGTCGTGTTTTTGTTTTGGATCAGGTGCCCTCTGTATTTTATATAGATTATTTTGCACCATTTTTAACCTGCTGTTGTGTTCAGGTTCTCCTGATTACAGTGTAAGGATGACTGTGTTTGTTATCTTCTATCTAGAAGCAAAAAAATTAGACTGAAAAATAGACTTAACAAGCAAAAAGAGCCTTATGCAAGCGCTCTGTCTGAAGGCTGTCTGAAGGCTCGTTAAGTCCCGGTGTGGGCTGCAGGTATTGCCTTATCTCGGCACTTGGGTATCCCTGTTTTTATTTCCGTTACTTTCCATTTATAAAGATAGCCCTAATGTTTGTTCTCGTAATTGTTACCATCCATCATCTTCAACCAGGGTGGGACGCGATGTCCACGGCTCTTTGTGCAAATATGCTGAGCGCAGCAATATGTGTCAGTGCAGTCCAGTAAGTGAAAGAGACGGATCCCTGCGGACTGCAGATTTAGAGCCACAGATGGCTGAAGAACGGTTTGAACCTTGTTCAAAACCTCATTTGGGCTGCTTTTCTTCCTTCAAACAACTGTGTGCTGTTGGCGTGTGTGTGTTTGTGTTTTATCCGACTTGTGGGGAAATCTCAGGACATACTCTCACTGTGAGGACTCGCCTTCTATTTGGAGACAAAATAGGGAACAAAATTCACGCACCCATATTGTAAATCATTACATTTTCATTACTCTTTTATGCAAAGGTAAAACAAATACACCCACCAGCACCTCTAGAACTCATTAACTAGGATGTCATGTCTTCTTTGTCTCAAAAGTTTGGAAGCAAAAGTGTAGAAACAAAAACCTTGAACTTATTGCTGAACTATTTCTCGGCTCTAAGCATTACACTGGTTGCCTGGCAACCTCATTGCGACGTCAAAACTCCATTAAGACTCATTGAACACCAATAAGTGTATGTACCAAAAGGATTCCTCTAATTACAAGCAAAGTAATACACACATCAACATCAGGCATCATAATAATCATAAAAACATATTTCTACGTGTGCATTTCATCCTACATAGGCCCTATTAGCTGTATCGGTAGGAAGCTGTTTGTTTGTGTGCACATGCATGCGAGTCCCCTGTCAGCTCATAATTCTCCTGTGTTCAATATGAATGATGTTACATCACAAGCGTGTGCGATGCTAATTTCAAAGGGTCCGTCACTCTTCCACATTTCACGACACGACAGGTAGTCAGTGTTTTTCCCAGTCTAGTTGGAAAAGACGTCCGACTTCAGAACTGCCGTACGTATTAGGTGACAGGTGTTGCTTATTGCCATGCTTTTTTTATCCCAATGTTTTTCCACCCTCTCCTTGACATCGACTGTTCTGCCTTTGACACAATTGTGTCCGTTCTCGGAGCCGTAATCCAATCCCTGGGTATCCATGGCCGTTCCCCAGCTCTACAATTTTGTTCCACCCAGTAAGTTTTTGACAGGAGAATACTATACAATTATTTTGTTGCACCAACTGAAGGAAGAGAGGGTCTCCGGTCTCCTAGCAACAGTCAGCTGCCAGCATGCCCAAGGAGGTAAAACTGGTCCGATGAGAAGGGAAGAAAGAGTCCCTTTCCTCCTCTCTGCGCAGACCAACAAGCTGCGTCGTTTGTCTTCATCATACACTCAACATATGTAAGCTGCTCACATATGTGGGGGATGGATTTGTTCCTGTACAAAAGGAGAATTCACTTCCATGCCGTTTCATGTTGGATCGGTGTTTCCGGGCTTGCTGCGAAATGAGTGAAACGATAAGTGAATTTTTTTGTACATCAAACTAAATGACACGGTGCTGTAGCTGGCACTCTAATCAGCCTTCTTCCTATGAACATGTAAGCATTTACCTCTAGCCTTGTAGTGTTGGATCAGACCCCCACCACCACCACCTCCACCACCCCCCTCCAAGAATTTTAGCATCAGGTTAGCATTGCATAGCTAGCACTAGTGAGCAAATGTATCCTGCGGGAAGTGCGGACGCTCTCTGCGGACCGTGTGTGTATTCTCCACACCAGCGTGACGCACGGCATAATTAAATAAGCTGTGCTCTGTTAATTGCCTGTGGAGGGCTTGGAGGGACTTGGAAGTGTGTGTGTTTGTGTGTCTGTGTGTGTGCGCACCCGCCTGGATGTGTCCTTCCGTTGCACGGGTTGCTCAGTGTAATAAACATGTGCAGACAAACCTGCAAGAGCCTCCAGGGGGATCGATAATTGTCTGTTTGAAATGCAGGAAATAAAAGTGTTCTCCCACTGTTGAACCAACATGTACAGGAGTTCACACACGCACAAGCCTACAAACACCTCCTCCAGACTTTCACAACCACACGTACTGTACACTGCTCATCGGAGCCTTTCCTACCTGACCACAAACTATAGGATTTGAAGGCACTGTTGCAGTATTTTTGTGATTTATAGGAACAAATTAGCCCTGAATCTGAAACACTTTCACTAATCAAGACAATTCAATATTTTTATGCACATTTAATTTGCAGAAGTAACTCGGGCAAAAAAATACGTTGTGGAAACGCTGCAATCTGTTGACACAGATTTGACACACATATTTTTACATCTGAATAAATCATGAAGGATGGGACCTAAAAGTACACTGACATGAAACCATGAAGAGACTAAAAAACATCTTTAAATGTTTATGCACCATTGATGATACTCTAACCCTACTCAAATGAATGCAAGAAACAAACATTAAAACCATATTTTCATCACGTTTTCTACATTGGCTGTGTTTGAAATCTTATACTATGGTACTGCGTACTACACGCTCAATCAGTATGGACGTGTACTAAATGAATGATTTAAGTATGCCATTAGCAGCAGACTGTTGACATGGGAGTAAACTCACCCGCCACGTCTTCTCTGCGTCTCATGACTATCGATCACAATGTTACCGATCTTAGCAACTGAAAATCACAACATTATCTCTTCCACTCAATATTTTTCCAGTATCATTTTAAGACAAATAAAAATAATTAAATATTTTAGTATTAAATATGTTTTTCGACAGATATGTGAGCTACCACAATTTTCCTCTTAACTTTGTCACTCACCATCATTCGTAATTATTGACTATAGATGATTAGTCCTAGAACACTAACGTTAAAAATAGTAACACCATCACTAACGTTGGGTATATTTCACCCGCGATAATGTACCTGATAAAATATAGTTATATATTAAAATTTATTAAAATGCAACAAAACAAGGCAAATTGAAGTACTCTTCTTTTATTTTACCCTATAGAACTTCTCATAAAACGAAAAACAGGTATCCTGGGGGGACCCTGAAGAAAGGCTCAACATCGGGGGGAAAATTAGGGAATCGTCAATAAAACATGATTAAAAATATGAATAATGGAACTATGTACTTGTTCTTTGGTTCACCCGTTCCTGGGATATGCGAGCCTTGTCCTGTGAAGGAAAAGTCTCCCTTCAATGGTAAAACCCATCCGAAAAATGTTCACCCTCTATCACTAACGTCGGGTGAAAATCATCCGAACACGTGCCTGTTAAAAAAAACAGGGATTGGAGCAGGGAGACACGCCTACTTTCAATAACGTCAGTGAGCAGCATGAAGCTACACAAGGACCCATGCAACTCCAGACAAAAGCAACACAATGAAAATTACGTAACCACAATCGCACAGGTAAAAATCACCCGACGTTAGTGTTCTAGGGTTAACCATAATCTGGGGGTTCACAGTACATGATACGTCCTTGAAACAGTCGCAGTTTAGTTAGACAGTGGTTCTCAAACTTTTTTTGTCACGCCCCACTTTGGAGGAAGAAACATATTCGTGCCCCACCGCCCCAACACAATTGTAACAAAATGGTCCATGCTGAATTTTTATTGAACTAACTTTTTGTGACTCCTCCAGCTTTATCAAATAATAGAATAAAGAAAATTGAAATCCCTTTCAAGTAAACCTGATTGCTCCATCAGACAAAAAAAGTGTGCAAAAAATTAACTAATATGTGGCAAAAAAAATAGCTAATTGTGGCTGCAATTAACCTGTTTTGCACTGAATATCTTTTTGCAAAACAAAATGAGTGCAGATATGTGTGAGACATCAAGTTTTAGCAGTATTAGTGGGTGCAATGAGCCTGCTTTCCTCTACAAATCGTTTTAAAACAGGGTTGCAGGCTTGTTACGGCCACTCTCAATTCATGCTCAATGTTGATCTTAAATCTGTATTCTGTTTTGAGAGAAGCAACAGCAGAAAAAGCGGACCTCACGGAGATCGACTTTTGGCAATACGGCAAGTATCGACGAGTCGCCAATCTCGTAACCTTTTAACGCCGTAACGTAAACATTTTCACGAAAGTACAGGCTTTTCGCCATGTATGTATTAATGACGTTTTATGTCCGTGTACTTTTGTACTATGTGAAGTCTCATGTAGCTCATCGGGAGTGGTCATTCTGAAACCATAAGATCCCTGTTCTCCCTGTTAATTACTAAGGATGGGTAAAATGCAGAGAATAATTTCCCCACTGTGGGATTAATAAAGGATTATTAAAATAAAAAATAAAAATCTGCATAAAGCACCAAAACTAGTATGTTAATCCCTAAAGTTTATCTCAGCGGGTGTGCCAGGTTGCCAATACTATGAAGTTGGAACACGCTACATACTTACTATAATAACCGGACCTGTTTGCCTCGTTTATGACATAACACAAGGCTGTTTTTCTGTATTAACATGGTTTATGTGGTAAATGGCGATTTGTGTGTCTGTTATTGTCTCCTTTAGAGATGTGAAGCCAGACAATATCCTCTTGGATGAGCAAGGTAAGGATGTGAACTGCTTTGTGTTTGTTTGAATTTGTTTGTGAATTTGGTATGCTTTTAACGTTCTTCAGACATCCTCAAACCTTTACTGAATACTGACAAAATGGATGGATTTTAACTTGTAATTTTGAAACTCTTTAGAAATGCCTGTTTTTGTTTATGTTGCTGTTTGAATGTGCTTGTGTGTGACTGGCTGAGTGTCTTATCAACATTCCTATTTATTATGCTGTAATCAGATTTTCTTGCAAAAGAGATCTTGATCTAACTTAAATTAAATAAAGGTTATATATATAAAAATAAATAAATATGTCCCTAATGCATTTGTGTTTGTCTCAAACATCCATTTAGTTCAAGTTCTGATATCTACCTGTAGGTGTTTAGTCCTGTTTCTAAGTGTCTTTGTGATCAGGGAAAAGTGGATAGCCAAAACCTTTTAAGTGCACGCTATACAGACAGGGATGAGATTGAAATTGGACACAAAAAAGACATTGCAGGCTACTAATGAGGCACAACGGTAACAAGGTCAAAGGAATCAGGGATGTGTGACTAACACAAAACCACAGAAAGGTCAGATGTTGTCATTCATTTCATTTTCTCTCTTGTACATTGAAATGTTTTCTTTTCTATGTGATCAGAGACTTGTCTTTTCAAATACAAATAAGTTATTATAATAAAACATTTAATATAAATTCTAATAGATTTAGTCTTGATGGATTTTGTGGTTGCTTTTTCTCAGGTCACGCTCACCTGACGGATTTCAACATAGCAACAATAATAAAGGATGGAGAGAGAGCCACAGCCTTAGCTGGAACCAAGCCCTACATGGGTAACTTTGCCTTGCAAGCAGCATCACAATCACCTCGTCAACCATGACATCATGTCGGACTGCTTTGTGCAAATAAATGTCCCTATTGGACAAAAGGAAGATTAAAAGAATAAAGCTGTTGTATTCTTGGCATAGGAGAATTGATGTACCTTTACAATAGACAGTTTAGTTAGTTTGCCACACACTGTTTCTGACATTGTTGGGTAGAAAACCACCCCAGTAAAATGTGAATAGTTAACTGTTAGCATGAGGCAAACTTCTAGTAGATCCTGTGTTCAAATAAGATACTGCTGTGAGGAGGTGCCAGACTGCTGATTTTCTAAACATATTTTTGCTCGCTCATCATCACTAAAGAGACACTCGTGTAAATTAAATGAAAAAAAATGACAGACCTTGTGTCTATTTGTGTAAAAGCTGAGGCAAAAATGTCCTATCTTGTCTTGTGATAATGCTGCACAGCTGAGGGAAACTGAACAGTTTCTGTTGACTTTTTTTTTTTTTTAAACCACATGTGCAGGCAGCGGTTTGAAAAGCTTTTTACTGATCCAGAAGTGGTTTTCTGTTTGTGCTTTCAGCCCCAGAGATCTTCCAGTCTTTTGTAAGTGGGGGAACAGGCTACGCCTTTGAAGTAGACTGGTGGTCACTAGGGGTGACGATCTTCGAAGTGCTGCGTGGATGGGTAAGGCATCATGGAAAGTTTTCATCTTGTGAGGTTGCAAAACTGAACTTGCCTCTATTCATCCCTTCCACTTTCTCTTCCTCATCTGTGTATTTTTCCCCTTTTTTGTCATCCTATTTCCACACCAGAGGCCCTATGACATCCACGCCAGTAACTCTGTGGAGTCCCTGATTCAACTATTCAGTACAGTCAGTGTCCAGTACAGCCCAGCCTGGCCTAAGGACCTGGTTTCCCTCTTGAGGAAGGTAAGCCGGACACATTAGGGTACCATTCAATAGTTTGATTCATGTCATAATTAAAACTTGGAAATCTCTTCCCACTGAGAGATTAGTGATTTAAGACGTTTTACGTCACCAATACAAGTGGTGAATGTCTCTTAGATTAGGTAGAACTGCTTAGATTAAATGAACAGAACCAGAGATGCCCTGAACATTTAACATGTCAGTCTAGATATCTTTTTAATTCGAGAAATATGCATGTAATATTCATATGCATGAAATTTGCTTAGTCTTCTGTAATAGTACATTGTATATCTTTGAATTTTGAACTGTTCGTTTGACAAAACAAACAATTTGTAGTCATCACCTTGGACCTTTTTCTTGGGCATTTTCTCACGCACAGATAGAAGAAAGATACATTCTAAATTAGAATTACGGGTTCTTGAGAATAGAATACATTTTGTCAGCATTCAGTAAAGGTTTGAGGATGTCTGAAGAACGTTAAAAGCATACTGTTTTATTGACACGGCTTAGGGTGGTGTGGAGCTTCTAATGAGGACCAAGACACGTCTTGTATGAACGGAATCACGGTGAACTGCAGTATTACAAACTGTTCAAGTGATTCAGAACGCGCTCTTGCACCCGACATGTATATATTTAAAATGCAGGTTGTTGTGAGACCATCAGCACTGTACAGATCATGAAACAAGTTCTGAGAAAGATATTTTAACCTGCATTTTCCCTTCCTAGCCAGATAAGTGGTAGTATTATTTTACCCATGTGTGCTGCACGAGAGAGAGAGAGAGAGAGAGAGAGAGAATATGAATCAGACTCACTGTCTCTGTAATAATAATCTACCTTACTCATCCGAATAAAATTCTGAGTGAAAGTGTGAGCATGAGTGCGTGCATGTGCTCCGTGTCTGAGTGTCCTGGACGGAGCGCTGGTCTCTTCCGCTCTGCTGCTGATCGATTACTGTTTCTGGAGACGGACGTAACTGGCCCCGAAGGAGAAAACCGAATCAACCTGTGATCAAAGGAAGAGAATAAAGCACAGGATGAGAGTTAACATGACAACAAAAGCCACAACCCATTATTGTTTTCAGTGTTTACCCTGAGGAGGAAGATTAAACGGATGTTACTATTCCATTAAAAACATAACCATAACATTATTTGATGTCACTTTTTTTTTTTAAATGTCCCCTGCCACTCAAAAACTGCTGCAAAATGTTGCCAGTTAGCCTGTGTTAGCTTGAAGCAACACCAAAATCAAAGTAATTATGAATTGACCGACTTGCTGCAGTAAATAAACACAGAACACGGATACAATGAATAAACCTTGTTAGCTTTTAAAAGTTTGCTTTACAAGGCTGCACATGCTTCTTCGTAGCTGGGTAAACTAACTAGCAAGCTCACTGAATAGCTTGTTGAATTTGTTCAGTATAAAAGAGCCAGTGTTTGCAGCAGCATCTCACTGGTTTTATACTAAGTTTTTATTCTCAAGATGTGCTTGTCAACAGGCGCTGGTCTAATGCGGCTAACACTGGCTCTTTGCTTTGATGCTGAGTAATAATCCAAGCTTGTAACTGGGCCTAGCTAGTTAGCTGCCAAGGCAAGTAGCGTTTATAGTTAAACTAGGAAGGTTACTCAAGGTGTGCACTGTGATGAATTACAAAAGCATCCAGAATGTCTTTTTTATTTATTTAATATTGAACACTTTGTGCTTCATATTCTTGTGCGTGCTTATAAACAGGGAATTGAATTTTCTATAAAAAATATCTTCAGTCTGAATTTATACAGTGTTATAGTTGAAAATCTAAATCTAATATATCAAATGTGGAATTGTCAATGGCAGTCTCGGAAAAACCAGGAAGGATTAGAAATTTAAAGGAATATTTTTGGCTCCTTGTTATGTTCACTTCACCTAGCCCAGACACGCACTGTGGCACATATTTTGAAATGCACACTAAGAACACTTTTCTTCTTTTTATCGCCTACAAGTTGTGAAGGTGATGGTGTGTGTGTGTGTGTGTGTGTGTGTGTGTGTGTGTGTGTGTGTGTGTGTGTGTGTGTGTGTGTGTGTGTGAGAAAGGGTTTTTACTATCTTTTATTTGGGGGAGTTTTTCCTGATCCGATGTGAGGTCCCGGGACAGGGATGTTATGTGTACAGATTGTAAAGCCCTCCGAGGCAAACTTGTATTTGTGATGTTGGGCTATATAAAATAAACTGAATTGTGTGTGTGTGTGTGTGCGCTTGTGTGCTTGTGTGTGTGTGCTTGTGTGTATGTGTGTGCCTTCCTTCCTTCCAGCTACTGACAGTGAACCCAGAACATCGTTTCTCCAGCCTGTCTGACATGCAGACATCTCCCTACCTCGCTGACATCAACTGGGACGCCGTGTGGGAGAAGAAGATGGAGGCCGGATTTGTTCCTAATGTTAGTGTGAGGCGATCAGATATCAGCACATCCATACATACATGCAGTGGGTAAAATAAGTATTGAACACGTCACCATTTTTCTCAGTAAATATATTCTAAAGGTGCAAATTGAAATTTTCACCTGATGTCAACAACCCAAGTAATCCATACATACAAAGAACACCAAACAAATACATTCAGAAGTTAAGTTACGTGTAATAAAATGAAATAACACAGGGAAAAAGTATTGAACACGCTTACTGAAATGTATTTAATATTTCTCTCAAAAGCCTTTATTGCCTCATGACTCCTCCTGTATGGAGAAACTAGTCTCATGCATTGCTCGGGTGTGATTTTGGCCCATCCCACACAGTCTTGAAATTTTGACGCTTCTGTGGCCTCTTGTATGAACTCTTTAGCTCTTTCCATCGATTTTCTATTCGATTCAATCTTATATTTGCAAACATACTGATGCATTTCTAAACTTCTGAATGTTCCAGTGAGCATTGTTGGGACCATAATCCAGAAGTGGCAAGAACATAATTTCACCATAAACCGGCCACGACCAGGTGATCCTCACAAGATTTCTGAAAGAAGAGTGAAAATAATTATCAGAAGAGTTTTCCAAGTGACAAGGACCACTTGTGGAGAGCTCCAGAAAGACCTGGAATTAGCAGGTCCAATTGTTTCAAAGAAAACACGAAGTGATACATCAACCGCTATGGCCTGTATGCATGCTCACCACCAAGACTCCACTGCTGAAGAAAAAACATGTTGAAACTTGTTTAAAGTTTGCTGCACAACATTTAGACAACCTGTGGAATACAGGAATATAGTCTGGTCAGAAGAGACCACAATGGAACTATTTGGATGCCATAATACACCATGTTAGGAGGTCAAAGGGCAGCAGTAAAGCTGGGAGGTGGGAGCATCATGGTGTGGGGCTGTTGTTCAGCATACGGCTCTGGCAAACTTCATATAATTGAAGGAAGGATGAAGGGAAAAGTACAGAGACATTCTTGATAAAAATCTGCTGCCATTCGCTAGGATGATGAAGATGAAACGAGGGATGAAACGAGCAAGACAATGATCCCAAACACACGGCCAAGGAAACTCTCAACTGGTTTCAGAGAAAGAAAATAAAGCTGCTAGAATGGCCCAGCCAATCAGCTGACTGGAATCCAATAGAAAATATATGGAAAGAACCAAAGATCAGAGTTCCCACAGAAGCTTCAATATTTGAAGACCGTTTGTGTGGAAGAATGGGCCAAAATCTCACGCATGAGACTAGTTTCACGCTTGAGACTAGTTCCTCCATACAGGAGTCGTCTTGAACCAACAAAGGCTTTTGTACCAAGTATTAAATACATTTCAATCAGCGCGTTCAATAGTTTTTCCCTGTGTCATTTCACATTATTACACATAACTTAATTTCAGATTTTTTTTAGGTATGGATTACTTAGGTTGTTACTGACATCTGGTGAAAATGTAATGTCAATAGCACCTTTAGAAATATATTTACTGAGAGAAATGGTGACGTGTTGAATACTTATTTTACCCGCTGTAGATGTATGTAACACTTAGAAGCACACACCGGCACGCCTCCATGTCTGCTGATCGTAATGAGCATGTGTCGCAACTAAATATTACAAAGAAAACTGACGCATCTGCTTCATTGTATTCCACTATGATGTGTGAACACACAGACTTAAAGTACATTTCCGCCTGCATGGGAGTGCGTTCACGGGTGCTATTCAGCTCAGTGTGCACATATGTATTTGTGCACTCAGTGCCTCCCTGTACACCGCAGCTGATTTATGACCCTGTATGTGAGTGTTTGCGTTCGTAATTATCTCCTGTGCCCACCTCCCTCCCAACAGAAAGGCCGCCTCCACTGCGACCCCACCTTTGAGCTGGAGGAGATGATCCTGGAGTCGCGTCCCCTGCACAAGAAGAAGAAGAGGCTGGCCAAGAACCGGTCTCGTGACAACAGCAAGGATTCTCAGTCTGTGAGTGACGGCGTCCTCTGCACAGAGATTTATGAGTCCAAAATACATAAAATCGGACAATGGACGTGACATTTCCATTTTCGGACAATGGAATGGACAGATAGATATCGATCCATCCTCTGTAGTCCAGGACCAATGATCACTCTGTGTGTACATGCACACTAAAATTAATATTTAAGGTCACATTTGTCCAATTAGTTAATAATCTGCACCATCTTTTATATTCTGGCTTTAGATACGAGAGATAAAAGGGTGAAATGCTGCAACATTAAAACCATTATGGTCTGATGAAGGGGAGGATTTCGGAGCTGTGAGGATGAAGGTGGAATGCAAGATGTCACTGCATCTGTTAAAATTCCTTTATTCCCTCTGATGGGATAGAACGTGCTATTTATATCTTTGGTCACATTTTAAAATGGTTATTTCCCATTCTACAATCTGCTGTTTCCAAGTTAATTTTATCTTTGTAGGCTTGTGCACATCAGGTTAGTGTGATTTTCAGTACACAGATGCTAACAGCAAATGATTATATGAAGAGGACACCAGCACACGCGCAGTGTCTGAGTCAATTATAACCTGCCGCATAGGAGGGATACTCATAGATACAGTAGAGGCAGGGCCAGTCTTACAGATAACAATGCAGCTCAGGTTTACCTTGGTCTCCGGTCTGTCAGTTCCCGTCAAAGCTGTATATTTTTAGATTGGCGGCGAGCCAATGCCCAGCATCTTTTCTTTCCTCGGCTGCTGTGAATTCCCTCAGCTCAGCAGACAAAATCAATAGCTAATTGTGCCACTTAATATACAGAGAGACTTAATGTACATGCATGCTAGCTGCGGCCATCCCGTAAGTACGCTGATTAGTTGGATCTTTTAAGATCATGCAACAGGCAAGTAAGTAGTATTTCTTGCAACAGGCAAGTAAGTAGTATTGCTTCACTGTTATACTGTGTATTTTGCTTAGGGGGCAAGTCAAAATTATTAAACCAAAACAAAAGGATTTTGAAATTTAAGCTGCTATATTTAAACAAATTCAAAGCACATCTATGATTGAGGGATTGTCTCCACGTAGCTCTCAACATGGCGACAGCTGAGACAGCAGCACGAACAGTGCAATTTAACGGCAGCAGCATTGCTGACTGAGCCATCGCAGAGTTTACCTGAGGGGGAACCAGAGGGCGGCGCCACGCTCTGCTCAGAATGACGTTACACCGCCACTATATCGTTACATAGCTAATAGTTGTTTACTGTGATATTTATGTGCTCATTTTCAATGTAGCACCTTGAAAGGCTGCAGTTAAGAGGAGTAAAAAAACAGTTCTGACTGTTTTCCTTTCTCTGATTCTCACCTGTTTGGGTATCATATTTGCATTATTCATGTTTATATTAATACTCTGAATTTTGAATGGAAGCCCCTTCAAGAAATAATTGCAGACATTTCGAGAGATGGGCTTTATCAGCAAGAATTGGATGAGAAGTTCAACACCCACTCTCATGTCTGTCTTTTTGGGACTTTTTTTTCAAGTCATTGAGAAAACGACAATCACTCTTTTACACAGAGTTATGTGCCAGACTATTTGTCAACTGGGAGCAGTAAGTTCCTGTCGTCAGGCTGGTTGCCTGGCAACAGCTCAGTGAACTGAATAAATGGTACATTGTCATTTTTACACTTCGGGTAAAGAGATGGTAAATATCCTGTAGGAATTGGTGAGCTTCAGAGGTGCTGGGTGGAGTATTGTTACCTTTTAGATGGAGCCAGGCTAGCTGATTCCCACAGTTTTCAGTCTTCATGCCAAGCTAAGCTAGTTAGTTAGTAGTAGCCAGCTGGCCACTGGTTCCAACTAAATATTTACCGTAAAGACGTGAGAGTTGCGTCTCTCGTCTCATCTGACTCTCAACGAGGATGTGACATTTCCAAAAATGTTGACATAATTCTTGAGGTGCAACTATTTGCTGCTTTTAGCTTCGGACATGTTATAGCCAAAAGGATTAGTCGCTGATGAAAATAACTGTTAGCTCCGGGCCTAACAGGGATTACTCTGTTTATGAGAGTCTTACAGTAGGGTGCGCCAGTGTAAATGTTCTGTAAACAAAAGAATCGAAAATGACAAATGACATAATTAATACATGATAAACCCTGTGTGTGTGCGCGTGTGCGCGTCGTGTTGTCACATGTTATCAGCGTGTGGAGTGTGTATCTCTAACAATAGCAGGGTTATGAGACTTGCTGTCTGTTTGTGTGTGAGCCTGTACTCCGTTATGACCAAGATTATTAAATTATGAAACCTTCACTGCTGTTGTCATGGCCTCAAGTGCTTTCGGAAATATGAGCATCTATTTCTGTCTCGGGCCAAAAATCCAATTTAGGGGGGGCCTGCACATGACTTATTTAACAGAAAAAAAGGACCAACGAAGGATAGAAAAAGGAAATAATAACCTCAGAGGTGACGTGAAGTTTCATCCCCTGTTCTTAATGATAACAAGGTTGATGTTGATTTTGATGATGATGATGATGTTTTGTTGACTGCCTGCAGGAGAATGACTACCTACAGGAGTGCCTTGAAGTGGTGCAGCAAGAGTTCATGATCTTCAACCGGGAGAAGTAAGAGCAGCAGACCATCTAAAACACGTTTTCTGTTTGGTTCATCCACAGTGATGAACCAAACACAGAGGGAAACTTATTCACCTCCTTGACACAATGCAAAATAGTACGAGCATCACACCAACAATTCCAGAGTGTCTTTATGGGTGCATGGAAACGAACATAAAACAAAGTCATCATACAAATATCTTTACTACTCTTTTCCTTCATTGAAAGGCAACATAGTTTCCTTTGAAAGGGCCAGTGGGAGGTGGTGGGTTAGGTGGGATTTATTGGCAGAAATGGATCATCCATAACTATGCTTTAATGTATACACCGCGTTCCACATTATTATGCAAATTACACTTTGCTCAGATTTTCCTAAATAGTAATGCACAGTCAGTATCATTTTCAAGTCATCAACTGTTAGAGTCAAATTCTATTGAACAAACCTCCTAATGATAACAGTATTTTTTTCAAAAATAAAAAACTCAAAATGCAGTGTTCCAAATTATTATGCAGAATTTCAGAGTTTCAAGATATTTTATAGGTTGTAAAGAACAAAAAATTGTCATTTGTTGAATTTGCAGCATTAGGAGGTCATATTTACTGAAATCAAGAAAAGTTTGAATCAAAAACATCTTAACAGGTCAAGTTACATGTTAACATAGGACCCCTTCTTTGATATCAACTTCACAATTCTTGCATCCATTGAACTTGTGAGTTCTTTGATAGTGTCTGCTTTAATGTCTTTGCAGGATGCCATAATAGCCTCCCAGAGCACCTGCTTGGATGTGAACTGCCTTCCACCCACATAGATCTTTTGCTTGATGATGCTCCAAAGGTTCTCAATAGGGTTAAGGTCAGGGGAAGATGGGGGCCACACCATGAGTTTCTCTCCTTTTATGCCCATAGCAGCCAATGCCCCAGAGGTATTCTTTGCAGCATGACATGGTGCATTGTCATGCATGAATATGATTTTGCTACGGAAGGCACGGTTCTTCTTTTTGTACCACAGAAGAAAGTGGTCAGTCAGAAACTCTACATACTTTGCCGAGGTCATTTTCACACCGTCGGGGACTCTGAAGGGGCCTACCAGCTCTCTCCCCATGATTCCGGCCCAAAACATGACTCCGCCACCTCCTTGTTGACGTCTCAGCCTTGTTGGGACATGGTGGCCATTCACCAACCATTCACGGATTGCACGGCACTCATCCGTAAACAAAACAGTTTGAAAGTTAGTCTTCATGTAGTCCTGAGCCCACTGCAACCTTTTTTGCTTGTGAGCTTGGTTTAGGGGTGGCCGAATAACAGGTTTAAGGACACTTGCAAACCTCTTGAGCATCCTACATCTTGAAGTTCGCGAGACTCCAGAGGCACCAGCGGCTTCAAACACCTGTTTGCTGCTATTCAATGGCATTTTAGTGGCTGCTCTCTTAACCCTACGCATTTGTTTGGCAGAAATCTTCCTTATTTTGCCTTTGTCTGAACGAACCCGCTTGTGCTGTGAATCGGTGACAAATTTCTTCACCGTCCGATGATCACGCGCAATTCTTTTGGAAATATCCAATGTTGTGATACCTTGACCAAGGTATTGCACTATTTGCCGCTTTTCAGCAGCAGAGAGATCCTTTTTCTTCCCCATTTTGCCTGAAACATGTAGCTTGCTTAATAATGTGGAACATCATTCTTAAGTAGTTTTCCTTTGATTGGGCTCACCTGGCAAACCAATTATTATTATTACTATTTGGATGATTTCAATCATCCAAATAGCCCTGAGACACAATAACATCCATGAGTTTCATTGAAAAACCCCAAAATGAATGTTTATGACCCTTAAATACAATTTGCCTAATAATGTGGAACGCGGTGTAGTCATAAGAATGGTTATGTTTTTCGATAGCTTTGAAGGATAGCTTTGAAGGAGCCGTTTCACATAGCACATGTAGCTACAGTAGCCCAGAATGGACAAACCAAACACTGGCTCTAAATCGGGTCATTCATGTTTTTACATTGAAGTAGCAGCTTGGATTTGGTGACGCGAACTTATTTGCGTTATATTGTTAGTTTTACACACAATACTGTACAAACTCAAAACTTGGCTCGGATTAAAGATGGTAAGAAAGTGGATGTTGACATCGAGCAGCAGGTAATACTATTTCCCATTTGCATTGTTTTCTCTTCCAAATAGATTTGGCAAACCTGGGAGTTTGCTTCCTGTCTAATCAAACTGTGTTGACTTTGTTGCTGTGTTCCCAAACATCAGCAATTACTTTTGAAAGTACTACGTTATTCTGATAAATAATGGTCAGATCTATGAAAAGAAAACTTTCTTTCAGCATGTTGACAAATTATGTTTTTATTGTTGGAGAGTTTGAAGCAAGCGTTTACCTCACTGCCCTCATTTAAACCGCAGCTGGCAACTAAAGCTGAGCAATGAGCGAACACTGTATGTGCAGAGGCACAGCAAATTATAAATCATGTCCAATATTAAAACAATATCACAGAGCATGCAGTGTGTCGAGATAAAGTTACTGCTATATTCTTACAGGAGAGGATTGCATATTATTCCCAACCTGTATGACAGTCTGAATTTACTTTGATATGTAAATCAAAGACGGTAGAAGGTTTTTAAAAGCCCATCCTGCTGTGATTCAATGCCGCGCATCTGATCTTTTATAGTAAAATATACACAGTACGTCAGAAATACAGCCTATCATCTCGTATATCATTGAATATGTGTCCTCTCTGCAATGTAAAGGGAGGAATATTGCTCTAAATGATTGCCTCATTTATTATTGACCGGGTCCTGCCACTGCAGTTACTGAAATCCTTCAATTTGGCAAAAGTCTTATTATATCCTTAAGCTCTAATTAATGGCAATCTACTTCTATTTATAATGGAGGGCATAATGTGTAGAACTAGTACTGTGTAACAGACTAAAGGCTGCTGTTTCTTTCTGCCCTTCCAGATTACATTTTGTTTTGGAGGGGTCCATATGGCGTATGTATGACATATTCATGCAGGTTGTGTGATTTAAATATGTGTTTCTGTGTCTGTTTCTCCATCTGCCTAAGGTTCAAAAGGCGTCAGGAGGAGGGTCAGTCAGAAGCTGGGGGCGATGATGCCAGCGGGGACGGTGACGGGGAGGCCGAGGCCGGGGCCACCGACGAGGACGCACCCGAGCCAGAACCCGATCCTGAACCCGAGCCGGAGCCCGAGTCCTCCTCCAAACTGAGCATGTGCGGCTCGGTCTGCTCCTCCCCCGGCAGCTGCTAGCACCGCATCGCCTCGAAGCTGACGATGGCAGTGGCGGGTCTCTCTGGCCGGTTTCCAGTGTTTGTGCCACGCCAATAGATACTCTCTCACCTCTCCCCTCTGTCGTAGCCTGGAGCCGAGGGAACGCACAGCACGGGGACTGACGCACAGCAGGACCCAAAATGTCTCCCACCACTTCCTTCCTTTTTTTTCTGTAGCATCGTTCCGCTAGGGCGTGACTGAAGCAGATTTTCAGATATTTCAGAGTAAGCTCTAACTTCTATGCAATGTCACGCATATAATAACGAATAAGGTATCACTTACTAGGAGGTGTCGTTCACGAGCATGATGATATCCCGAGCAACAGGGGTCCACGAGGTTGCCGGTTTTGGTGAAGACACTTCCCCTCTCGGCCTTCCCCGTTCAAAAACTGACGGGGACGACTGAATAATTCAGCACACGCAGCAGGCACTCACTTTATGCTCTGCTCAACCCCCCCTTTCATGTAATGTGTGCCCTAATTCAGAACAATTGTTTCTCCTGGAGCACCTTCCTCCCGTTACAGTAAGTGCTCATGTTGTCAATCCCTTCAAAGTGGTGCCTGCTGACGATAATCAGTATTCGTTAATCAAACTGTAACCAAAATGTTAGTTTGATTTTCCTCTTTAAGTGTTAGACAGCAACTGTTTTTCCAAACTTTATGTTTTAGTATGATAAGATACTGTTTATGGGAAGTCAGTACAACAATCAGATTGAAAGGTTTTGCATGCCACTTGATTCCCAAGACGTAGTGTTTAAGCCCCTCCCCGTGCTCTGTGTGGACTCATAGAGCATTCAGAAACTCTGGGGAATACTGTAAATGCCAATCACCAACAGTCGCATCTTTTAAGAATCTATTAGAAGGCTCTGTTTACTACTCTAGATGTCGTCATCTCTTTAAGTGCTTTGGGTTAGAGCGAAGATCATCTCCCTGTAGAGCTTGTTCCGGGGCCGTACTTTAAATGTGTAGCTGTGCCCTGTCGGTACTTCAATTTGGTAGAGATGCGGTAGTCTATTGCTGCCACAGTGGTAGTGGTAAATTTAAGGTGGCACCGTTAGATCTCAGTCTGAACGCCTGGGAACTTGTAGCAAAGGTTCACCTTAAAACCCTAAGGACTAATACAATGAAAACCATGTAAATATGATACAGTGTAGGTAACTTAAACTCACCACAGTTTTATGTGGGACTGCAAACTCGACATACAAACTAAAGGAAGAGCCGCGTGGAGCTTCACACTGCTTCATTCTGCTCTTCTTTCCAAGTGTGCAGGCACAACTTGTAGGCAAAATATGCCAAAGCTTTTCTACCATTTGCATAACCATTTCTAGAACTTTGAATGTGTGAGTGTGTGTCTCTTTTTCCCCAGTACAACGTAAAGTAAATGTTCCTTCTGCGAGTGAAAATGCTATCATTTATACAATCATATTGTGATTATGTATACAGTATCTATTTCAGGTTAGGGGGGGGAAGGGGCCTTAACATAATAATTAAACATTTTGGGAAATACACTCAGCGTTGTTAGATGTGCGATAATCATCGCATTTGTACCATAATTTTGCCCACTGTACGATGAATACAGTGTGCAAATAGTACCAATATAGTGCTATAATTTACCATATTGTAATGCAATTTGTTTTAGTCTGTGCTGACATTTCAATTAATTTCCATATGAATCCTACATCTCCATGAACTTAGCTTATTTTGAGGCAGAAAATTAACATATTCTTCCTGTCGTTTTCTCTCGCAGAAAGGTGATTGGCGTAGCTTCACAGAAAGACCAGAAGCAGCTAGATTTCTCTCTTGTGTTTAACGCTGAGCTACATATATTGTGAAACACTCAACTGTTTTCAAAACCACAGTTACGATTGCCTTTAGTAGCCTACAAGTTACTTTCTGATTGTTGTATTTCTGTTCTAGTGTCTTATATCTTATGTCCAGTAAAAGACACCCCAAATACATCTTATTAAATTAAGATGACAGTTCCATTTTATCAATCATTTCTCAGCATATTGTTTTCATTTGTTTAATGAAAACCACTGAAATAATATGCATTCCATTGTAATTGTACATTGTAGCATTGTAATAATAATAATAACAATGTAGGCTTGTTTGCTGGCTTAATGGCAGTTCAATGGAGGTTTCGTATCAGTTTGTTCTCTCTGCGTTCAGCGAGGCAAACATTAACTAGCTGTTACATGGCACCTTTAACGGAGCAAGGCTGAGTAAGTAAAACGTGTTGTAGCTAATTACTTATGCTCTTGAGTAATTAGTAAAGTACAAAAGTACATTTTCAATATGTAATTACTGTATTTCATTTCAAGTGACCTAGCCAGCACTGGTAATAATAGTTCCTACCGCCAATATAACAGCAAATTAGCTTGCTAGCATCAGTGCTAGCTTGGCTTCTTCCGTCAGCCATGTGACACGTCTTCTAGGTCGCTTCCAGTCTTTGTGCTAAGCTAGGCTAATCGCCTCAGAGACACAGCTTCGAACTTAAAGCACAGACACGTTGGTGGCCTCCATCTTCTCATCTCACTTTTTTAGAAAGCGCATTTCCCCAAATGTCGAGGTATTTCTTTAAAACACTATACACTACGATTAGATTAAGAAGCTTCTTGAAAGGGATATACAGTGGCATCTTCCAAGTTTACCAGAATATATGATGAATTGAATAGTCTCGAGCCCTGCGCTTTTTTTGTTTTGTTTTTATTGCATGTACCTTTACAGTATAAGCCTGTTTTTGCCAAAGCCTGGCGCTTGAGCCTTACTGGCTGATTTGTGCATGCACAAGCTTTTCGTAATAGGGCACCTGATTATAGACACGGTCCAAATTAGAGTATAACTTGGACCTTTCTGGACATTGAGTTTTCTGAGCTTTAACTGTACAAAATTGTTTAATCCCAGTGTTATATGGACGGCATGATATTTTTAGATGATATGCAGTAACCTTTTTCCATCTGTAGGTTGTTTTAATGCTTTGTTCAAGTACACAGGCTCGTACCCTTGCTGGATGAGTGGAATGAGGTCAGCGGTTGTGTGTGTGATGCTCCGTTGTGCGTTAAGTGTTGCGTTACTGACTGTGCAGCAAAAGAAGAAGATTTGGAACTGGGGCAGGTTTTCACTTCACCCCAACATAGACTTTGCTGCAATATTAAAAACCCTGAATGTCTCGGTTCGTGGGAAAAAGAAGAATAAAAAGACTAAATTATTTGTAAGACTCATTAAATCAGTCTACACACCGTCAGAGTCAACATAGGCCTGAAGTGATGTGTAATCATGTGTTAATCATCTCCAAGTGGATAATAACAGGTTTTGTTCATCTAAGCGTAGCTTTTCTCTTAAGTTACAATACTAATAAACAGTTTTAACATTTGTTCCTTGATCGGTGATTATTTCCGAATTGGACCATGCTTGCAAACCCTCCCGACCTGTTTCTTTATGTGTTATATTCTGGATGCCGTTAGGCATTGTACTAGTGTTTGACCAGCAACAGCATGTCTCCTGTTCAGCCGTTTCCTGATGGATGCTCTCGGGTTGTACCATACTGTGGATATCTTATACATCAGATACAGTTTGAAACTCAGTGCCCTGTTGAAAAAACAAATCAATAAGAAGATGTGATTTGTGCCACTGTTTTTCTCGTCTTGGTTCTGCTTTGCATAATGCTCTTGTGCGGCAGGATTTTTAAAGGGGTGATCAGTGAGAAGCCTTGTTACTTTACCAACCGAAACTGCTCTGTTTAAAAAAATAATGCTGCTTTAACTGCTTTGATAAAGAAATAAATCTCCTTCCAGTAATTTGGTGTTGCCGTGTCTTTGTCATTCCCACTTAAATATAGCATCAAAGGCATAGTTTGTCTGCAGACAGTAGAGGGAGATAGAGAGCAGGGGTGTACATTGACTGAGTAAAGTGAATTATTCTCTTTGAATATCATTGTAAACATGAGCTGTGCCACTATTGACTGCAGGGGGAACTGAATCTAAAGATGGGGATTAGTAAGAGTAAAAAAAGACACAGACAAGCTTGGCCTTGTGCCTCTTAAAAGATTTAAAAAAAACTTAATTTTGAAACAGATACAGTTAATGCATAAACGCTTCTTTTTTTTTTTTAGCATTTAGACTATGGAAACAGATTGAATCCTTCCAAGTTCAAGAGGCCCCTTGAGTCCCTCCTAAGACCTTTGCCCTGGGATATCCACCGCCGTATTTCCTGCATTGTCCAACAGGGGGTGCCATTTTGGGGCGTCGATGGCATCCAGAAGAGCAGCCATCTCAACCTCCAACTTCTCAACCGTGTCCTCCACTTTCTGCAGCAGACAGAAGTTGTGGTTAAAATGTGAATAATGCATTCATAAGTTGTGGTATGAATAATAGAGTGATCACTAGTGATGGCGAGATGAAGCTTCCTGAAGCATTGAAGCTTTCCATCCAATTGGTTCGCTCATGGGCCGAAGCTTCATGGGGCTTCATTTGCTCTACTGCGCCACCAAGTGGACATACATGTAAAACAGGCAGCGTGATCACAACGACACCATGGCTTTGGTGTGTGAAGCTTTGAATTTAATAAATTATGTTTGTGACGCCAATACATCAGTTATTAACTTATTAATATTGTGTCTATCTTTATGATATAATGGCGAGGTCAAAATCAAAGGTGGAAACAAATTGGGAAGAGAGTTGTGATGTGACTGGGTCAGTGGTTAGATTACCCGTCTTTCAGTTAGAGGATCGGTGTTTCGAGCCTCAGCTCCGCTAGTCCATGTTGATGTGTCCAATTATTTATTTTTTTAAATAAGAACTTTTCCACAGTGCTGGGCTTTTTGGGACTATTTTGCCTGCTTTATAAAATACCCTTTCACAGGCACAGATGACGCTGGGGTACAGAGAGGAAGGGGGAAATCCATTGAGTTTCGCTGCCCCTTATATTTCAAATCGCACGGCAAACCCACGAATCAGTCACGTGGTACGGCCGGCTCGCGAATGTCACCACATACGTCATCGACACAAGCCTCGATACGCGCTTCACCAAAATCTACCTGGATTACTCGACACGCGCATCGAAGCCTCGACACGAAAGGACACATCACTAGTGATCACCCACAAATAATACAATCAACATATTTATATAAATATGCACAAAACAGCGAATACGGTCAAAGTAAGCGTGGGTTTTTGTCAGATGAATGTGGACTGACTCATTCAAACAAACTTTTTTGGCAGAGGAAGATGGAGAGAAAGCTGATATTTAATAATGAGGCGGACAACACCAGGGGTAAAAATATCCCGAGCCCTGATGGAGTGCTGAATGTGAGTTCTTTTTTTGGGAAACGGCACCTTTTCCACCACATCTAGACGGTTGTGAAGGTTTGTGTGCTCTTGACAGGCACTCAAACGCACCGCTTGAGGCCGCACATCAGTCTCAGGTCCTGCAAACAGATAAGATGCACGTCAGAGTGATTTCCAGTGTATGAACACAACCAACAAGAATAAAAGCTATTGATAGCAATGATTTAAAAATATGAGCATTTCACATTTGAACAGGTATTAGAAACCACAATTAGTGGAGTCAAACCTATTCTTGAAGCAGCTGACATTTTAACCAAAAACACAGATATTCCAAACCTGGTTGCCCACTAAAGAAGCAATAGACACACTCTAATATTAGATGTTAAAGCAATAGTTTGACATTTAGAGAAATATACGTTATCACTTTCTAAACGAGTTAGATTAGCTGTTAGCTTAGCCTAGCTTTGACTTGATTTATGAGGAAACACTAGCCTTGCTCTGACCAAAGGTCACTAATTAACATATCTGTTCAGTACTAAACTGAATTATCATTGTGATAGGTGAGATGAAAAATCTAGTTTCAATTGGTGAGCTCTACTGTGAAAATGTGTAACGTTACAAACAATTGAGACATTCACGGTTGGCAACATGCCGTTGATGCGCCTGCTAGCTAGCTCACAGCTAATATGAAGCTGTGGCTTCATATTTAGCATCCAAACGTGAGATCACCATAATGGTCTTGGTGTGAATTCACTCACAGTTTATGTTTCCAATTATCTGTTTCCCTTTGAAGCCCAAAATATTTTGAGGGGGAAGCCTGCATTCTCTGGCAGGACTGTGCTTCCGTTTTTGCACCTTCTTAGTGGCAGCAGGCCAAGCTCCTATTGATAGCATTTATACTTCAGCAAATGGTTGAGAGGTTCACTCATTTCTGAACGCTGGCACTCTACCGCCGCCGTTATTTAAATAAACGAGTTGGAGCATACACAGGCAGCTAATGTAGGGTGACCAGACGTCCTCTTTTTCCCGGACATGTCCTCTTTTCGAGACCTAAAAAAAGCATTCGGCAGGGATTCCAAAAACGTGGAGGGGTGGAGGGGAGAGAGAGAGAGGAGGAGGAGGACACTTCGTCGCGGGGGCGGGGGTAGCAGTAGTGTGTAGCATGCCGTGAATTTACATTTACGTTGAGATCGGTCGACCAATGACAGTTCTCTCTACAGTCAGAGCTTGCGCAAGAAGGTGGAACGTGAGGGAGATACCTTTTCCAAAACTTGTAAGGGGGTAATAACTATTTTCCCGCACGTAGCAAAATCCCGGACGTACCATTTCCAAAACTTGTAAGGGGGTAATAACTATTTTCCCGCACGTAGCAAAATCCCGGACGTTTTTGGAATCCCTGCCGGACACTTTTTTTAGGTCTCGAAAAGAGGACATGTCCGGGAAAAAGAGGACGTCTGGTCACCCTACATTAATGCCACTAAATCGGTGGTATAGGTCGCCTCTGAGGAGCGGGTTTTGTCAATATCGCTCCTCTCAGCGCGTGGCTGCTTGCCAAAGCCCAAACAGGGATGTAAAAAAAAAACGGTTAAGATCTCATTCAATATAAAAACACTTGGAAATGTATCTTATAACCAACAGTGAGCTAGTGACTTCCAATGAACCAAAACAACTTGAGCTCTTTCGTAAATTTGTAAAAACTTAAAACTCTCCACCCACAAACTATGTTTCTTTGGTATTCACAGTTGATTGTTCAATTTGTAAGCTTTCTGGTGTAATCCAATTCCCGACAATACCTTTTCCACTCCATTTCATAGCATGTGGCACACTAATACGAAACATTATTAATTTTGGCCTCTCTACTTCACTGTCCTCATTGGAAAACAAGCCTAGCATGTCGCACACTAATACGAGGCCATGTACATAAAAAAGAAAAGACGTACATAAAAAAGAAAAGAAAAGAAAGTCTGCTGTCAAATAAACACAGACGGCGGCTTTGTTCAGGTTTCCGTCTCCGTAGCTCTTCAGCAGCAGCTACAACTGTTAATTTCACCAAATACACATCTGGCACGGACTTAAGAAGATGAAGAATCTGTTTGTTTTCATTAGCTTCCTTTTTTTGTTGTTTTATGACAGATAGCAATTGTATATTTTGCTGATCACACGCCACAAACAGTATCCATCTCATGAGTCATTTAATCCACCACCAAGTCTGAACATCGTTTCTAAGCAATAAAAGCTGTCGGCCAGAATTGCTTCCCACGTCTTATTTTTCACAGTGTGCTCCCATGCCTTAACATCAGGTTGCCTTGATTTTACAGAGATATCATATTGAAACATTTTACAAGCTCCATTACACCGACCGAAGGGGTGCCAAGTTCAGTACATGCAGGAAGCAGGCCAAGAAAGAGGGAGGGAGGGATGGTTGGATGGAAGTGTGTGCTCGAAAGGATTTGGCCGACCTCACCTGCTGTGGTTTGACAGTGACAGATGAGTTATCAGCAGTCTGTTTAAGTCATGAAGATCTCCCACGCAATATGTTTTTTAAATATTGCATTTTTTTTAAACAGCTGTAGCAGTAAAAAAGAAAACACTGCATTAAGGTGCAACAAATGTGCCGTGACACTTCAAATCGATTTCAACTGCCTTCACCTTGTACTCATTTAACTGAATGCATACACTTCAAGGGACTTTTCAACTGCTTTCAGAGCATACGTGTACACGTCAACAAATTCATGCCAACGGACACCTCGAAATGCAGACACTTCAACCAGTTCATATTGGTATTTCTGCTGTAATTTCAAACTCTTCAACTGACACATTTTTTTTAGCTTTCAACTCAACACTTCCAGGAAAACCTTTAGGGTATTCTGCGCCCTGTTGTTGTGTCCATGTGACTATAGGGACACTTTTTGGAAATTGGTCCAGTATTTAGGGAGAACAACCGCAACTCTGTACATTTCGCAAGCAACAAATACAATTAAAAAAAATACTAGCCTTTTCTAGTTTTTTTTTATTCTTCTCTTACTCCATGGCAAGTTAACTTTTTCTAACTCAAATCTAACCTTTTTGACACCAAGAGAGAGAGAGAGAGAGAGAGAGAGAGAGAGAGACATATCCTGCCCTTATCTGAGATAGTGACCATCAAAGCATGAAAAGGCCTTAAGATGAAACTATTCCACCCATGTTTGCCGAAAATGTAGCTTTTAAGGTGAAACACAAGATAAAATGCTCTGTGAGTGTGAGCCCCCTGCTTGCTGCGGTTGGCCATTCTTGCAGTATGAAGTCAGTGTAATTCACACTTGAAGCCGTCACTCATAGATTTGGCTCTGGAGGGTTGGCCCACATTTTTGTGAATTTCCATTCGCTGGGAAACAAAGTTAAGAACAAAACTAAGCCCACTGGTTAGAAGCAGGCAGATGAATGTAATGGTCGAAGGAAAGAGAGTGATTGTTAGAACTAGGCTGAAACAATATTGGATTAAGTGTAGCCAAAGCTGCGTTGAAATTAGTAACAGATGTGCTGGCGGCCCCTGAACACACACACATACGCGTATGAACGCCCATGATGTCAGTTCAGCCTTGTGTGTGTTCACCCAACCATAGTCTACTCTACAGACACAGAAAGAAACATGCACTTTATTAATCCCCTTGGGGAAATTCTTCTCTGCATTTGACCCATCCCTGGATAGGGAGCAGTGGGCAGCCCTGTGAGGCGCCCGGGGAGCAGTTAAGGGTTCAGTGTCTTGCTCAGGGACACTTCGGCATGTGAGCTATGGGGGGACTGGGGATCGAACCGGCTACCTTGTGGTTGCGGGACGACCACTCATCCCCCTGAGCTACAGCCACCCTTACATCTGTGAAACCTGGGTTATCTCCTCAACCACAAGGGCTATTTGAATATATCAAAATGTAAAGCAACGTAGACATAAAGGAAGGTCACTATCGGCATTTGATGACATATTTCCACTGCACTCCATAAATCATCCGTTCTATTAAATCCACACACTGAACTGGCTGTGTGTCCTCGTGGCCTTTCCTATCTGACCTGCGACCCCTCCACCCTCTTGACTACACCCGGCTGCATCCCTACCTGCCACAGCGTATCCAATCAGGAGGAGGATTAGTCCAATTGAAGAGGTGGAGGGGCAGGTCATCGTGAATCTGGCGAGCGGCTGGCGACGAAGAGTGAAGACACAAACAGCTCCCCCTCCCCCTAAAAAAATATCCTCCAATCCAGAATCAGACTAAAAACAACAAAAAAAAGTGTTTTCCTCCGCAACTCTCGCTCTCTGCCCTTTCTTGCTTTCTTGCTCTCTTGCTTCTCTTGCTCTCTTGCTCTCTCGCTCTCCTATGCTTCCTTTGTCGATTTGGTTGCGGCCAGTTTCCTAATGAAAATATTAGATGCAGAACAAAACAGCTCAGTATCTGGGAAGGGGCGGGAGGGGAGCACTGGGGAGGAGACTTATATTTTAAATCAGCCACAGACGGACTTGGGGGACTGAGGTTTGAGTTTTGTGGTCAATTATTTTAATGGTCACAGTGAAGTTAATAAAAGAGCACAAGTCATTTTCTACATACTTCCTGAAGAAAACATATGGGTACTGTACCTTCCCAGAAACAGTTCAATGGTACATGCATAACCTACTCCAGGATTGCACTTATTATAAATTTTTGACTTGCAGCTAAATGTAAAGGAAATGCAGCGATGCATCAAAAATGACTCTAGTTTACGCACAAAGATTGAAATAGACACGCTTTTATTTTGTCTTTCTTTTATAACTTTAAACTGTATTCGGTTTTTTTCTCAATGAAATCCAGAGAATAACAAAAACTGCCGAGCTCTTTCTGGGGAAATCAGCAGGAAGTCAAATATGTCGAAAATCAATTCAGCAGCAGAGAATGCCCTTTATAATTGCATTGATCCTGTTATTCTCATCGAATTGACCTCTCTCTCTCTCTCTCTCTCTCTCTCTCTCTCTGAGTGGAAGGAGTGCTGGGAGCACGGAGAGTGCGTCGAGAGCGATACGAGCGTTTTTTCCGATTTTTTGTTCACTGAGCAATACTTGTATGAGAGTGTGTTGTGGTGTGTTTTTGGTGTGTGGAGTTTACGGGTTTTTGTTTGTATAGGTTAGCGGGGTGGCGAGTCTTTTGTGTGTGTTTGTGTGCAGGTGAGCGGCGCGTGCTGCGTCAGCGCGCGCCTCCAGCATGGAGCAGCTGCACAAGCTGACCAGGAAACACGGCGTGAAGATCGCGCCGTGTTTCCCATGCTCTGTGGAGGACTGCAGCATGGCAGTGGGGAAACTAGTGGGTCACAGCAGCGTAAAGTCCGCTGCGAGGGTCAGCAAAGCTGTGGTAATTTTTCTTGAGAGTGTGCACAAGGCCAACACGGTGGTGGAGGAGGGGATCGTGCTGTTTGACACGCACGTACCCGTTCTTCCTTTGAGTACACCGGCAGTGAGGGTCGTGGTGTCGAACGTCCCACCTTTCATTAGAGACGAGGTGATCACGGGAGAGCTCTCCAGGTATGGCAGGGTCGTCTCTCAGGTAAAGAAGCTGTCCTCAGGGTGTAAGTCTCCCCTCCTAAAGCACGTGGTGTCACATAGGAGGCAGCTCTTCATGGTCCTTAACAACAGGAACGAAGAGCTGAACCTCGTGTTCAAACTAAGGGTGGAGGGTTTTGATTATGTTTTTTTTGCAGCGTCTAACGATATGAAATGTTTTAGTTGTGGTAGGGAGGGCCACCAGAGCAAGACATGTCCTCAGAAAAATAAGTCTGCTGGACAGGACAGCGCCAAGGAAGACTCAAGGCAGGAAGACGCTGAGGACAGAGGGGACAAGCAGGATGGCCAACAACAGGGAGAAGGTGGGGTGCACAGGGGGAGTAAGGAAGGGTCAGGTGGGGTACAGGAGGGGACAGGTGGGGTGCAGGATGGGAGCAAGGAGGGGACAGGTGGGGTGCAGGAGGGGAGCAAGGAGGGGACAAGTGGGTTGAAGGAGGGGACAAGTGGGGTGCAGGAGGGGACAGGTGGGGTGCAGGAAATGGAGGAAAGGACAGAGGAGGTCCAGCAGGTGGGAAAGGAGGGGACGAAGGAAGTACAGCAGGTGCGACAGGAGGGGACGGAGGAAGTCCAGCAGGTGGGACAGGATGGGACGGAGGAAGTCCAGCAGGTGGGACAGGAGGGGACGGAGGAAGTCCAGCAGGTGGGACAGGAGGGGACGGAGGAAGTCCAGCAGGTGGGACAGGAGGGGACGGAGGAAGTCCAGCAGGTGGGACAGGAGGGGACGGAGGAAGTCCAGCAGGTGGGACAGGAGGGGACAACGCTGGGCCATGAAGTGGAAGAAG
The DNA here is from genome assembly GCA_038501785.1 of Myoxocephalus aenaeus. Classification (NCBI taxonomy): domain Eukaryota; kingdom Metazoa; phylum Chordata; class Actinopteri; order Perciformes; family Cottidae; genus Myoxocephalus; species Myoxocephalus aenaeus. Next base: position 49,997 of record JBAMJR010000251.1, on the reverse strand, counting down.
AGAGGGCAGTTGTTGGTCAGCAGGTGGAAGAAGAGGGGGCAGGGGTGGCTCAGGGAAGCACACAAGGTCAGGAGGACAGTCGGGTGTGTAGCGGAGGACAGGTGGAGACAGATAGGAGACAGAAAATAGTAAAAGAGAAGGAAAAGTGTGAGAGCGGAAAAGTGGTGAAGGAAGCCGGGTTGACGGGTAGTGAGGTAGACATGGAGGAGGATGAGGAGGCGATGAAGGCCCCTCGGTCGAAGAGGAAGACGAGGAGTATGGGAAACTCACAGGCCAAAAAAATGTCAGTGGGTACAGGAAAGGGAAGCCGAAGAGCAGCAGAGGTTGAGTCCAGTAGGGAGGAGGACTCTGCTGCTGACGGCGAGCTAGCTGGGTACAGTGTGAGCAAAATCAAGAACTTTTTAAGGAGAACAAAAGGTGAATGGGGAGTCGAGTTAGGAGACTACTTCTCTGATGAGGAGAAGCTCGCCGACGTTTTGAAGACACATTTGAGCAAGAAAAACAGAGGAGGCTTCTCAGTGAGGGAAGTCTTCAGGATACAGAAAATAGTTGCAAAGATAAACAAGGAGAGTGACAATAATGATGGGGATGATGAATATTAGGACCTCACAGGTCTTTTTCAAGGCAAAGATGACGGTTTGTTTGTTGGTTCTCATTTATTTAAGTATGAGCCTTTTAAACATATGCACATTAAATGTAAATGGGGCCAGAGACTCGGTAAAGAGGTCCCTACTCTACCAGCTCATGAGAATCAAAGCTGCAGATGTGATGTTTTTACAGGAAACACATAGTGACCCGGCCAATGAGGCCGAGTGGAAGAGAGAGTGGGGGGGCGAGGCGGTGCTGAGCCACAGGAGCACCACCAGCGGGGGGGTGGGGATCCTGTTCTCTAAAAGGTTTGCCCCAGAGACTCTAGGAGTGGAGCAGGTGGTGGAGGGCAGGCTACTGGTGGTGAGGGCAAAACTTGAGCTTTTTAACTTTGTCTTTGTAAACGTATATGCTCCTGTCTCTGGCCCTGAGCGTGTGGTTTTTTTGAAGGTTTTAAGCGGTGTTTTAAGCCAAGTAAATGTGGAGGATTTTTTATTTTTGGGAGGGGATTTTAACTGTACGGAGGATGAGGCATTAGATAGGAACCATCAGGAACCTCACGGGCCTTCACAGAGGGCAATGAGGCAGCTGGTGGAGGAGCATGAGGTGGTCGATGTCTGGAGGAGGGGTAATGGAGACAAGAGGCAGTACACGTGGGCTCATTCCAGAGGGAATTTAATTTCCCTTGCTAGGCTGGATAGGTTTTATTGTTTTAAACACCATTTCAACATTTTTAAAAAGTGCAGCATGCTGCCTGTTGGGTTCACTGACCACGCTCTGGTTCTGTGCAACCTTTTTATCCCCAACGTAAGGCCCAAAAGTGCATACTGGCATTTTAACACGTCTCTCTTAGAAGATGCACATTTTAAGGAGGTTTTTATTTATTTCTGGGACAGTTTTAGAGAAGCAAAGCAAGATTTTAGCTCGTTGAAACAGTGGTGGGATCGTGGGAAGGTAGAGATAAAGCAGCTCTGTCAGCAGTACACTCTCAATGTCACACGGGACACTACCAGGTCTATGAAAGATCTGGAGACTGAAATCGTGGTGTTGCAGAATTTGGCAGAATCCACTGGAAATCGAGATCATTTTGAAGATCTCAAGTCTAAAAAGTCTGCTCTTACAGAGCTGCTGGCCACCAAGGCTCAGGGAGCGCTGGTCAGGTCTCGCTTCATGGACGCAGCACTGATGGACACACCATCAAAGTTCTTCTTCGGACTAGAGAGGAAGAATGGGCAGAGCAGGGTGATCCATGCTATAAGATCTGAGGCGGGACAAGAAATCAGAGACACAAACGGTATCCGGAAGAGAGCGGCAAGCTTTTACTCTGAGCTCTACTCTGAGGAATATAATGAAAATGACAGACTGTTTCAGTGTTTCTGTGGAGAGCTACCAAGGGTCCCGAAGGGTGTGAACGCTGGCTTGGCGGGTCCTCTGGGGGCGGATGAACTGTACGCGGCTCTGCAGGGCATGAAGGGGGGGAAGGCCCCGGGAATTGACGGGATCCCGGTAGAGCTCTACAAAGAGTTTTGGAGCAATATGGGGGGGGATCTTTTAACTGTTTTTAGAGAGAGTTTTGAAGACATGATGTTGCCGCTCAGTTGCAGAAGGGCAGTGATAACGTTGCTTCCGAAAAAAGGAGACCTGCAGGAAATGAAGAACTGGCGTCCGGTGTCCCTTCTCTGCTCTGACTACAAGATCCTGTCTAAAGCACTGGCCAACCGGCTGAGGGAGGTGATGGACAAGGTCGTCCACAAGGACCAGACATACTGCGTGCCGGGTAGGAGTATACTGGACAATGTGTCCTTAATTCGTGATTTTTTGGACATCTCTGGTTCGTTGGGTATTAAGACTGGTCTCATTTCGTTAGACCAGGAAAAGGCTTTTGACCGGGTTGAGCACCTTTACCTCTGGAAGACTCTAGAGGGTTTTGGCCTCAGCCCAGGTCTCATAGCTATGATTAAGGTGTTGTACCAGGACATTGAGAGTGTGCTGAAAATAAATGGAGGCCTCAGCGCCCCCTTTAGAGTGCATAGAGGGGTGAGACAGGGCTGCTCTCTCTCAGGAATGCTATATGCGCTGGCTATTGAGCCTTTGTTGTGTAGAATCAGAACAGAGATTGAAGGTCAGGGCCTAAAGGGTTCAAACAACAAGCTTATTTTATCAGCATACGCTGACGACGTTGTCATTTTTGTTAGAAACCAGAAGGAGGTCAACACACTGACCTCCATTGTTAAGGACTTCGGTACCCTGTCAGCTGCTAAGGTTAACTGGTCAAAGAGTGAAGCACTGGCAGTGGGGAACTGGAGGGAGGGGCTGCCCAGTCTACCAGGGGGGTTGACCTGGAAAGTAGATGGTTTTAAATATCTTGGTGTGTATGTGGGGAATGAATGTATTGTAAAGAAAAACTGGGAGGGAGTTGTGGAGAAGATGCAGGGAAGACTGGCCAAGTGGAAATGGCTGAAACCGCAGATATCATATAGAGGCAGGACTCTGATCATAAACAATCTGGTGGCCTCAGCTCTGTGGCATAAACTGGCCTGCATGCACCCACCGAAAGGCCTTACACAGAAACTACAAGCCATCCTCACAGACTTTTTCTGGGATAAACTGCACTGGGTCCCGCAGAGCATACTCTTTCTACCCAAAGAGGAGGGGGGACAAGGGCTCGTGCATATTGACAGTAGAGTAACCACGTTCAGGTTCCAGTTTTTACAGCGGTATCTCGCAGGGCCAACGGATGTGGTATGGAGGGAGGTGACAGGCTGCATTTTGAGGGAGGCAGCTGGGCTGGGACTGGACACTGCACTTTTTTTTATGGATTTTAACCTTTTTAAGGTTAGTGGATTATCTCCCTTTTACCAGTCACTTTTTAAGGCATGGAATTGTTTTGTGTGGAAGAGACCAGGACCCACGTGCTCCCTGCATTGGCTGCTTGAGGAGCCGCTGATGTATGGAGCCAGGTTGGACATCCGGGACGGCACAACACCGGGTCTGACCAGCATGCTGCGCTCCTCCGGAACCACCACCCTGAGGCGACTGCTGGATGTAGCCGGGCCTGGACTGGGGGACTCATCTGCAGTGGCTGCACTGCTCGGGCTGAAGTCCATCCGGCTGAGCGCGAGAATCCTGAGTGCATGGGCGGGGAGACTGACGGAGGACGAGCTTGAGATGCTGCAGGAGTACGGGAGAGGAGAGGAGGCGCCGGATTCTACAGATCCATTTCCGGATCTTGGCTGTTCGCCGAAGCTGGATGGGGTCTCAGGGCCACTAATCAGGGAGGCAGATCACACTTTGTTGGACCTCCACATGGTGGAAGGGAGAACAATCTATACGAAATGCGTGAAAGTGCTCAATAAGAACAAACTGGACCAGAGAGCCGACACTGTGTGGAGAGAAACGCTGAACCTGGGCATTAGCGTGAAACCAGTTTGGAGGGTTTTGTACAAGCCTCCCATAAAGAAGAGGACTGGGGATTTACAGTGGCGAATCCTACACGGGGCTATTGCTGTGAACGGGTTTGTGTCTGTCATCAATCCTACCGTTGGTAAGAAATGCCCATTCTGTGAAGAGGTCGAGACCGTGTTCCACTGTTTTTATTATTGTAAGAGGCTCTGTAATCTCTTTAATGCACTGCGGGAGATTTTTAAGGGGTTTGGGGAGGCCTGGTCCAGGACCGCCTTCATTTTAGGAGTCGGCTACAAAAAAGTGAACGCCTCCAAGTGGATGCTGTTGAACCACCTGGTTGGAGAGGCAAAACTGTCTGTGTATACGAGCAGGAAAAACAGAGTAGAGGACAGGGCAGGGCAGGAAGCTCTTCCCATTTTTATCTCAAGAGTTAAGGCTCGAATCTGGGTCGAGTTTAGGTTTTTTAACAGTAGGAACAACATGCAAGACTTTATTGAAAAATGGTGTTACGATAAGATACTATGTTGTGTGGCTGGAGAGGAACTAGTGTTGAACGCTCCTTTTAACTCAGTGTGAGGAGCAACTGTTGTGTTAATCGTGTTTTTGTGGTTTTGTTTGTCTGTTGATTTTTTTAAGTATCATAACTACGAGGTTCCCTACGTTCATGTTTTAAGTAAAATAAAGGTTTTCTAAAAATCAAAAAAATCTCTCTCTCTCTCTCTCTCTCTCTCTCTCTCTCTCTCTCTCTCTCTCTCTGTTTGAGACTCAACACAGACAGACAAGACTGTTACGTCGTAAACGCGGTTATCTTCATTAAGCCGGGCTGTCTTCTGCTCTCTTGTCTGGCCTCTTTAGCAGATCTGCAGGTTAAGCAGCAGAAAACAGAACTGGAGGAAAAGTGAGCGAAGGGTTCAAATCAGAGAGGAGAGTCGTTTTGTCAGTACATATAAACCAGAAGAGGTACAGGCCTAGGACATAGGGAAATATAAATATATTTTCATACATGACCGAAATGAAAGAATTACAAATCAATTTGAAGGCACACAAGTAAAAGAATAATAACTTCATACTGTCAGAATTAATTGGATTCCTAAACATCACAAATAGGAGACACGTTCTTTTTTTTATTTTCTTTACATTTAATAGAAAAACTAAGATATTCCTCAGATGATCAATTTAAAATGCTGGTGGCTATTTTACTCTCACATTTCTGTCTCGTCACAGACATTATAAAGTCACCGTAAAAAAGAAGATAAAATAAAATAAAACGTAATTCAAATGGTTTACAAGCATGCAGAGCAATAATAATAATAATACAAAAAAAGAATAATGCTACACCGATGTGCTGCTTTGTTAGGTCCTAATTAAGACATACCAAAACAGAAACATGCAATACACATAGCAATCATTCTGAGATATACATTATTTTTTTAAATAAATTATCTTTATTAAGACAGTTTGTCAAGAAGCGTACTATTTTTACTTCCAATTCAATTCTAATTCTCATGGCCGCAGTGTTGACAAGTTGCCACATGTTTTTAAACTGAGAGAGCTCAAAATGTATCACTGAAATGATCAAATATGTTTTTCCACAAGAGTGTATCACCAAATATATCAAAGCCATATGAATGTGTAGTAGAAATGAGAGAGTATCCAGCATGATATCAAATGTAAATGTGTGTCAAAGTTCATCTTGTAACCCTTCAATCTGGTGGTGTGAACGTCTACACCAACACAGAGCCAGAGGATCATGGCATCCAGTGGGCCGGTGTCACGCTGATCTGTGGTGTGACAGACTGCTGGAGGCGGGGTCACCTTGTCTATTCCTGTCCAGTTTCCATCTGTCTGTTCGTTTCGGTCAATGCAATGACTGCCAGTCGTTTTGATGACCAAATGTCCTCACAAGCATGAAGAGATGAAGGAGACCATCAGTCTATCAAGACAAACGGGTATCTTCACCGGAACATGGGCCTCACTGAACCTTGTTGTTACCAAGAAGAGCTCAGCAGCCCGCACCTGTCTGGCCCCTGGCAGACACTGTTTTCCTGACACTTTTTAAGGAGCTAAATCTAATTTGGGTGAGAGGTGTTGTGTACGTGAAGTCTGTGACTCCACCAAAAGAAACAAAGCTCCACCCTTTGCTTTTAGCACGGGTCATGAGTTGACCTTTGGTTTCCCTTGACTGCATCTTAATCCTATTGTCAATTTGCTGTACTTACAGAAACAATAGCTTGACTAAAAGGACTACTTTCAGGTTTGTTCAGTGGTCAGACTCAATATATGATGAGAAGACTGGGAACAAATCTTTTCTGCCCACCTGCTTCTTCGGTGTTAGTTTAGGGGTGACCCTAATTGTAAAAGGTTAATATAAAAGAAAATTGCGAAGGTTTTCATTCCCATACTAAACCTGGGTTATCTCCTCAACCACAAGGGCTATTTGATTAATTTAAATTAAAAGGTATAATATACAGACAACACTTGTGAGATTACTTAAGAGGTGTATATAGCAGTATATGTGTCATTGGTTTATTGGTTGATGATATAACACAGGAACAAAAAAAATGTAATAAAACTTCCAGGATGAATTTCCGCTTTTAAATGATGCACATGAAAGCTTTTTTTTTTTTTTTACTATAAAATAGCACAATATGTTAACAGTCTCTCTGCAAAGTTTGACTTTGATTAGTACAGTAAAATATTTATTTATTTATTATTTATTTAGTACAGAAGTTTGGGCGAATCTCCAAAATGGATCATCTATGATTAGTGTGATATTGCCATTTTCTCATCTAACACACTATTTAATTCACCTTATATCACTAATAGTGTTCAATACGTCCACATACAGCAGTAATATACACTAAATCAACCAAAATTATGCTTTTGTGCCCTCAAATCATCATTACATATGAACTTTCTTTTTTATTCTTCTGGCCCTAACCCTGCCATTCTGAAGCCGTTTTCAGTCTAAAACCCCACCTTTTAATCGTGCGAGCCTATGGGAGCCATAAAGCCATCCAAACGAGACTGACAGCCCTTTTAGCCACTCAAAATTAGTAAAGTACCACGTTTTGTGAGCGCAACCCGGAGGCGGGCGGTCATTAGAGTACAAACAAGGCCGTGTGGAATATCGTTTCATCGAAAAGTAAGTCATATTTATGTGCTGGAAATTTTTTTTTTGCTGGATGCAATGTGATGTATAAGTTGCGGTGCTTTGCCTGACAAGATATTTGGCGGATTCTGTAGGTCGTAAGCTTTACAGGATGGTGTGCTAATCGCTTGTAGCATCAAGCTAGCGCCATGAAAATTCATATTTTCCATACCTTGGGGAGCTCTCTCGAGTCACTTTCGAGTCCTCTCAAGTCATACTTATGTTTTGTGTTTAATATCTATGGTTTAATTGTGTTTTAAGCATGTACAATTGACTTATATGCTCTTGTAAGCCCAGGGTGTGCTGTTTCATTGCTGTTTCATTAGCAATGTGACATTAATAGGCCTGTCATTGATTCATGGTATCATATGAAGACATGAGGAGACCTCATGAAGGAACACCCCTCCCCCCTAAGGGGTCGAATTGAGATCAAGAGGTATGCTTAAAATTAGGGCTGGGTATCAGTTCTCGTAGCCTACCAAGTAGTTTAGAAATTTCTCCAGTCAAACAACCTGCATTTGATCCTTCTTGTACCCAGAGCTAGAAAAAAAAAACATCTTGTGATTGTCCCAATACTGCAGCAGCTACAACAAATTGGGCAGCCAAGGGCAAGAAGCTAACGGAGCACAAACAGTGCTATCAACGGCAACAGTGCTGACAGAGCTAAGAGTTTTAACCTTGGGAGGAACCTAGGTCATAATTTCTTCACGATACCTTTCTTGAAATAAACAAGGTTTCATGACGTGTACAAAGTGTTTGGATCCGTTTCTAAATATGTTAAATATGACACAAATTAAAATGTCAGGTCAGTTTACATAGGCAGTTGCTAAGATATTCTTGGGCAGATGTGGTTAGAATGTTTTCAGATAATACAACCACCACTGGAGATTTAAGACTGTCACAAGGAAAACTGTTAATTTCCTTCGCTGTGGCTGACACTTCACTCAACACTTTCTGTACCATGCTGTGGTTGTAAGCTCCAGCAATCTTACACTTCATTCACTATGCTCAGATTTACCTGCAAATACAGTTTGAGCCATGTCAGCTGGAGGAATTATCTCTGATTATTCACATTTCTGTCGTGATTTGAGTTAGGGCACACTCATGTCCAGTGAACGCTGGCATCACTGTCACTGTTCAGTTCAGATTTGAGGTACACGTTGGACATCCGATCCGAGCTGAATAGGATCTGGACCGCCTGCTGAGTGTTGGCAGCAGCCAATTTACCTCTTCTCCACTTTCTGTCTCTGTTATCTGCCTGCCTGGTAGCCTGAATCTCTCCACAGTTAATCATGTACTGCTTATCCAGGAAAGCCTTGAACTTCTGCAGCAACAGATTTCACATGCATCTGATTGCTCATTGCATTGAGATGAGGTGCAATGCACCTGAATTGTAGATAAAATGCATGGAGATGAAAGTTACTTCCTTTTCACTAATTTTGCAGGCACAATTATTTGATCGTTATACTCCGGTCACAACACCGCATCTCTTTCCTTGTCAGCAACCACCACCCCACTTTCTTTCATTTCTGATTCCCCATCCATTGTCCTTTTCTCTGTGTGGTTGAGCCTCCAGATCCCTGCTCCCGAGATAAACCTTAAGTCTGTATCTATCTCCTTAGACTGTCTGATTAGCACTACGTCATAGAATGGGGTAGTAATCCCGGTCTGGGACCAGGAATAGAGCCCTGGGAGGATCCAGGCCACTGTAGAGACACTGCAGAGCCACCACGTGTCCCTGGGTAATCCCTTCTGAAATAGCCCCGGGGCAAGGAAAGAGGGAGGGACCTGGGGCAGGGGACGTTACACCGTGGGAGCATCTCTAGCCAGTGTCCTCTTATCCCTCGGACACACCACAGCAGCCGGAGGAGGAGAGGGATTCGGATACAGAGCCTCGTTGGACTGTAGGAGGACAGTGCTTCGACCAGGATGAACTTTGCTGCCCAGTTATTCTACTCGAGCTACTTGAGTGAGCGACTTGAGCGTTTGTACTCACCCAGGCCTGCACTTAAAGACAGCGAGGAGAATGACCCCTTCTGGCAGAGGTGGGAAATTACAACACGTAGCCCCCTGGATCCTCCAGAACCTTCCCCTAGCCAGCTCAGTCCCATAGTGACAGATTTACCTTCTGCCTGGAGTTCAGAGACGGCCTCAGTGCCTCTTTCTTTAGTTACTTCCATTCCTCCTCCTCACTCACTTAGTCTACCCTGACAGACACACCCTCAGATCTCCAATCTCTTTCTCTGCCACCTTCTCCTCACCTTAATCACAAGAGGAAATCAACACAACTGCCCACTTGTCTTTCAAATCCGTGTTTGACTGCCGCGATCCCCAAATCAAGGTTTTGCAAATCTTTCTCTTCAGATGGTTTTCCGCAAACCTTCTCTTGCTCCATCCAGGTCCCCAGCAGAAATGGCCTCCTTGTCTTCCATTTCCCCATCTTCTCTTTCCTCCTCCTCAGCTCCTGCTCCTTTTAGAGGAGACCAACTCCTAACCTTCCAAGCCCTTGTAGACTTGCTCCTTCGCTTGGTCCTCTACCTTATTCTCCTCTTCGTCCCAAGGTAATTTTCATGGATTCAGATAAAGACAGAAGGAAGTCAAAGAGGTAGGCCCTTTTAGTATAATTGTGCAATATATGAATAACGTCACATCTAGGTCTTGCAGGGGGTTGTCTTAGCCAACAAGGAACACCATGCTTCTAAATATTTAATGCATTGGAAAGATTTTGGACAGACATGTCTTCAATCATGACCGACAGACTAAAGAAAAACAAAGTACATATTTTAAGTGGGGCAGAGGGCAGTAATGGACCCCAGAGATGAGGTGAAAGGTTACCTTATTGTTCAGGCAGATCATTGGAATATAAATAGACTAGGATGTTCTCTGCAGAGTGTGGCCGATTCACATGATTGTTGGGAGAACTGCTCCACCTGGTGGCCTCCTGGTATTTGAACACACTAAAAGCTAAAGCACTAAAGCGCTTTCATCAATGGATTATTTTTTATTTAACTCATCTTCAGTTACTCAGCTGTATCTGGACTGCTATGATGCAGCAAACTTCTCATCTGGCAGTTAAAAAAAAGTTACAATTCTGAAACTGACTGGCACACAACCTTATTCAAATTTAACCATTTGTGATTTGCTTTGACAGGGTTATAATCTCTGAAGGGTGTAATCCCATCATTCTGTTTATGCAGTGTGAAGGCAGAGTTAGACAAACTTCCACAATCGAGTCTGAGGATTAATCCAGTTTTGTCATTCGAGAAATTCACGTAGAGTCAGTAGAAGAAATTAAGCTTCTTAGTAAATTACTTGTGCTATTTGATTGCATTCAATGGCCATTTAACTGAGCTGTTATAAATCAAACTGTCCTGCCTTTGGCCCTTAATTGACACTTTAATCGTTTGTGCATCTCCTAAGCAGCTTGCTCTCAGGTCAGGGAGTTGGAATTTCCCCAAAACACATGAATGCACCACCCTGGAAGACAACTTATGTCTTATGCTTTCAACTGTATTTGGATGGCTTCTGAAATGGAGGAACAAAATGAAAAATCTAGACTACTATGCAATGTTCCCTCTAATTTTTTCCGGCACTGAGCAATTTCTTTTATTTCTGAGCGCACATTTCAGCACTGTGAGCAATTCGCAACCACGCGACCTGCCGAAAATGACCACAAGCCTGCGTTAGCCATAGGGGATTCAAAGAGATGACAGCAAATGTATCAATATGTATACAAGGTTGATATTTATTCAATATCCTTTATAATGGCTGGACTTTGGGAACATTTTAATGATGGTGTTTTACCAAGTCAGTTTAGTTGAACTTAAAGGATCTTTGTTGAACTTCAATAAGGGGAGGTTATGACTGGTTCACTGGTTATGACTGATAATGATATATATAAAAAATAAAAGTATCAAAGGTGTTTAGTCATTGCTCAGCAGGTACAACATTTAAGTGGAACTTCATTGAAAGAAAAATGCTAATGCAGTGCTTAACAATAATTATAGGCCTATTAAATTGACATGGTGTCATTTTTCCTAAAGGTAGCCTATATAAACAATTTAATAACTGGAGTGGTTTGCAACAAACTAGGCTGTAATTTGAATGTCATTGAGGGAGATAGGCCTATCTGGCTATGTGGCTCATCTTGTCTGCAGGCCTATGGAAGACACATGTCTCTGAAGAACAGCATCTGAAAAACAGGTTACCCAAAAGAGAAACACGTTTTCCCACGAGCGAACTCTCCTTTCGCTTTTGCCTCCGAGCAGAATTTGCTTTCTTCATATTTAAATATGTCTGAAAGTTTCATCCTACCTGTGTCAGTTTGGACTATTTCATCTAGCCACTCATGTTTAAACGTTAGGAAGACCTTTTTCTGGGGCACCTGCTCTGCCTTTCTTTTCACCATGGTATCTATAACTGCTGGAGCAGGGCCCACCAAGAGTAGCCTAAACAGCGCCGGCCCTAGCTCATGTGGCGCTCTAGGCGAGCTTCACTCCTGGCGCCCGGAGGAGGACAGCGGGGGGTGCCTACGGAGGCAGAGCGCTAGCAGAGGTACAGAGCGCTAGCGGATGTACAGAGAGCGCATGATTTTTAACCCCTGAAAAAAAATCGTTTGCGCGGTCTGAAAAATCTATTGCGTGGCCACTTTGACTGGCCTGCGCGGCCGCGCACCGCGCGCAGCTTAGAGGGAACACTGCTACTATGGCATACTTTGCTTGGCAGCTATGGCCTATGTTAAGTATTTGCTCTGTATATACTTGATACTGGGCTGGGCTACCGGTTCAGCCGGTATACCGGTTTCAAATTTCCATACGGTATGAATTTTTCATATACCGTCATATAGCATAGCCGTAACAACTGTTGTCGCTCTTCGGCAGGCAGCAAAATATATTGTTCACTGCTCACCGTTGAGGGCGCAGCGGTCGGCGCTACTTGTCTTACGTGTATTGAGATGGAGTCATGGTTATAAATGTATAACAACAATTAATAACCCACAACTAACGCTCTTTAACAGGGTAAAACACCACGACACAACAGTTTGTGACACATAAACAATTTGTAACACTAATAATTGTACATTTATAAAATTACACGGCCGAACTGCATGATGGGTACAGCTCGCCCACTATCACAACAAGAAGAAACTCCATCGCTACATAAAAAAACGGAAAAGACCGATGCAGGAGCAACAACGAGAGACCATAGATGCACCAATACAACTTGGTTAGACACATATGCAACGCTGATTACTGTGTGGTATTTGTTATAAATGTATGTTGGTACATAGATACGAAGCTGAACATTGAGGGACTTAGGACCCAGGGGAATGTAGGTGAAAAAAAACGTAAGAGATAGAACTGAAGACACGCCACATTGTTCACCGCTCGCTGGCCAACTCGCTCGCAACTGCGAGCGAGCGGTGAACAACGAGCGGTGAACAGCTGTTCAGTTGGCTGGCAGTCCTTTTCGGCGTCAATGGATGAATGTGTTTACTCAAAATATCGTGATATGAATCTCACGAATCTCAGGTTCTTGGGCACAAAGTCAGATTTTTTTTTTGCAGAAGTACAGGTCAGTTCACCTAACGTCTGTCTGTTGTCTTCTCTCCCAGAGATGAGCTGCGTCTGGGCCCCAGTCAGCCCGGCGGGCCTTCCAAATGTGGCCCTGTCAGCAACGGCACCGTATGCCGCAGATCCACCCTCATTGAACCAGAGCGGCTGAAGGACTTTGGTGAGGAGGAGCTTCTCAACGGGGATGTGAGGGTCCTTGGCACCAAGGTGGTGGTGGGGGGTCCCGAGATCATGCTCATGGAGCCCCCCAAAACCAGACGCATCAGCGAGTTCCGGGTCGTCCCCAGGCCTCTTGTTGAGTATCTCCGCTTCGAGGACATCAGTGCCGCGGCCTTCAGGATCCAGACAGGGATACAGAAGACGCCCTGCACGGTACGATAACATGGCGTGACCTTACCTGCTTTCTCAGAAACCTATTTTTTTTTAAACAATCTAAGGGCTATAAGGAATGGACAAATTGGACTATCGTCGTTTCACCGTTGAACAATTAAATACATCAGATAAAGTACAGACATCATTCTTATGCTGTGTTCACACCAAACGCGTTGCGAATTTGACGCCTGAGTAGATTAATTCAATTCAATTCAATTCAGTTTATTTTATATAGCCCAACATCACAAATACAAGTTTGCCTCGGAGGGCTTTACAATCTGTACACATAACATCCCTGTCCCGGGACCTCACATCGGATCAGGAAAAACTCCCCTAAAGAGATAGTAAAAACCCTTTCACAGGGAAAAAAGGGAAGAAACCTGAGGGAGAGCAACAGAGGAGGATCCCTCTCCCCGGATGGACAGAAGCAATAGATGTCATGTGGCCAGAATGAATAGCGTAGTTACAGCACATTCAATGAATATGACAGAAATTATTCATATAATGAGTATTAGGTATGGTCCATGATCCTGATAATCCATGAAGCAGAAGGCGGTAGAGAGGAGGGGGGCATCAGAAGGGCCATGGCAGCGGGTAAGACCGGTTCCAGGCCGGTTCCATCAGCAGGGCCATGGCAGCAGGTAGGACCGGTTCCAGGCCGGTTCCATCAGCAGGGCCATTACATGGCCCTGCTGATGGTGACATGCAAATGGATGGAACATGCAAAGTCAATGCACAGTAGGGGTGGGAATCACCAGAAGTCCCACGATTCGATTTGCATACGCAAACTCAGTTTGCTAAATTAACATAGTTGTTTTTGAACCACTGTACAATGAAGTTCACTCATACCGTTAAACACAGAGCAGCTCTTAAAATGCTGCTTCTCCTTTTGTGCATGTGCGCAGTACTCCAGACTGTCCAAACAGTACGGGATGGAGATCTACCTGAAGAAGGAGCACCTGCACTACACAGGCTCTGTGAAGGAGAGAGGAGTCCTGTACCTGCTCACCTCCCTCTCACAGGTGAGACGAGAGAGAGAGCAAGAGAGACCTTAGCTCATGGGCTAAAATGACCTTATATAGTGTGTGTGTGTATATATATATATATATATATATATATATATATAGACTGGGCAACCCGGGGAACTTGGAGGCAAGATTCAACAATACAACAGGAGACTCAGAGACGGTAGTACTTTAACAAAAAGGCGGCCGTCGATTTCAGAGTCAGCTGCCGCTGTAGCTCTCAAACAACTGCGTGGCCCAGTGCATGATGGGAAACGCCTGGCTGTCGCCACATCAGAGAGCTGATTGGCTCTTAGATCTGACAGCAAACACCACGTGTTGTAGAAAATCCTTATTTTATGTGTAGTTGTACTACTTAACGCTCGATTGTTGACTATTAGTCTCATGTTTGATCTAAAACCACATCTTGTGTGGTTGATAATACAAAATCGTATTTATACAACACATATCTAAACCAGTAATGTATTTCACAGGCAGACATAAAAAGAACAAAGGATGCAGCTACACACACATTTATACATAAATATATATTTACAAACACATATGATTAAATCCAAACGTGATCTGTCAACTACAAGTAGACAAAAGTTCTGGAAGTCATTTTTTCTGTGACTTCCTGTGTATACTTTGAAGGCAGCTGAAAACTGTCCGACTTGATCGCAGTTTCTTGTCAACGCCTCCTGCTGCGGCCGCCTGCTCTCGTCTGGATTCCAGGCGAGGCGCAGCTCTAACGAACAAGCCTATTCTTTGCAAATCTGTTCCACTAACAAGTCAAGGTTCGGCCACCATACATATTTGCAAGCTAAGTAGGGATGGGTATCGTTTTTTCTTTTCTTTCGATACCGGTGCTAAAACGCTACTTTTAAAACGATACCGGTGCCTAAACGGTGCCTGAACCGGTACTTTTTTATTGCCAAGGCAAAAAAAAATCTTCAAATTGAACAATATATTAACCGTTTAAAGTATACTATAAATAAATAAATAAATACAAAACACTTGACTTCAAACTACGGCTTTTTAACTCAAACTATAAACAATATATAAAAAAAACAGAAAAAAAGCATCAGGTGGCCTGATAGGGACCGTGTGCAACAGAACTCCACTCAGAAACTGTTGGATTCTACAAACTCTGCTGCTTTACTGGACTACACGTCATCCATCCATCCATCCATTATCAGCCGCTTATCCGGGGTCGGGTCGCGGTGGCAGCAGGTTCAGCAGGCCGACCCAGGCTTCCCTCTCACCCGCAACACTTTCCAGCTCATTCTGGGGGATCCTGATTAGATGCCCGAACCACCTCAGCTGACTCTTTTCGACACAAAGGAGCAGCGACTCGACTCCAAGCTCCCCCTGATGTCCGAGCTCCTTACCCTATCTCTAAGGCTGAGCCCGGCCACACTACGGAGGAAGCTCATTTCGGCCGCTTGTATCCGAGACCTCGTTCTTTCGGTCACGACCCAGAGTTCGTGACCATAGGTGAGGGTTGGAACGTAGACCGACCAGTAAATGGAGAGCTTTGCCTTCCGGCTCAGCTCCCTCTTCACCAAGACGGACCGGTACAGCGCCTGTTTTACTGCTGCAGCCGCACCGATCCGCCTATCGATCTCACGCTCCACCTTACCCTCACTCGTGAACAAGACCCCGAGATACTTGAACTCCTTCGCTTGGGGTAGGCAGTTTGTCCCCACCTGGAGGGAGCAGTCCACCGGTTTCCGGCAGAGCACCATGGCCTCAGATTTGGAGGTGCTAACTCTCATCCCTGCCGCTTCACACTCGGCTGCAAAACGCCCCAGTGAATGCTGGAGGTCACGGTCTGAGGAGGCAAACAGGACCACATCATCCGCAAACAGCAGAGAGGCGATCCCGAGACTCCCGAACCGGATCCTCTCCGCCCCCTGGCTGCACCTAGATATCCTGTCCGTGAAAGTCACGAACAGGACCGGTGATAAAGGGCAGCCCTGGCGGAGGCCAACACCCACTGGGAACGTGTCTGACTTACTACCGAGGATACGAACACAGCTCCTACTGCAGGCGTACAGAGACCGGATGGCCCGTGCCAACGGGTCCGGCACCTGATACTCCCGCGGCACCCCCCACAAAAAACCCCGAGGGACCCGGTCCAAAGCCTTCTCCAAGTCCACAAAGCACATGTAGACTGGTTGGGCAAACTCCCAGGACCCCTCCAGTAATCTTGCAAGGGTAAAGAGCTGGTCCATTGTTCCACGGCCAGGACGGAATCCACACTGTTCGTCTTGAATCTGAGGTTCGAAAAGCGGTCGGAGCCTCCTTTCCAGCATCCTGGCATAAGCTTTTCCCGGGAGGCTGAGCAGTGTGATACCACGATAGTTCGAGCACACTCTCCGGTCCCCCTTCTTGAAGATGGGAACCACCACCCCGGTCTGCCAGTCCAAGGGCACTGTTCCCGACCCCCATGCGACACTGAAGAGGCGTGTCAGCCAAGACAGCCCAACAATGTCCAGCGCTTTCAGCATCTTAGGGCGGATCTCATCCACCCCCGGCGCCTTGCCACCAAGGAGCTTTTTGACTACCTTAGCGACCTCTGCCAGGGATATGGGTGCAACCACCCCAAAGTCTTCCGGCGCTGCCCCCTCTCCAGGGGCCATGTTGGCCGGGTTTAGGAGTTCCTCAAAGTGCTCTTTCCACCGCCCGACGATGTCCCCAGTCCGGGTCAGAAGTCCCCTCCCCCCCCCGCTGAGAACAGCCCGGGGTAGACCCTGCTTTCCCTTCCTGAGCCGTCGGATGGTTTGCCAGAACTTCCGTGAGGCCAACCGAAAGTCCTTCTCCATGGCCTCCCCGAACTCCTCCCATGCCCGA
Organism: Myoxocephalus aenaeus; assembly: GCA_038501785.1. NCBI lineage: Eukaryota > Metazoa > Chordata > Actinopteri > Perciformes > Cottidae > Myoxocephalus > Myoxocephalus aenaeus. The sequence goes on along the minus strand of JBAMJR010000251.1, from coordinate 33,048 downwards.
GTTTTAGCATCCGCGACCTTCGCAGCTGCAGCCCTTCTGGCCTGCCGGTACCTGTCAGCTGCTTCAGGAGACCCCTGGGCCAGCCAGGCCGAAAGGCCTCCTTCTTCAGTTTGACGGCTTCCCTCACCCCTGGTGTCCACCACCGGGTTCTCGGGTTGCCGCCACGACAGTCACCGATGACCTTCTGACCACAGCTCCTAGCGGCCGCGTCCACAATAGAGGCTTTGAACATGGTCCACTCGGATTCCATGTCCCCAGCCTCCCTCGGGATCTGTGAGAAACTCTTCCGGAGGTGGGAGTTGAAGACCTCCCGGACAGGATCCTCTGCCAGACGTTCCCAGTTCACCCTCACTACACGTTTGGGGCTTGCCAGGTCTTTCTAGCCAACTCCCCCGCCATCTGATCCAACTCACCACCAGGTGGTGATCAGTTGACAGCTCTGCTCCTCTCTTCACCGAGTGTCCAAGACATACGGCCGCAGATCAGATGATACGATTACAAAGTCGATCATTCATCTCCGGCCTAAGGTGTTCTGGTACTAGGTACACTTATGAGCCACCTTATGCTCGAACATGGTGTTTGTTATGGACAAACTGTGGCTAGCACAGAAGTCCAACAACAAAACACCATTCGGGTTCAGATCGGGCAAGCCGTTCCTCCCAATCACGCCCCGCCAGGTTTCTCTGTCATTGCCCACGTGAGCGTTGAAGTCCCCCAGGAGAACTATGGAGTCGGCAGGCGGCGCCCTTTCCAGGACCCCTCCCACCGACTCCAAGAAGGCCGGATACTTTGAAATGCTGTTCGGTGCATAAGCACAAACAACAGTCAGAGCCTTACTCCCCGCAACCCGTAGGCGCAGGGAGGCGACCCTCTCGTTCTCCGGGGAAAACTCCAACATAGCGGCGCTCAGCCGGGGGCTCGTGAGTATCCCCACTCCCGCCTGGCGCCTCTCACCCTGGGCAACTCCAGAAAAGGACAAAGTCCAACCCTTCTCCAGGAGCTTGGTTCCAGAGCCCGTGCTGTGCGTGGAGGTGAGCCCAACTATATCTAGCTGGAACCGCTCCACCTCCCGCACCAGCTCCGGCTCTTTCCCCGCTAGCGAGGTGAAGTTCCACGTCCCTAGAGCTAGTCTATGCTGCCGGCGATTGGCTCGCCCAGGTCTCCTGCCTGGCCCCCCGCCCGGTCTACATAGCACGATAATTCTCCCTGCGAGTGGTGGGTCCACAGGGCGACTGCTGCTCCATGTTTTCTTCGGGCTGGGTCATCATTAATATCAATTGGGAGAGCTTTACTGAACCAGACGGAGCTGCTCTTGAATTCGGCAAACACCAACTGAGCCAAGGCACAAACATGTCTCCTAATAATCTCACTTTGTGTCGCGGCTTGGAGCGTTTCTCAGCCTGTGTTCTTGCCAGTCAGCTGCGGTTTCTCCGCTCTGACGTTGACTCCATCAGCGAAACAGACGTTTCTAGCAGGAAGTTTCTAGTGTATAGTTCAGGAGTCTTTTCTGCAGCTTTCTCGTCCAGATTCCAGCATTTAAAACAGAAGTTTCCTCAACGAGGTTTGGTGGAGGAAACGGAGCGTTTCTTTCTCGGAGTTCGGCTCTTCTTCTTTACACGCAGTTGTTTTGTTGCATTTGCTGCACGTCGCGTTGTTCGAATCACAAAATACAACCACACTTTTGACCGTTTACCTTTCGGAGTTTTCTCTGTTAAAAGGTTGATGGCTAGCTAGCTACTTTAGCTATACAACCTGCTGCCAGGACGGACTCGTCAGATTAGTGTAAAAAAAAAAAAAAAACACCGAAAGGAAACACTGAAATCTGCGTTGCATTTCGGTCCGGTAGGTACCGGTTGTATTGGCACCGGTTTTCGGTACCCAACCCTAAAGCTAAGGCCTTTGTTTTCACTATGCCTTGGTGCCCAGAGTGACTCTCTTTTAACACAGCTCTTCTCATCTTGGAGGATATAGCTTGAATAGCTCTCACTTTGTCCTTCGAAGGGTGTGTGCCCTGCTCGTCCAGCACATGGCCCAGGTACTCTATTCGAGCTTTGCCAAAACTCACTCGTAGTCCATTTTCTTGAAGCCGTTGTAGGACCTGCTGAAGGTTGTGGAGATGTTCCTTCTCTGTGTGTCCCATAATGAGCAGGTCATCAAGAAAAACTACCACTGGTAACCCTTTCATTAGATTTTCCATAATCCGCTGTAAAATAGATGGTGCAGAGCTGATTCCGAAAGGAAGTCGGTTGTACACAAACAACCCTCTGTGGGTGTTGATGGTAGTGTATTTATTGGAGTCATCATCCAGTAACACCTGCTGGTAGGCTGTAGCTAAGTCTATCTTGGAGAATATCTTACCTCCACTAAGGGTTGCTAACAACTCCTCTAAACGTGGCAAGGGGTAGGTTTCTGTTTCAACTGCCTGATTTGCTGACACTTTATAATTCCCACACAGGCGGAGTCACCTGTCTTTTTTCTCCACTGGCACTATGGGTGCTGCCCATTTGCTGTGCTTAACTGGATATATAATGCTTCCTCCAGCTTCCTGAGCTCTTCATCTACTCTATCTTTCATAGGAAATGGAAGGAATCTGTGTTTACAGAATGTAGGAGGTGCATCAGGTTTAACTCTGATTGAAGCTTTAACTTCTTTCAGAGTCCCCAACTCCTCTCTGAACACCTCTGAATATTTATCCAGCACTTCACTAAGCGACGTACACTTAGCTTCATACAGATTATTTATCTGCTCCCAGTTTAGCCTCAGTTTCCTTAGCCAATTTCTGCCACACAGTGTTGATCCATTCAATTTCAATTATTTATTTTGTATAGCCCAAAATTCCCCTTAATTTTTCTTGATTTTACATACTTTTTAAATTCCCCTTTTTAAAGTCACTAGCATATGATACAAAATCATGTGTTGTATATCAAAAAATACAGAACAATCTCAGCTATCTATATAATGAGGCACCATTGTCCCAAAGGCACAAGTGTAAATATGAAAATATGAGTAAAGCTGAAAAATTGAATCTTGATTTTGGAAATGTCTCATATTTGTTGTGAAAACATAACTTTACTTCGGTGGGATATCGGTTTTGGTGATGGAAATTGGTTTACCAAAAGGTCTTAGGTTCACAAAAGCAGTGGAATATATGAATAAAATGGTAGACACATGTAATTTATTATATGGTGGGGATGATGAGCTGTGGCTGGCTTTGCGGCCTGCTAGGTGATGTGTTCAGGCAGGCAGATGGACAGGGAGGCTGCTGCAGCAATGCTACATGTTGCCCTCTGGACCCTCACAGCTCTGAATCCACTCTGTGAAATACATTAATACAGTCAGTATGAGTTCAATGTAAGAAAGTTAACGTGATAGAGACAACAGTTGATTATGCACCGTTCAGTCATAGACACGGAAGATAACAGCCAACACGGCACTATTTACTGACGCGCTAACCGCTACGAAGCTCTCGTCAACACACAAGTTATGTTAGGGTGACCAGACGTCCTCTTTTTCCCGGACATGTCCTCTTTTCGAGACCTAAAAAAAGCGTCCGGCAGGGATTCCAAAAACGTCCGGGATTTTGCTACGTGCGGGAAAATAGTTATTACCCCCTTACAAGTTTTGGAAATGGTATCTCCCTCACGTTCCACCTTCTTGCGCAAGCTCTGACTGTAGAGAGAACTGTCATTGGTCGACCGATCTCAACGTAAATGTAAGTTCACGGCATGCTACACACTACTGCTAACCCCCCCCCCCCCCCCCCCGCGACGAAGTGTCCTCCTCCTCCTCCCTCTCTCTCTCTCTCTCTCTCTCTCTCCTCCCCCCCCCCCTCCCCCCCCGGAGCGAAGTGTCCTCTTTTTCACAAACTCAAATCTGGTCACCCTAAGTTATGTTGTTTACTGTCTTACAAACATATAATGGAGGTCCAACACTACTGGTCGTACTATGTTCACTGTAACAAGTTAACGTGATAGATTCAACAATTGATTATGCCCCGTTTAGTCATATATACGGAAGATAACAGCCAACAAGGCACTGTGTACTGACGTGCTAACCGCTACGTAGCTCTCGTCAACACACACGTTATTTACTGTCTTACAAACACATAATGGAGGTCCAGCACTACTGGTCGTACTATGTTCACTGTAACAAGTTAACGTGATAGATTCAACAATTGATTACTCACCGTTCAGTCTCACAGAAACGCTGTGGCCAGCTATCTGGCCCGTTAGCTCCGGTTAGCTCCTTGTTAGTGAATCCTTCAGGCTCTGAAGCTGCACAGTCAGTCCCCTCCAATATAGCTTTGCTCAGGACTCTTTGCTTGGCACCTTCTTACTCACAGTGAAGCTTTGCACGCCTCATACATGTCCATGTTTAGATGCTCAGACGCGGAAGTGGAAACCATATGCGCCAGATTTTTAACCATATTTATGTGACGTATTATTGTGATGATTATAATTGTATTAAACATTTAGACACCTGGTGTAACGCTTCGACGCGGGCGCCGACCTCAGAGGGTTAACAACTAAAAGTGGCAAGTTCACTGTCTGACCCTCATAGACCACCTTGGTTGTGATCTGCCCCAGTATAGGAATGCTACCTCCATTATAAGATTTAAGCTTAACTTTCTGTTAACTCTCTGCAGTGATAAGTGTGAGAATTTCTCCCTGTTTGTACCCCGTGAAATGATACTCCTTGCAGCCCTGGTATCTATTTCCATCTCTAACGTCATCTCAGCTACAGTGAATATTTCTTTATACAAGTCAGCATCTTCACTTGTGACAGTCAAAATTGCAAACACGCCCAATTCAGTGTCTTCTTCAGCTTCCACATATTTTGTGTGTTTCTTTCCTCTGCCCTGTGAAGCTTCCACATATTTTGAGTGTTTCTTTCCTCTGCCCTGTGAATGCCTCTCACTCTCTCCCTGTGCTTTAGACCGACATGCCTTTTTAATATGCCCAGTCTTGCCACAGTTATGGCATTTAGTCTCTTTAAAACAGCACTCATTTGGCTCGTGATTCTTTCCATTGCGATGTGGCTTCACCCGGTGGACGCTTGCCGCCACGACACTTTCACTTTCCATTCCTCTCAACTGACGTGCGTCTCTGTCGGCAGTCTCCATGTTGAGAGCGATCTCAGAAGCCTTTGCAAAAGTAAGATCATTTTCCGAAAGTAGTTTCCTCTGGCAGCCCTCGTTTCTTATTCCACTGACGAACCGATCTCGTAGTGATGAGTCCAAGTTTGCGCCGAACTCACAGTTATATGCGCATTGTTTCAACTCGGCTACATACTGGGCAGTGGCGGTGCGTCAATAGAGGGCGCTAGGGCGCCGCCCCTCCTAAAATATTGCGATGAAAAAAAAAAAAGAAGAAAAAAAAATATAATATATACTGTCAAAAAACATTATATATCAAATAATTTAAATAAGAAATATACCGTGTTGACGCGCTAAATGTGTGTGGGAGACCGTAAGCCCCTGTCAACAACCACTTAAGTTAAATATAATATATCGCCATTCATCATTACTGAGAAAAGCCCCTCCCCTCTCGGGGCGCCGGCCCAATGTGTGTCTATGGAAAGCTAACAAACATTTCACCCTCGTGACGGCAAGGACAGCTTCTCATTGGCGGATGAAACGTGAATCTTCGGGCGCACGAATCTGCGCCCTAGCCAATGACATCGTTTCTTATTGCAACGTGGTTGGACTATTCGTCCAATCAGAGACCTTTATCATTCCCTCACATCCCATATAGCTCCCACGTAGCTACGCAAGCAACACAGCTAGCAGAGACTTTGATTATGTTAGTATGGCGACTGAAAACTCTGTGGTATCTCTACGCGAAACACCTTTCAATCCACGATCAGATGTTGACAAGAAGAGGCTGAAAGAGTTGGGACCCGAACGTCCGGATTTAAATATTCAGCAGCAAAGCAGTGAAGCTACATGCACCAAGCTACATGCTAACCGGAGCTGCTAGCTGGAGGCTCCGTGTGTAGCAAAGCAGTGGCTCTGAGCAGCCGAGGAAGCGCCGGGCTGTGAAGGAAGATGAGCTTGAAGGATTGCTGCAGAAGTGAGTGTCAAAATCAGCAGATGCCTGTGTTAGAGTTTAATGTTTTATCTTTCCCACAGCAGAACACATGTTGGACATTGTTAGATTTGGGTGGATATCATATCAGGCTATAACTTTATCTAAAATACCAATTCAACCCCCAACAAGTTAGTGTGTGTGTGTGTGTGTGTGTGTGTGTGTGTGTGTGTGTGTGTGTGTGTGTGTGTGTGTGTGTGTGTGTGTGTGTGAGAGAGTGAGATAGCTACAGCCATCAAGGTGGCTCCTGGCCTTTTGTCTATGTTGCTGAGCCATCAAGACACACAAAACATAGTTTTTTGTCTGTAGTATGAAGCCTGTTTGTAGTAGATATTTCCCCACAACTTATCTTACTGTCTCTGTCTCTCTCTATATATTTATCTGTAGGTTATTGACACCATACTTGGACACACCAGGGAACGCTTTGCCTTCAAAGACCACCTCACCAGTGCCACCTTACTGCAGGGCCCCCAGTTTGAATGCTACGTCAATGTAGTCCCTGAAGTTGCTCTGGCCACCACATTGAATGTTTCTTAAACCATTCTGCTCTGAACCTCTCATGCCCAAAGTTACAGTTTGTTGATAGTTGTTATTGGACAGTGTTGAGCACTGTGTTTTCTTGAAATAAAGCTTTGTTTTTTAGAATATTCTACTCCAAACCTCTTTTCTTCTCATTGTGGAGTGCTATTTAAACCGCGCCGCCCAACTGCGCCCCCCCCAAAAAAAAATTCACCAGCCGCCACTGATACTGGGCCACCGGCTGGTTAGCTTTTTGGTTACACCGGTTAAAGCAAAACCTTTCAGCTACTAATAAGGGCTTGGGCTCATAATGTTCCTTTTAGAACAGCCACTATTTCGTCAAATGTCTTATCTTTTGGCTTCCTGGGCTGCACCAGATTTTTCAAAAGCCCACAAGTAGCCCATTACACTGAGAAGCATAGCTACTTGCTTTTCTTCGGCTATGTCATTAGCTTCGAAAAATTGTCCATTCTATGTACGCTGACCATTGTTCATTTTCTGCCTTGAACTCGTCAATTCTCCAAAACAGGGCCATCGTACTTACTAGTACTAACACCGTGTGTCTCTCCTTCCCTGCGAGAATGTACAGTTTTTATATCCTCGTCGCCAGTTTGTGTATTAACCTAGCGGTAAACAGCAGTTTTTTGCTGCGTGTGCAAATTTGAGGACACACTGTAGAGGATTCTTCATTGACTTCCACCGAATCTATTGCTGTGTACTGTACATTTAACTGTATGTCAAGCCTGTGTTTTTCGTCCCGTCCAGGTGCAGCAGAGGAAGGGTGTGATCGTGGCCAGTGACTGTAATTTCTCCATGGCCGCGGCCCACCACGGCGTGGAGCTGAAGATCCCGGTGTTCGTCATCATGCCGTCATGCTGCTCCTCGCCTCGCCTCAGGATCTACAGAGACTACGGCGCTATGGTCATCTCCTACGGCAGCACCAGCCACGACTCGCAGAACCACGCCCGCCATCTGGCCACGGAGAATGGATACCTCTACCTGGAAGAGTCAGTCCCGCTCACGCTCACTTTAACACATCACACAGAGGTCACAGTACGTCTGGCAGACATTTTAACTTGTCAGAGTGAGAAAAAACCCACAATCCACAAAATGGACCATGGGACAGGTGGGAACTGTTATGTCGTTTGAGGGGAAATTGATAAGGTTTAAGGTTTAAGTTGAACTTTCTTTCTTTTTTACATGTAAATGGGTGGGGCAAGTGCAGAGTGGGCGTGTCTGGGTACAGGAAAATATTTTTGGGACCATAAGGATCAGTTGGTTTTAACTAGTTAGCTTGCTGCTAACGGAAGTTAGCTTTATAGAGGGTCTACAGACGCTGCGCTTATATAATCTCATTACATGCATCCAGGGCAATATTCCCATCAAGTTTCAAGCCGTTTGGACCTTTTTCTGAGGAGTTATGTACCTTTTTTCTTCTTTTTTTAAACCACTCCCACACAGAGATGCTAAGGGCTACAGAGGCCTAGCCAACATGGTTGGGCCCCATTTGGGTACAACATGGTAGAGAAGGCTAAACTCTGGCATGTTTAGAAAAAAAAATACCTTGCTAACAGAAGATAGCTTTCTAGAGCAGGGGTGTCAAACATACCCCGCCAGGGGGTCCAGTCCGGCCCGCGGGATAATTGTTAAAATTGCAGAAAAAAAGAAAGGAAAAAAAAAAGACCAAGCCAGGGCGCGAACCACCAATCCTCTGATTGTAAGATGGGCATGCTAACCATTGAGTCACTCTAGAATTCTAAAATGGGATTCTAGACTTTAAGACATTCTGGAATTTAGAATTCCATTCTAGAATTGATTGGAGCACAGACATTACTAGAGATATTGCTCAACTGGCCGTATTCATTCGTGGTGTTGATGAGATTTTGCGGTCCCCGAGGAGTTCCTTGAGTTGATGACAGACACCACTACATCCAATTACATTTTTAGCGCTCTCGTTGAAGCGCTGGACCGGGTCGGAGTGGACTGGACCCGTGCTGTCAGTGAGGCTACAGACGGTGCACCATCAATGATTGGGAGAAAAACAGGCGTTGTGACGAAATTCAGGGAGAAAGTACAAGCTGCAAATGGAGGATAACGTTGTTGGACATTTCACTGTATTTTACACCAGGAGGCATTGTGTTGCTAAAAATAAATCACGTCATGAAAGTGGCGTCACAAACGCGTCACAAAGCCAGGGAATCTGCAGAGGAGAGCCCAGGCAGATAAACAGTGGGCTGATGTCAGAATTTTTGGTCTTTATGTTTTTAGTTTATTATAAGGGTTTGAGTTCCATTATAAAAAGGCCATTCCAAGTACATTAATATGGTCGACTATATGCTTCAGAATCACTGCTCTCATATTCGCTGGCATATCCAGCTCTTTCATGTACTGTATGTCCTCCATTGCATTACAGCACTCACGCAGAAAGAGGGCATAGGCTTGGAGCGATTTGACATCCTCAGGCTTCACGACCGGCCAGCAGAGGGCTTTCTCCATATATGCTGCAGTAACTTTGTGTTCATTCCCAAAGTGTTCCTGAAGCAGATCCTTAGCTGTAGCATAGCCTCTGTCTGGAGACATATGCTGACAGCTACGCACCAGTTCCTTCGGTGGACCTCTTGTGTATTTATCCAAAAAATACAGACAGTCTCCTCGGTTACTTGCTTTACTCTCCACACAATGTTCAAAGGCTCTGATAAATGTTCTGTACTGCAGAGGGTCACCATAAAAAAATGGAATTTCTCTTGGTGGTAGTAAATGAGAGGCTTGTTGTTGGATAAGCATAGTTGTTATTTCATTTTGCCTTTGCAGTAGGTTGTAGAGAGCTGATGTTTCATCACTTCCTTTATGAGAGCGTTGAGACTGAATGACAGCTGGATTTGTTCGCTGCACACGAGGATGATCCAAGAGAGATTTGACTGATGCATTTTCCGGTTTCAGTTGACGGACCTTACTGTTCTCTTGTGTTGCATATGTGCACACTGTTCTTGTATATGTGGTTGTTGCAAATCCACATATGCTGGTTGATATGCTTTGGCATGTCGGCTGAGAGTGGTAGAGTGTTCTTTTAACCTTGTTCCCTTTTCAAAGTATGATTCCATTCAATTGTGTATTTGACAAAGCTTGGTGACCAGAGGCATTCAATACTGCTAATTTAGCAGCAAAAGCGACCATTTATGTGTCGACCTCCAGTTTTTCCTTTGTCTTTCTCAGCAACTCAGCTTGCTCCTCCAGCTCGTGCTTCTCCTTTAAGGCTGCAGCGCGAACTTCAAGTGCTGCTCTCTCTGCCTCTATCTGAGGCAGAGAGAGGCAGATGGTTTGCTGGTTCTTAAGCTGGTGTGACTTTTTCTGCTTGATTTCCGATTAGAAACATTGGTTTCCACATTGGAAATACTGTCACTGGGTTTTACGTCACTCTCATGATCATTTTCACCAGTGTCTGCATTACAGAACCACTTATTCACAGCATCACTAAATTCATGAACACTCAACATTTTTGCTTCGAATCATATCTCATGTTTCTCCCTTTCTTCATGAGGCAAGATTTGTGAAGAGATCGATGTTGTTCCTTGGCTTCTTTGCAAAGAGTTGTGTATTTATCAAAGGTACATTGCACCTCTGTTTCGTGTTCTCTGTTATGCATTAGGTCTTGAATTGGCCTTTTAAGGTCAGAGGCTTTGTTTAATTTGGCCTTCCGAGTCTTTTGCAGCATGTCCAGTTTGCCCATTAATGCCTTATGTGTCAGTTTAAGAGGACGTTTAGTGACAGATTGTGTTTCAGCCATGGTTGGCTCCTTAACAATAGAACCTTGATTTGATACCTTCAGGCGTATATCAGAATCCATCATACGTTAAACAATTCAAGAGAAACCACCCGTACAGCTCTTATATTAGGCCTATAAGATGGAACCAATTAATGCATTGTATTTATACACAAAAAATAAAAGTGCGCACACAACTTTAACATGTCCAGCTTGGTAGCGCTACATATCTCTCTGCCTATTCAGAGTTTCTATTGGTCCAAATCGTACCTTGCGTCACGGAGGTGACGATCCAATTATACTTCAACGCAAACACCACATCTGGCGATGTCCAATCGCTCCGCGGTTGAATCCAGCGATGTCGACCAGCTGCGGAGTCCAGCGACGTTGATCAGCTGTTGACACCCGCGATGATGATCAGCTGTCCAATCCAGCGCTTGATCAGCTGTTGAGTCCAGCGCCTCCAATCCAGCCTGTTCCAATGAACGACGGTCCATACGCGTTCCCATGAAGCATAGTTTTCGACTTAATGTAGAGGCTCAAACCTTAACCTATTTAAATATTCGAGCCACTAGGGGGGCGAACGGGAGAACAACTTCGGACGCGTGTTCTGCCACAAACAAATCCATTGTCCATTCCAGCACTGTCTCTTTTCCATACATTTAATCCGTGACACCATGGCATAAAGTCATTTTACATTAGTCACACCAGAAGGTACCACGAGACAGGATACAACATTTGATCTTAGCTGAAAGGGAGAAGCTGTCGCGACCACTGTCGAAAACTATTTCGCTTCCCATCCACACACCTGTTCCCATCACCTGGCACTCACCTATATGCTCTTTTAACTGAATGTGCCACCCTCTGTCCAAATAAAGGAACTACATGTCCCCACTACCACCCAGTGATTCCCTCAAACAATAAAACCCCATTTTGGCCCCAACAAGTTACATTGTACCTTTCAGTTAATGGCGTGTCCTCATGAGAACAATTTCATGCAAATACAGCCACAGCACACACTGAACATTTAGGGGGTTGTTTACTATGGTGACACCATGATCACGTTTGCATACCGTAATGGAATTAGGTGATGAATTAAAGTCACATTCCTTTTTTTTTTTTTTCTAATCTGTTTTCTATTGTCTATTGTCCAGAGATGAAAGTGCAGCGTACCTGGCAGGTCTGGGCACCGTGGGCATGGAGATATATGAGCAAGTGTCCAAACTGGATGCAGTGGTTGTTCCCGCTGCTGGACAGTACGGTCTACTGGTCGGCACAGCTGCAGCCATCAAGCACCTCAACTCGCAAATTCTTGTCATAGTAAGTGGACGAGTTTAGAAACATCTTTACATCGCTGTCTTCTGAACTACAATACCTGCAATGTATAAGACGAGCTGCCTCTATCTCACAGGTCACATATCCCATAAACCAGAGGTCCCCAACCTTTTTTGCGCCACGGACCGGTTTCGGATCAGACAATATTTTCACGGACCGGCCTTCACGGTGTGGATGATAAATATGACGTAATAAATATGACATAATAAATATGACATAATAATGATACGACCGGCATAAAGACGATAATAAAGTGCTTTAAAATACAACTCACCATTACGCCGAATTAGTGGGAGCCCTGAGCTTGTTTCTCTGCAAGGAGCCGGGTCGGGGTGATGGGAGACACCCAACGTTTGTTCTTTGTATCCGGTCTACTCCGTAACTTAGACCTTTAGTCTACTCTGTAAATTAAAGACAGGAGGTTGGAAATGGAGGCAGGGTTTTCAGAGCTTTTTTGGCGGTCTCAGGATATTCTGCTTTGATTTTAGACCAGAACACCGGCAGAGTTGAAACAGACTTTTAAGTTTCGTTTTTGGGGTAAAGTATCACGTAACCTCTTGTCAAGTGAGGCTCAGACACACAGACTAATGTATCCGGTCATTTTTCAAAATAAAACATCTTCCGAGCTTGATTTTTTTTTTTTCATTAATTCTTTCTGTGCGGCCCGGTACCAAGGGACCCACAGACCGGTACCAGGCCGCGGCCCGGTGGTTGGGGACCGCTGCCATAAACCTTATTGCAAAGATGAGTATCCTCATCTCCCTGGTGTTGATCTGAGTGTGTTTATAAGATAAGATAAGTTTGTTTGGATTTCCTTAACAAGATAACTGTATTTAAAGTGTTCCCCTTGTTCCTCTGTCAGGTCGGCCCTCTGCATCTCTTTAGCCCTTCTGTTGTGGCTCCCTGAGGCTTTGAAAAAAACAAAACATTTGTATTTATTTATTTTAAATTTTTTGCCCAGTGGATAATCTTTCAAAGGGAACTCCTCTTATCTTAGAGTTTGAGGTGATATTGTGTCACTGAAAATCAAATCAAAAGTTTTTATATATTTTTTTACTAAAATGTCGCTGTCAAGCACCTTTCCCCGCAGGTGGCTAATCGTGATTTGCAGAGCCCGGCCCTCGCTAAACTATCAATGCCAACGATGCTGGTTGACCTGTATGCTTAATATGTGGCGAGAAATTAGCCAACAACAAAACATGAAATGTTGAAAGACTCTTCCAGAACAAGCACACAGTATTTGCTGAAAAGTATCAAGCTGCAGAAGAGGGAAGAAGTGCGATTTCTCAACTGCTGCAGCATGAGCAAAGTAGATATTTTCAGGAAGTGGATCAAGTCTCCAAACTCAACTACTGTTGCTAGTTCTGTGACAGCTCATGAGATAGTGAGGCGTCCGTTAGAAAAAACGTTTGCGGTGCTCTAAATGTCCGGCGTAGTGTGGACGCTCAGTGTAAACGTAGCAAAGGATATGCGTTTTAAAATGGGAACCTCGCGTGGGGAGGACAGGGATCAAACCTGCTACCTTGTTGTTACAGGCCGAACACTCTACCACATTGGCCACATATATAGATAGGACTCATCTCTCGCATAGGTGTAGTTTTAATTGACCTCAATGTAGGCCGACACATGACTGTATTTTCTTTCTCCTTTTCATAAGAGTTTGAACATATAACAGGTAAAATAGCAATACAATGTCAAGAATTGTCTTTATTATTGTTCTATAATTTCATAAATACAACAAACTATAGTTTTTGTATATATAATATGACTATATATACAACTTTGTAAGATGTTATTTTTTTAGTGGAAAAAAAGGTCAAAATGGCTCTTTGGATAGGAAAGGGGAAAGGTTGCTGACCCCTACTCTATGTGCTCACAGCTGCAACTCTGACAGCTTTAGCTCTGTTTACACTGGAGGAACTAAACAGCCCTGTCCTTCTATTCTCAATCATAAATAAATAGTGGGAGTTTATCCTGGGTTTATCCCGGTAGTGAACATTATTAAATGCAACATAGAGGCTGATTAAGGCTGCCAATCTTCCCTAGACGGTCGTGTTTTCGTCATACTAATCATACAAATGTTTCACATTTAATTAATGTTGCATGCATAATTTTTGTGTGAAAGGCAGTCAGTCTGTGCAACAATTCTTTTCCAGGGGAATTCAAGAGAAAATGTCTTGCGTTTCATGCCCGCTTCCACCACAACAAGGGAAATGCAAATGAGAAAGAGTAATGAATTTTATTGGATTGGAACATAATATTTTGAATCACACTTAAGGCCTTTATAGTTGGCAATTTCAGTTCAGTTCAAATATCTCAACAACTGCTTGATGGATTGTTATGAAATTAGTTTGAGATATTCACGTCCACCCTCAGGTTGATTTGGTGGTCCTTAACTTTTTATGTAGTGCCACAATAAGGTCAAAATGTATTTTACCAATCCTTTGTTACTTTGGATAAAGCTAGCTGTACTTTGTGTTTGCTCCTTATTAGCAAATATTAGCATGATAACACATTACGCTAAAATAGCGACCATTCAATTCAATTCAGTTTATTTTATATAGCCCAACATCACAAATACAAGTTTGCCTCGGAGGGCTTTACAATCTGTACACATAACATCCCTGTCCCGGGACCTCACATCGGATCAGGAAAAACTCCCCTAAAGAGATAGTAAAAACCCTTTCACAGGGAAAAAAGGGAAGAAACCTGAGGGAGAGCAACAGAGGAGGATCCCTCTCCCCGGATGGACAGAAGCAATAGATGTCATGTGGCCAGAATGAATAGCGTAGTTACAGCACATTCAATGAATATGACAGAAATTATTCATATGAGTATTAGGCATGGTCCATGATCCTGATAATCCATGAAGCAGAAGGCGGTAGAGAGGAGGGGGGCATCAGAAGGGCCATGGCAGCAGGTAGGACCGGTTCCAGGCCGGTTCCATCAGCAGGGCCATGGTAGCAGGCAGGACCAGTTCCAGGCAGCCATGGATCCATTGCAGGGGGGCGGCAGGACCGGGGGGCAGGACCGGGGGCAGGACCCGGGGGAGGACCGGTTCCAGGCAGCCATGAATCCATGGAAAAAGAAAGTAGAGTTAGTAATGTGCATTGAAGAGACAATAGTTTATCCAGATGGAGAGAAAGAAGAGGAGAGGAGGAGTGAAAGAGGAAGAGAAGAGGAGCGAAAGAGGAAGAGAAGAGGAGCTCAGTGTATCCTAAGATGTCCCCCAGCAGTCTAGGCCTATACTAGGGGCTGGACCAGGGCAAACCTGAGCCAGCCCTAACTATAAGCCTGAAACAGCTCTAACTATAAGCGCTATCAAAGAGGAAAGTCTTAAGTCTACTCTTAAATGAGGTGACTGTGTCTGCCCCCCGGACTGAAAGTGGAAGCTGATTCCACAGAAGAGGAGCCCGATAACTGAAAGCTCTAGCCCCCAACCTACTTTTTAAGACTCTGGGAACCACAAGTAACCCTGCATTCAGTGAGCGTAACGCTCTAGTGGGGTAATATGGCACTATAAGCTCTTTAAGATATGATGGTGCATCACCAGCTAAGGCTTTATAGGTGAGGAGGAGGATTTTAAATATGATTCTCGATCTTACAGGAAGCCAGTGGAGAGCAGCTAGTACAGGAGTAATGTGATCTCTCTTCCGAGTCCTTGTTAGTACACGATCTGCAGCATTCTGGATCAGCTGGAGAGACCCAAGGGACTTTCCGGAGCAGCCTGATAATACGGAGTTACAGTAATCCAGTCTTGAAGTAACAAATGCGTGGATCAATGTTTCTGCATCACTTTGAGACAGGATATGCCGGATCTTTGAGATGTTCCGTAGGTGAAAAAAGGCAGTCCTTGAGATCTGTTTCACGTGGGAGCCAAAGGACAGGTCCTGGTCAAAAATAACTCAGAGATTCCTTACGGTGGTGGTGGATGCCAGAGCGATGCCATCCAGGGAAACCATATCGTCAGATAGTTGATTTCTGAGGTGTTCTGGGCCGAGTAGAATAACTTCAGTCTTGTCAGAGTTCAGCAGCAGGAAGTTGCAGATCATCCAGGTCTTGATGTCTTTAAGACACGCTTGAAGTTTAGCGACCTGGTGGATTTCATCTGTCTTGATTGACATACCTGCTAAAAATTGGTGTTTTAGCATATAAATTGTTAGCATGCTTACGTTAGCATTTTGCTCAAAGCACCATTGTGTTGCACAACCTGAGCGTGGCCGCAGACCCTTGTTTGAGGGTAGCAGACCCTTGTTTAAGGGTATGTGGTAATATTTAAGGGCATGTGGTAATATGATGACACGACATGGGCTTTCTCCTACAGGGAATTGAACCAGAAGGTTTCCCTCTGCTGCTACAATCTCTCAAAACCGATGGTCCAATCAAAGACATGCACAGCAACCCCAATAAGAAACTCTATGGAGGTAAGCCACGTTCAAACGTGGGTTAGTTGGTTCAGGTTCCAGATGTGTGGTACAGAACTGTCTTATGAATGTTGAATGAACTTTATCATGATCTTCACATGTCACTGTTGATCTTCTGTGTCTTCTCAGATCTTATGGAGCGTTCGCTGGGTGTCAACACCTTCCATTTGGCAAAGAAACTGGTAGATAAAGTCATCTCCGTCAGGTACTGCATTTCTATGGCACTTTCACCTATGTGTTAGAATTCAGATTATGGTTCTTTTTGAAATTCCGAATTTGTATTTCAGGTATTTTAATCAGATATCGAGTGTTATCTTTGACTAAATCTTAGATAATAAAAAAAAGGTATGTGGATAGGTCCTCTATGCATTTTACCAATTGTGAAATAAAATGTAAAAGTCTGCCGTACATTTTTCCTTTCCTTGCCTCTGCCTCACAGCGAGGAGGACTCTCTGGTGGCGATGCTGCGGTTTCAGGAGTTTGAACGCTCCACGGTGGACACAGAGGGAGCCATGGGGCTGGCTGCCATCTTGGCCGGACAACTACCAGAGCTGAGAGGCAAAAAGTGGGTCAGACTTGTTGAACCTGACTGAGGCATGTCTGTTCGCTGACTGAAGTCAGGAACAGACAGCAGCATTCATTCACTGCTTTTAACATCTTGTAACTAAAGCACTTTATGTTTATGGAAGGTTTTCTCTTGTGTAGGAGGCCTCGTGTTGTTTTTTCTCTCCAAAGAAGTAAAAACCCTTTGTATCAGTTTTAGTATTATCCTACGTGTGAGGGCCAAGCCTAAGAAGCTGACATTTTGGCAATACAGCGATGTCAGCAGAGCTAATATGTTGGCTGCAGATTAAACAAGACTTCCTGTGTGTGTGTGTGTGTGTGTGTGTGTGTGTGTGTGTGTGTGTGTGTGTGTGTGTGTGTGTGTGTGTGTGTGTGTGTGTGTGTGTGTGTGTGTGTGTGTGTGTGTGTGTGTGTGTGCGCGCGTGCGCGTGCACGCTATAGGGTTGCTGTAGTGGTGAGCAGCGCTAACATGGAACTGGAGCTGGTGAGGCAGTGTGTGGACCGAGCCCTGGTGCTGGACGACCGGGTCAGTAAGTTCTCTGTGCAGCTGGGAGAATGGCCAGGAGACATGGCTAAGCTGCTGGACGTCCTGTCCAGAGAGGATGTCAGGTACAATGCCAATACCCGTCCTGTCGTCTCATGCCGAGGGTGACCTGTTTTACGTTTCATGTCACTGTCTCTGTCTTTTTCCTCGCAGGTTGTTGGACGTCTGCCATCGGAGACAAAGTGAAAAGTCCGACCTATTCAAGGCGAAGGTAGGCAACTAATCTCTCCGCTGCGCCTCATCCTTTTGTCCTCCACCTCTTCAATCTGCCATGGAACTTGTGGCTTTGAGTTAGCAGGACAACATTTTGTGACTCCAAGAATACAAATCAAGGGAAATATAGAGATATATCTATATGCTGTTTTCGGTAGATCAGGGAAGAACCTATGCTTATACTGCAAGAATTACTGGTACCACTTTATAATAAGTCCCCCCTCACAAAGTAGTAACTAATGGATTTATCAAACATTTTAAAATAATGTATTAATGCTTCATAGATCTGTTATAATCCATCAACAAATAACTTATTTGCAAGGGTTGTTAAAAAAATCTGACTGTCCGGACCATTATCTGGAAAAGGGCTGCAGATGATATGACCACGATCCATTTTTCAGCAACTGCATTGCTCAAAACCCTATAATATTTATCACCACAGACCAGATGGCCTTTTACAAAGAGAATATTTATTAATGGATTATCAATATTCATAACTGCATCATTACAAAAATAGAAAATATAAACACAATCAATAAATTATGTATTTACCATTATTAAAGACATTAGTTACAGCTCATAACACCTTCTTGCTATATTAAGTCTTCATTGTCAATAATTTTGTCTGGTATAAGATTTTAAAGTGGGACTAGAAATATTCTTCCTGTTACAAATGAAACGTTGAATTCATAAACACTAAAACACACCCTGCGCTCAATTGAGTGGTCTCCGTGGTTTTACCGCTACATCCTTACTTGGTCTGGTGTGACCGGCGGCTCTCGTTGGCTAATGTCAGAAAGTCAGCTTGTATTAGCAAACTCCGGCAACAATATTGCTGTGAAACTGCAGTCAGTTTGCAGACTTCGTGACTCATTGCTACTGTAAGGCTTTAGCATTAGCATTTTAGCTTGCAGCTGTTCAGCAAAAGTCACTTTAAATTCTTATTTCCCCTTGAAACAAATACAAAAAAGCCGTTGTTGGACGATGGATGACTCCACGATCCATGAATCTCCTAAAACCACTTGTTTTCTCTTGATAACGAGAATTTCCTCGTTCCATCTCGCTTCCAATGAACAACACTAATGAAAGTGTTAAATTGCCTCCGAAGGACTCATTGTCTCCTGGTTCGTAGTAGTATTCTCTGCACTCCCCACTGACAAATTGGCACTGCGCTGTTAATTCACCAGCCGTGTCAAAAGGTGAAAGGTGTTGTGTAGGTGTAGGAGCGGTCGGTAAAATAACTTCAAATCCTTTTATTGTATAACAGAAAAACCCGCTTTGTCTCTATATGGGTTTCAAAAGGTACTTAATGGGTTCTCAAAGCGTTCTCATAATGCGGTCTTCATGTGGTTAAAAATAGGTTCCCCTTCCACTCTCTAAACAAAAACACACCTGGCTGCACTCAGGTGACGTCTATATATAACGTTGACGCCCCCTGACATCATTGCGTCATCAAAACATAACGAATCAAACAGACAGGTAAAACACAAATCATATAATGGCTTCTACATGTTGCATAATTGTAGTGTGTGTGTTGTCAGAGGGCTAACTTTGTGTGTGTGTGTGTGTGTGTGTGTGTGTGTGTGTGTGTGTTAATAGGTGGAGTGTGTGGTGGAAACCAGGGATAAGACACAGAGCGCTCAGCTGCGCAAGACGCTGAGTGAGCGCTACCCGTCTATATGCTGGCTGGACCGGTGATCACCACACCAACATGAACACAAACATTTACACTAGAACAACCCCCCCCCCCCCAAAAAAAAGGAAGAAGAGGAGACGACACATCCTGTATCATACACTACTACCATATATGAACTCTGTTAGAGGCTTCTCAGTAAGACAATGGCTGTTGAGCAAACTTAAGTGTAAACAGAAAAGCCTTGAGATTATGTAGCGAATACCGTTCATACTACTTCTACTACTACTATGCACCCTGTAATTACGCTGAAGCTGCATTCAGAAGATGAATATAGTTCTTATGTTTTAATCACAGAGCACGACTTATCCGCTGTAGATGAAGGCTTACACCTACCGTAAACCAACTGCATAAAAGATGTCTTTTTCAATCCATATTTGTTTTTCAACTGTTTGTATATATTTCTGTATTTATACTGTCTGAGACGGTAGACTCAAATCCAAGTAGGTGTTCTCCAAATAAATATGGTCAAATTCTACGGTCTTGTTGTGATGGTTTTCTGATGTTTAGGAGGGAAGACCAATTTATTTATCTGGATGGTTAGAGTAATTTCTCATCGGGTGAAAGTGAGGCAGGGTGTGAAATGAAGTGGTTTCTACGCTGCAGGTCCCTGATTAATGGCTGAGACGGCTCTAGTGGAGACGGGGCTCTTTAAGATGGGCTAATGCTCTTAAGTTCACGAGCAGAGGACATCATGGCCCCGTGCCACTGGTTTAGCCTCGTTCGGTCGACGTCACACTGTTTACCTGTGGGTTTACATTTGTCAAATGAATGCTAATGTTGCTATAGTATATACAGTTATTAGTACGGGGACAAATCCTCAAAAGGGCTTTAGTTTTACCCGAGCAGAGGTAAAACAAAACACGGAAATGTTTTTATTTTATTTTTCATGTTTTTGATGATGATTGTTGCAACCAAAATATGGTGGAGAGAAAAAGTGATGAATATAATGACTCACCCAATGTCATTTTTCCCCTATTGCATGGCTTTATTCAAATTCGGCCCTCCACATTGACACATTATAAATATCAGAATATCTCAGAGCTCAGAGGCTTTTAAATACAATGTTTATTTAAAAACCTTTGTGAGTTGTCGGCCTATTACCGCTCATATTTAAATTGATAGAACAAGTACTGAGTTGGTTATAATCTATAGGACACAAAACAGGTTAAATGTGAGTGAAGAGTTTTTGGTCTTTTAATATTAAAGGCGTCCGATACTCCCTTTATGAAAAAGTGTGTGGCGGGAGGGGCATGTCCTCTGTGAGCGCCATTACGGCCTTGGTCCGCACTAAGTCCGGTATCAATGTGGTTCTTCTGGGGGAGCCCTAGTGTTAGCTTTGGCCGTGGCAGGGACGGTGTGTCTCTTCAAAATAAACTTCCATCTTCACAGGAAGTTAGGATTTGGCAACAAAACCACTTGGCCAGGTTTAAAAAAGGAACCTGGTTAACAACTACCGTGTGACTATCAACTCACATGCCTAGTGGGTGACAAATGAGTCACGTGACCAGTCGTTAGTGTCTAATGTCTCACATAACTAATGACCAACGTGAAAAAACATTTACTTTTAGTTTTGTGCGGGACTCAAACAGTTGAGTCCCGTTAACCTCAACTCACACCTTTACACCCAGTGTGGACAATCTCGCTCTTCATAGCAGGTCAGTTGCGCCGACCATAATGGTTTGGATTTGATGGGCCTTTTACACAGAAGACAACGAGTGACGGCTCTCTAGGACACTTGAACACAACACGGCCATCTTGATGTTCTCAGTAACACCTGTACTTTTCCTCCTAAGATAAGACACTGAACATGTCTGTTGTGAAAAAGCACTTTGGCTCTTTTGAAAGGGAATTAAGTAATTAAGTAACAATCACGAGCCATATAGAGCAGATATAGTGATGTTAGTAGGTCATTAAAGGGTCATTAAAGGGTTCTTCCACTGAAATCCTTCATATAATGCTCTCAATCCTCTTCTGTTAGGATTTTACTTCAACACCTCTCTCCCTGACATGTCTTGTACTGCTACACCCTCAGGTGGTGGAGGTCTGTTACGACGTCCTGAGGAGCACAGACCATGATGAGGGAAACAAGGGAAGGTGACCTTTTCTTGACTGATTGAAATGTATTTAATACAATATTAGCCTTAAGCAGGATTTCCACTTTGCTCTATTTCTCCAAGATATCCAATTTACAGATGTTGTCTGTCATAACATCTGTATAATGAACATGCAGTCAGATTAACCTGTTGAGAACAGAAGATTGCTCCTGGACCCCAAAACATTTTCATCGAGTGACTGAATCTAAACAGTAGATTTACCAATTGTATTCAATTCAGTTAAGTTGTATAGCCCAGAATCACAAATTACAAATTTGCCCCGGAGGGCTTTACAATCTGTACACATACGACATCCCTGTCCCGGAACCTCAAATCGGATCAGGAAAAACTCCCCCAAAAAACTGAAAAAAAAACTTTCACGGGGGAAAAAGGGAAGAAACCTTCAGGAGAGTGTAACCAGATAGATAATTTGAGTCCCTAATATTTTTATTTATGTATTTGTATTTATTTAATTTTATAATTGTGATGTAATATAATCTGTAATCTAATTACAGAATTACATTCTGGTTGTCAAACAAAGTGTCAATCACAGCAGTTTTACCTAGATATGCTTCTCATCGGTTATTTCGGGAAATGCAGACTCCCGATTGGGTAAAGGAAAAAAGGTCCCACCCTCCTACCAGGAAGAAGAATTGACATTAACGAGTGAGAAAATATCCAAGTGAGCGGAGTCAGCTAGCATGCTAACTCTATTAGCCACGTATCTGTCGATGCGAGGGCATCGATATGTGAAGCTGCCATTAAAACTACAGCTGCCAGACAGACAGACACAAGGACGCAGACAGACGGACACAAGGACGGAGACAGACAGACAGACAGACAGACACAAGGACAGAGACAGACAGACAGACACAAGGACAGAGACAGACAGACAGCCAGACACAAGGACAGACAGAGACAAACAGCCAGACAGACACAAGGACAGAGACAGACAGCCAGACAAACACAAGGACAGAGACAGACAGACACAAGGACGGTAACAGACAGACAGACAGACACACACAAGGACAGAGACAGACAGACAGACACAAGGACAGAGACAGACAGACACAAGGACAGAGACAGACAGACACAATGACGGAGACAGACAGACACAAGGACGGAGACAAACAGACACAAGGACGGTAACAGACAGACAAACACAAGGACGGAGACATACACAAGGACAGACACAAGGACGGAGACAGACAGACAAACACAATGACGAGACAGACAGACAGACAGAAACAACGACGGAGACAGACACAAGGACGGAGACAGATAGACAGACACAAGGACAGTAACAGACAGACAAACACAAGGACTGAGACGGACAGACGGAGACAGACACAAGGACGGATACAGACAGACGGAGACAGACACAAGGACAGCGACAGACAAAAGGACGGAGACAGACAGACAGACAAACACAAGGACTGAGACAGACAGACAGACACAAGGACTGAGACAGACAGACAGACACAAGGACGGAGACAGACGGACAGACACAAGGATGGAAACAGACATACAGACACAAGGACGGAGACAGACAGACAGACACAAGGACGGAGACAGACAGACAGACACAAGGACGGAGACAGACACAAGGACAGTAACAGACAGACAAACACAAGGACAGAGACGGACAGACGGAGAAAGACACAAGGACAGAGACGGACAGACAGAGACAGACACAAGGACAGAGACGGACAGACAGAGACAGACACAAGGACAGAGACAGACAGACAGACACAAGGACGGAGACGGACGGAGACGGACGGAGACGGACGGACACAAGTAGGTAGACGGACGGACAGACACAAGTAGGTAGACGGACGGACAGACACAAGTACGTAGACGGACATACAGACACAAGGACAGACACAGACAGACACAAGTACGTAGACGGACAGACAGACACAAGTATGTAGACGGACAGACAGACACAAGGACGGAGACAGACAGACAGACGGACGGACGCAAATACGTAGACGGACAGACGGACACAAGTACGTAGACGGAGAGACAGACACAAGGACGTAGACAGACAGACAGACAGACAGACAGACACAAGGACGGAGACAGACAGACACAAGGACAGAGACAGGCAGACAGACGGACACAAGGACAGAGACAGGCAGACAGACGGACACAATGACGGAAACAGGCAGACAAACAGACAGACATACACAAGGACAGAAACAACGACGGAGACAGACAGAGACAGACACAAGGACAGTAACAGACAGACAAACACAAGGACTGAGACGGAGACAGACAAGGACGGAGACAGACAGACGCAGATAGACACAAGGACAGAGACAGACAGACAGACAGACAGACACAAGGACGGAGACAGACACAAGGACGGTAACAGACAGACGGACACAGACAGATAGACAGACACAAGGATGGTAACAGACAGGCAGGCACAAGGACGGAGACAGACAGACAGACAGACAAACACAAGGACTGAGACGGACAGACGGAGACAGACATAAGGACAGAGACAGACAGACAGACAGGCACAAGGACGTAGACGGACAGACAGTTAGACACAAGGACGGACAGAGACAGACACAAGGACGGAGACAGACACAAGGACGGACACAATGACAGAGACAGGCAGACAAACAGACAGACATACACAAGGACAGACACAAGGACGGAGACAGACAGACAAACACAATGACGAGACAGACAGACAGAAACAACGACGGAGACAGACAGAGACAGACACAAGGACGGAGACAGACAGATAGACAGACACAAGGACAGTAACAGACAGGCAAACACAAGGACTGAGACAGACAGACACAAGGATGGAGACAGACGGACAGACACAAGGACGGAGACAGACAGACAGGCAGACAGACAGACAGACAGACAGAAGGATGGAGACAGACAGACAGACACAAGGACGGAGACAGACAGACACAAGGACGGAGACAGACAGACACAAGGACGGAGATAGACAGACCAACACAAGGACTGAGACGGACAGACGGAGACAGACACAAGGACAGAGACAGACAGACAGACAGACACAAGGACGGAGACGGACGGAGACGGACAGATGGACGGACACAAGTACGGAGACAGACAGACAGACAAACACAAGGACTGAGACAGACAGACACAAGGACGCAGACAGACGGACAGACACAAGGACGGAAACAGACAGACAGACACAAGGACGGAGACGGACGGAGACGGACGGACGGACGGACACAATACGGAGACAGACAGACAGACAAACACAAGGACTGAGACAGACAGACACAAGGACGCAGACAGACGGACAGACACAAGGACGGAAACAGACAGACAGACACAAGGACGGAGACGGACGGAGACGGACGGACGGACGGACACAATACGGAGACAGACAGACAGACAAACACAAGGACTGAGACAGACAGACACAAGGACGCAGACAGACGGACAGACACAAGGACGGAAACAGACGACAGACACAAGGACGGAGACGGACGGACGGACACAATACGGAGACAGACAGACAGACAAACACAAGGACTGAGACAGACAGATACAAGGACGCAGACAGACAGACGGACAGACACAAGGACGGAGACAGACAGACAAGGACGGAGACAGACAGACGCAGATAGACACAAGGACAGAGACAGACAGACAGACAGACAGACACAAGGACGGAGACAGACACAAGGACGGTAACAGACAGACGGACACAGACAGATAGACAGACACAAGGATGGTAACAGACAGGCAGGCACAAGGACGGAGACAGACAGACAGACAGACAAACACAAGGACTGAGACGGACAGACGGAGACAGACATAAGGACAGAGACAGACAGACAGACAGGCACAAGGACGTAGACGGACAGACAGTTAGACACAAGGACGGACAGAGACAGACACAAGGACGGAGACAGACACAAGGACGGACACAATGACAGAGACAGGCAGACAAACAGACAGACATACACAAGGACAGACACAAGGACGGAGACAGACAGACAAACACAATGACGAGACAGACAGACAGAAACAACGACGGAGACAGACAGAGACAGACACAAGGACGGAGACAGACAGATAGACAGACACAAGGACAGTAACAGACAGGCAAACACAAGGACTGAGACAGACAGACACAAGGATGGAGACAGACGGACAGACACAAGGACGGAGACAGACAGACAGGCAGACAGACAGACAGACAGACAGAAGGATGGAGACAGACAGACAGACACAAGGACGGAGACAGACAGACACAAGGACGGAGACAGACAGACACAAGGACGGAGATAGACAGACCAACACAAGGACTGAGACGGACAGACGGAGACAGACACAAGGACAGAGACAGACAGACAGACAGACACAAGGACGGAGACGGACGGAGACGGACAGATGGACGGACACAAGTACGGAGACAGACAGACAGACAAACACAAGGACTGAGACAGACAGACACAAGGACGCAGACAGACGGACAGACACAAGGACGGAAACAGACAGACAGACACAAGGACGGAGACGGACGGAGACGGACGGACGGACGGACACAATACGGAGACAGACAGACAGACAAACACAAGGACTGAGACAGACAGACACAAGGACGCAGACAGACGGACAGACACAAGGACGGAAACAGACAGACAGACACAAGGACGGAGACGGACGGAGACGGACGGACGGACGGACACAATACGGAGACAGACAGACAGACAAACACAAGGACTGAGACAGACAGACACAAGGACGCAGACAGACGGACAGACACAAGGACGGAAACAGACGACAGACACAAGGACGGAGACGGACGGACGGACACAATACGGAGACAGACAGACAGACAAACACAAGGACTGAGACAGACAGATACAAGGACGCAGACAGACAGACGGACAGACACAAGGACGGAGACAGACAGACAAGGACGGAGACAGACAGACGCAGATAGACACAAGGACAGAGACAGACAGACAGACAGACAGACACAAGGACGGAGACAGACACAAGGACGGTAACAGACAGACGGACACAGACAGATAGACAGACACAAGGATGGTAACAGACAGGCAGGCACAAGGACGGAGACAGACAGACAGACAGACAAACACAAGGACTGAGACGGACAGACGGAGACAGACATAAGGACAGAGACAGACAGACAGACAGGCACAAGGACGTAGACGGACAGACAGTTAGACACAAGGACGGACAGAGACAGACACAAGGACGGAGACAGACACAAGGACGGACACAATGACAGAGACAGGCAGACAAACAGACAGACATACACAAGGACAGACACAAGGACGGAGACAGACAGACAAACACAATGACGAGACAGACAGACAGAAACAACGACGGAGACAGACAGAGACAGACACAAGGACGGAGACAGACAGATAGACAGACACAAGGACAGTAACAGACAGGCAAACACAAGGACTGAGACAGACAGACACAAGGATGGAGACAGACGGACAGACACAAGGACGGAGACAGACAGACAGGCAGACAGACAGACAGACAGACAGAAGGATGGAGACAGACAGACAGACACAAGGACGGAGACAGACAGACACAAGGACGGAGACAGACAGACACAAGGACGGAGATAGACAGACCAACACAAGGACTGAGACGGACAGACGGAGACAGACACAAGGACAGAGACAGACAGACAGACAGACACAAGGACGGAGACGGACGGAGACGGACAGATGGACGGACACAAGTACGGAGACAGACAGACAGACAAACACAAGGACTGAGACAGACAGACACAAGGACGCAGACAGACGGACAGACACAAGGACGGAAACAGACAGACAGACACAAGGACGGAGACGGACGGAGACGGACGGACGGACGGACACAATACGGAGACAGACAGACAGACAAACACAAGGACTGAGACAGACAGACACAAGGACGCAGACAGACGGACAGACACAAGGACGGAAACAGACAGACAGACACAAGGACGGAGACGGACGGAGACGGACGGACGGACGGACACAATACGGAGACAGACAGACAGACAAACACAAGGACTGAGACAGACAGACACAAGGACGCAGACAGACGGACAGACACAAGGACGGAAACAGACGACAGACACAAGGACGGAGACGGACGGACGGACACAATACGGAGACAGACAGACAGACAAACACAAGGACTGAGACAGACAGATACAAGGACGCAGACAGACAGACGGACAGACACAAGGACGGAGACAGACAGACACAAGGACGGAGACAGACACAAGGACGGAGACAGACAGACAAATACAATGACGAGACAGACAGACGGACAGAAACAAGGACAGAGACAGAAAGACACAAGGCCTGACGGACGGACGAACATTCCATGCTGTATGACATCACCAACTTTCCATGCTGTATGACATCACGAACATTCCATGCTGTATGACATCACCAACATTCCATGCTGAATGACATCACCAACAGTCCATGCTCTATGACATCACCAACATTCCATGCTCTATGACATCACTAACATTCCATGCTGAATGACATCCCAGGCGGAAAAAAAATTATACTTTTGTATATTTAAAGTATACTTAAATTTTCAATAGTATATTTAAAATATACTATCAAAGAAGTGTACTTTCGGCAAATATACAAAAAGTCTACTTTTTATATATTTGCAGAAAGTACACTTCTTTGATAGCATATTTCAAGTATACTATCAAAGAAGTGTACTTTCTCCATATATACAAAAAGTCTACTTTTTATATATTTGCTGAAAGTACACTTCTTTGATAGTATATTTAGTACACTTCTTTGATAGTATATTTCAAGTATACTATCTGGAAATATACATTATATATTTGCAAATACACAAAAAGAAAAATGTAAAT
This sequence comes from Myoxocephalus aenaeus, assembly GCA_038501785.1. Classification (NCBI taxonomy): domain Eukaryota; kingdom Metazoa; phylum Chordata; class Actinopteri; order Perciformes; family Cottidae; genus Myoxocephalus; species Myoxocephalus aenaeus. The sequence continues at coordinate 4,922 of JBAMJR010000251.1, read as the reverse complement.
TATTAGTGATCATGTGTGTATTAGAATGATGCACCGTTAGCCCTATTATAACCTTTCCAATTGTTTAACCCTCCCGTTGTCCTTGGGGTCAAAATGACCCGCGTACGAGTGTATATGTATGTATTTATGTATGTATGTATGTATGTATGTATATACGCAGCCCGTTGTCCTGGGGTCAAAATGACCCAATGGGTTTTTCTACATGATCCCATTTCCTCGGGTCACAGTGACCCACGTGGACCTACACATCCTCCCGTTGTCCTTGGGTCAGGACGACCCTGTGTATATCTCACCATCCCTCCGTTGTCATCGGGTCCCGTGTATGTCTCGCTAACCCGATACTCCTTGATGAAAGTTCTCGGACCCACGGTGGCTCAGGACTCCCCTGCTAAAAGTTCCCGAGGCCACGAATGCGCAGGAGATAGACAGACAGGAACAAGAAAAATAAATAATAAAAGTCAACAACCTGGACTTCATACCCGTCATGTATGTCTGGAGGTTATATTGTACTCAAGCTAGTTGACTTTACTTTCAAAGATATGACTTGACTCTGATGTGTGTTGGGTGGACACACGGTGCTCGAGATTGAGGGGGGGCTACATGACTAGGCTTCTCGAGCCAGGGTCACTCAGAGCTCGAGAAGCCCCGAGGACAACGGGAAGGATACCTACAGGTATGTGTAGGTATCCTTCCCGTTGTCCTCTTGTCAAAATTACCCTGTGTGTATTTCCACAACCTCCCGTTGTCCTCGGGTCGAAATGACCCTGTGTGTATTTCCACATGCTCCCGTTGTCCTAAGGTGAGAGTGACCCGCACACAAGTCTGTACCTCGCCAATCCTCCCGTTGTCTTCGGGGTGAAATGAGAAATGTTTGGACTCTGATCTCGGTGCTCGAGATTGAGGGGGGCTCAGGACTCCATGCTAATATAAGTCAACAACCTGGACTTTATACCTGCCATGTAGGTCTGGAGGTTATATTGTACTCAAACTAGTTGACTAACAAAGATATGTTTGGTCTCTGATGTGTGTTGGGTGGACACATTGCTCGAGATTGAGGCGCTACAAGTCAACGACCTCGACCTCATACACATCATGTAGGTGGCAGGTGGTAGGTGTGAAGGTTATATCGTCGTTGACTTTACTTTCAGAAATATGTTTTGACTCTGATGTGTGTTGGGTGTCTGATGCGAGATCGAGGTGGCAACCACGATGAGGCTTCTCGAGCACACGATGGCTCAGGATCCACGATGAACGTTCTCGAGCCCACGGTTGCTCACGACTCCATGATGAAAGTTATCGAGCCAACAGTGGCTTTTCATGCCCGGTTCACTCAGACCCACGTGTATGTGTAGATAGCCTTCCTGTTGTCTTTGGGTCGAAATGATCCTGGGCACATCTCCACATCTCTCCCGTTGTCCTCGGGTCGAAATGACCCTGTGTGTATTCCCACAACATCCAGTTGTCCTCGGGTCACCCTGGTCTGGAGGTATGCAAGCTGGTGGGCTTACTTTCACAAATATGTTTTGACTGTGATGTCTGTTGGGTGGACACACTGTGCTGGAGCCCGAGTTGGCCACAACCATGAGGCTCCCCTGATGAAAGTTCTCAAGTCCAGGGTGGATCACATTTCCTGATGAAAGTTACCGAGTCCACGGTGGTTCACACTCCCCTGATGAAAGTTACCGAGTCCACGGTGGCTCAGGACTCTCTGATAATAAGAGTCAGCAACCTGTACTTTGTACCCGTCATGTCGGTCTGGAGGTTATATTGTACGTGAGCTGCATGGCTTAATTTTCACAAATATGTTTTGACTCTGATCTGTGTTGGGTGGACACACTGTGCTCGACCCGGAGTTGGCCACAACCATGAGGCTCCCCAAGTCTGAGGTGGCTCACACTCCCCTGATGAAAGTTCTCGAGTTCACGGTGGCTCACTCTCCCCTGATGAAACTTAGAGAGTCCACGGTGGCTCAGGACTCTCTGATAATACGAGTCTGCAACCTGTACTTTGTACCCGTCATGTCGGCCTGGAGGTCTGTGAGTTGCATGGCTTTATTTTCACAAATATGTTTTGACTCTGATCTGTGTTGGGTGGACACACGGTGCTCGACCTGATGCTCTCATCACGTTGTACTACCTTAAGCTGCATTTCCTACTTTTATGTCAAAAAACGACTTTTCAGCCTAGACAGAGTCCAAAGCTGCGTTTCCAACTTTTTTGTCAAAAAACGACTTTTCAGCCTGGACAGAGTGCAAAGCTGCATTTCCAACGTTGTTGTCAAAAAACGACTTTTCAGCCTAGACAGAGTCCAAAGCTGCATTTCCTACTTTTATGTCAAAAAACGACTTTTCAGCCTAGACAGAGTCCAAAAGTGGATTCTCTTCTAGAATACTTAGATTCCATGATTTCCTTCAGTTAATGTATCTCAGAACACCAGACTTTCATGTGTCATTATAATGTAAGAGTACCTGATGCTCTCATCACGTTTTACTACCTTAAGCTGCATTTCCAACTTTTTTGTCAAAAAACGACTTTTCAGCCTCGACAGAGTCCAAAAGTGGATTCTCTTCTAGAATACTTAGATTCCATGATTTCCTTCAGTTAATGTATCTCAGAACACCAGACTTTCATGTTTCATTATAATGTAAGAGTACCTGATGCTCTCATCACGTTTTACTACATTAAGCTGCATTTCCAACTTTTATGTCAAAAAAACGACTTTTCAGCCTAGACAGAGTCCAAAGCTGCGTTTCCAACTTTTTTGTCAAAAAACGACTTTTCAGCCTGGACAGAATCCAAAGCTGCATTTCCAACTTTTATGTCAAAAAACGACTTTTCAGCGCAGACAGAGTCCAAAAGTGGATTCTCTTCTATAATACTTAGATTCCATGATTTCCTTCAGTTAACGTATCTCAGAACACCATATTTCATGTTTCATTATAATGTAAGAGTACCTGATGCTCTCATCACGTTTTACTACCTTAAGCTGCATTTCCAACGTTGTTGTCAAAAAACGACTTTTCAGCCTAGACAGAGTCCAAAGCTGCATTTCCTACTTTTATGTCAAAAAACGACTTTTCAGCCTAGACAGAGTCCAAAAGTGGATTCTCTTCTAGAATACTTAGATTCCATGATTTCCTTCAGTTAATGTATCTCAGAACACCAGACTTTCATGTTTCATTATAATGTAAGAGTACCTGATGCTCTCATCACGTTTTACTACATTAAGCTGCATTTCCAACTTTTATGTCAAAAAACGACTTTTCAGCCTAGACAGAGTCCAAAGCTGCGTTTCCAACTTTTTTGTCAAAAAAACGACTTTTCAGCCTGGACAGAGTCCAAAAGTGGATTCTCTTCTAGAATACTTAGATTCCATGATTTCCTTCAGTTAATGTATCTCAGAACACCAGACTTTCATGTGTCATTATAATGTAAGAGTACCTGATGCTCTCATCACGTTTTACTACCTTAAGCTGCATTTCCAACTTTTATGTCAAAAAACGACTTTTCAGCCTAGACAGAGTCCAAAAGTGGATTCTCTTAAAGAATACTTAGATTCCATGATTTCCTTCAGTTAATGTATCTCAGAACACCAGACTTTCATGTTTCATTATAATGTAAGAGTACCTGATGCTCTCATCACGTTTTACTACATTAAGCTGCATTTCCAACTTTTATGTCAAAAAACGACTTTTCAGCCTAGACAGAGTCCAAAAGTGGATTCTCTTCTAGAATACTTAGATTCCATGATTTCCTTCAGTTAATGTATCTCAGAACACCAGACTTTCATGTTTCATTATAATGTAAGAGTACCTGATGCTCTCATCACGTTTTACTACATTAAGCTGCATTTCCAACTTTTATGTCAAAAAACGACTTTTCAGCCTAGACAGAGTCCAAAGCTGCGTTTCCAACTTTTTTGTCAAAAAACGACTTTTCAGCCTGGACAGAGTCCAAAGCTGCATTTCCAACTTTTATGTCAAAAAACGACTTTTCAGCCTAGACAGAGTCCAGAGCTGCGTTTTCAACTTTTATGTCAAAAAACGACTTTTCAGCCTAGACAGAGTCTAAAGCTGCGTTTCCAACTTTTATGTCAAAAACGACTTTTCAGCCTAGACAGTCCAAAAGTGGATTCTCTTCTAGAATGCTTACATTCCATGATTTCCTTCACTTAATGTATCTCAGAACACCATACTTTCATGTTTCATTATAATGTAAGAGTACCTGATGCTCTCATCACGTTTTACTACCTTAAGCTGCGTTTCCAACTTTTATGTCAAAAAACGACTTTTCAGCCTAGACAGAGTCCAAAGCTGCGTTTTCAACTTTTTTGTCAAAAAACGACTTTTCAGCCTGGACAGAGTGCAAAGCTGCATTTCCAACGTTGTTGTCAAAAAACGACTTTTCAGCCTAGACAGAGTCCAAAGCTGCATTTCCTACTTTTATGTCAAAAAACGACTTTTCAGCCTAGACAGAGTCCAAAAGTGGATTCTCTTCTAGAATACTTAGATTCCATGATTTCCTTCAGTTAATGTATCTCAGAACACCAGACTTTCATGTGTCATTATAATGTAAGAGTACCTGATGCTCTCATCACGTTTTACTACCTTAAGCTGCATTTCCAACTTTTATGTCAAAAAACGACTTTTCAGCCTAGACAGAGTCCAAAAGTGGATTCTCTTAAAGAATACTTAGATTCCATGATTTCCTTCAGTTAATGTATCTCAGAAAACCAGACTTTCATGTTTCATTATAATGTAAGAGTACCTGATGCTCTCATCACGTTTTACTACCTTAAGCTGCATTTCCAACTTTTTTGTCAAAAAACGACTTTTCAGCCTAGACAGAGTCCAAAAGTGGATTCTCTTCTAGAATACTTAGATTCTATGATTTCCTTCAGTTAATGTATCTCAGAACACCAGA
>JBAMJR010000250.1:77500-80783 GCA_038501785.1 Myoxocephalus aenaeus | reverse complement strand
GGACCTGCTCACCTTCACGTACGTGTTTCGTTCAGGGACCTGCTCACCTTCATGTATGTGTTGCGTTCAGGGACCTGCTCACCTTCACGTACGTGTTGCGTTCAGGGACCCTCACCTTCATGTATGTGGTGCGTTCAGGGACCTGCTCACCTTCACGTACGTGTTTCGTTCAGGGACCTGCTCACCTTCATGTATGTGTTGCGTTCAGGGACCTGCTCACCTTCACGTACGTGTTGCGTTCAGGGACCTGCTCACCTTCATGTATGTGTTGAGTTCAGGGACCTGCTCACCTTCATGTACGTGTTGAGTTCAGGGACCTGCTCACCTTCACGTACGTGTTGCGTTCAGGGACCCTCACCTTCATGTATGTGGTGCGTTCAGGGACCTGCTCACCTTCACGTACGTGTTTCGTTCAGGGACCTGCTCACCTTCATGTATGTGTTGCGTTCAGGGACCTGCTCACCTTCACGTACGTGTTGCGTTCAGGGACCTGCTCACCTTCATGTATGTGTTGAGTTCAGGGACCTGCTCACCTTCATGTACGTGTTGAGTTCAGGGACCTGCTCACCTTCACGTACGTGTTGCGTTCAGGGACCCTCACCTTCACGTACGTGTTGCATTCAGGGACCCTCACCTTCATGTGCGTGTTGAGTTCAGGGACCTGCTCACCTTCACGTACATGTTGCGTTCAGGGACCTGCTCACCTTCATGTACGTGTTGAGTTCAGGGACCTGCTCACCTTCATGTACATGTTGCGTTCAGGGACCTGCTCACCTTCATGTATGTGTTGCGTTCAGGGACCTGCTCACCTTCACGTACGTGTTGCATTCAGGGACCCTCACCTTCATGTGCGTGTTGAGTTCAGGGACCCTCACCTTCACGTACATGTTGCGTTCAGGGACCTGCTCACCTTCACGTACATGTTGCGTTCAGGGACCTGCTCACCTTCATGTACGTGTTGAGTTCAGGGACCCTCACCTTCATGTACATGTTGCGTTCAGGGACCTGCTCACCTTCACGTACGTGTTGCGTTCAGGGACCTGCTCACCTTCATGTACATGTTGCGTTCAGGGACCCTCACCTTCATGTACGTGTTGCGTTCAGGGACCTGCTCACCTTCACGTACGTGTTGAGTTCAGGGACCTGCTCACCTTCACGTACGTGTTGAGTTCAGGGATCCGGCTCTCAGCGATCTCCCGCTTGTTGCCCATGAAGACTTTTCCTGAAAGAGAAACAAACAAATAGTTTTGAAGTCCTGAAGCTCAAAGTCTCAAATCAACTGCAAAATAATTTTTCAGTGGTTAAATTCAGTCATGGAACATAAGAAAAAAGAAAAAAGAAGAATTAGAAATAAATAATATTATAGAAGAACCTTTAGCTGTTTAACAGCGTCTTATTCTCTGATAAAAACATTATTCACAAGTCGGAGGATTTTACAAAGAAGAATAATTAGTTTTTAAAAGCTTTAGAAACAGGAAGTGTTACAAATCTCCATGTGGGTAAATATTTAGCAGTGAAATCCAATATTCAACCTCTGTTTCTCTATAACATTTAATACTTCACTTGTTTCTCTACAGTTTGTTTAGAGCTAATAAAGTAGTTTATGAACATGAGATACGCCCCGTGACCAGAATGATCCCCAGAGGTCACGAGGGGTCAACACCATCAGAATGAGTTCAGTTTTAAACGTGGGACGGGAACAAAGGGGCGTTTGATTCGTGACACCTGACGAGCGGTTTCAGTTCCTCCAGCGGCAGCTGCTGCTCTTCCTCTCGTGTGCACGAAGACGAGCAGACAGAGAGTTTGAGGTGAAGGTTTGATTCAGTGAAACTAGAGACGCAGAGAAGTCAAACATATGAATATGAAACTTGTTTTGCTTGAATATAGAAATGAGGCCTTATTCTCAATCTCAATCTCAGAGCTAGTAACGTTAGCAGCACCGCTAACAGAGAACCAACAGGAGAGCTAGTAACGTTAGCAGCACCGCTAACAGAGAACCAACAGGAGAGCTAGTAACGTTAGCAGCACCGCTAACAGAGAACCAACAGGAGGAGAGCTAGTAACGTTAGCAGCACCGCTAACAGAGAACCAACAGGAGGAGAGCTAGTAACGTTAGCAGCACCGCTAACAGAGAACCAACAGGAGGAGAGCTAGTAATGTTAGCAGCACCGCTAACAGAGAACCAACAGGAGGAGAGCTAGTAATGTTAGCAGCACCGCTAACTGAGAACCAACAGGAGGAGAGCTAGTAACGTTAGCAGCACTGCTAACGGAGAACCAACAGGAGGAGAGCTAGTAACGTTAGCAGCACCGCTAACAGAGAACCAACAGGAGGAGAGCTAGTAACGTTAGCAGCACCGCTAACAGAGAACCAACAGGAGGAGAGCTAGTAACGTTAGCAGCACCGCTAACAGAGAACCAACAGGAGGAGAGCTAGTAACGTTAACAGCACCGCTAACAGAGAACCAACAGGAGGAGAGCTAGTAATGTTAGCAGCACCGCTAACTGAGAACCAACAGGAGGAGAGCTAGTAACGTTAGCAGCACCGCTAACTGAGAACCAACAGGAGGAGAGCTAGTAACGTTAGCAGCACCGCTAACAGAGAACCAACAGGAGGAGAGCTAGTAACGTTAGCATCACCGCTAACAGAGAACCAACAGGAGGAGAGCTAGTAACGTTAGCATCACCGCTAACAGAGAACCAACAGGAGGAGAGCTAGTAATGTTAGCAGCACCGCTAACAGAGAACCAACAGGAGGAGAGCTAGTAACGTTAGCATCACCGCTAACAGAGAACCAACAGGAGGAGAGCTAGTAACGTTAGCAGCACCGCTAACAGAGAACCAACAGAAGGAGAGCTAGTAACGTTAGCAGCACCGCTAACAGAGAACCAACAGGAGGAGAGCTAGTAACGTTATAAATATGAAACTTCAGTTCATTGCACACATGTTTTGCTTGAATATATAAATGAGGCCTTATTCTCAGTCTCTAGTTTGAGTCTTCTTCAATACAGCAGGTGTGCGTTAGGGGCGGGGCTACAGGGTGATTGGCAGGCCCCTCACAGACCTGAATGTGAACAATGTGAAACGCGACCCCGCCGCAGGTATCAGCTCACCTGGCAGAGACGGCAGGGCGCAGGTGTTGGGTCCGGGTCTGTCCGGGTCCTCGGGGGAGTACCGGGCCTCCAGGACCTGGTGCAGGTTGAAGAACTCCCGGTACCGCCGGTAGATCAGGTACTTGCCGCCCCCTTTGGTCTTCACCTCCAGCACGAACACCTGGGGGGACA